>WBMY01009985.1:1169077-1252556 GCA_013397315.1 Donacobius atricapilla | reverse complement strand
CGTCAGAGGCTGCAAGGGAAACCTACAGTATGAGCTTGCTGCAGCCAGTCAGTGAATAGGTTGCATTAAGATGACGCAGCCACAAAGAGGAAAAAATCAGGACCCTTTTAATGCTGTATTTAATAAGAAGTCTGTGCCTCCGCTCATTTTTACCCTCTAATAAGAGGGCTGCTGCAACATCCTACAATTCTTGTAAAGAGATGCCTGACATGGATATATGGAGGTCCCAGTGAGGACACCGCTGGGTCTGGAGAGGGAAGGTGTGAAATACTGTCTTGGTTCTTCCCCTGAGCAGCCTGGCAAGTAATTTCTGTGCTGTTTAACTTTCTCCCTTCCCTTTACAGTCCCTGACTGAGGCACAGTCAGGAGGGCAGAGCTGTCACAGCTCGGGGATGGCTCCTGCTGCACTGGCAGTCCCACCCTAGCTGGGGACTGCTCAAGGTACTGGAATAGCAGGAATTTCTCTTTGAGGGACATTTTAAACTTCAATGTCTGTTACAGTGTTTTCCAGATGTTCTAATCTTCATATCCTGTGAATTATCCCAATTGCAAAGATCCCTTCAGAAACTTCTCCCGTTAGATTACTGTGCATCACCCAAGAAGTCTTTATAATTACCCTCTTTCCAAACACTGTAAAGTAACTCCTGGACAGTCAGTGCCCACAGACACCAGAGTGCAAACCTGGTCTGGGATGTTTTCCATGTTCCTTAGAGCATGGAGGAGATGGGATCATCCATTGTGTGATGCTGAGATGGATGAGGAGACAAATTCCTTTTGGTCATGTAGCAAACAGCACACAAAGACCTGAGCTGTGCCAGAGGTCTCAAAGAACAAAGGCTGGTGACAAGCTGGAGGCTTTTAAAGCTCAACCTCTACTTTTACTGATCAAAGACTTCCAATAAAGTTCTACCAGAGGAGCTGAATCAGGAGAGCTGAGCAGCACAGGCATGCTGCCAAGTGAGAGGGATAAACCTTAAGGAATCCTGACAGGCAATAAAAGCCCTGTTTTCCTGAGCAGTCAAATCCCTGGAGTGAATTAAACTGTGCTGGATATTGGTGCAAACAGTCATTTCTGCACGAGCTGCATCCCAAGGCTTTGGATCAAAGCAAACCCAACCACCTCTGCAGGGGTCGTGGCCTCAGGTCATTGATTTATTTACGAAGTTTAGGACCTGCTATTACTTATTTTGTGTGAAACATACAGAACAGAGATTGAGGGAAAATCAGACAGGAAAACTTTCTGCGTTTATCTGACAGGATTCTGTTTACTCCTTGGATACTGCTGGGCTTTTGCTCATTCTTTTGTGTATGAAACTCTCCCTAAATATCAAATAAATTTCAAGAATTTCAGTTCAAAGTCCACTACTTAGTAGTCATTATTTAAGGTCACCCAACATCCTTTTGTTTGTACTTCCGTAACACAACCCTTAAAAAAAATCACTAATTAATGTATCCCTCAACAAATAAGAATAAACAAATGTAAATAAACAAATTCATAAATATAAATAATAAATAAACATCCCTCTGTAGAATAACAATGCCTTGACTCCCTGGAAAGGTTCTGCCAGCCTGGTTAGCAGCACTAAATCTCACCCAGCACTGGCTAATTTCAAGATTACATTTTAATAACAGCAGCCCAGTCCTTATCTTTTCCTTGCTTCCACTTGTCCTTGATCTCCCAATTAGGGATAAGAGCAGTGGAACTGATCCAGCCCCATCACGCAGTCAGATTTGACCCAAATTTCTATTACAGGGCCATAAAAGAGCTCCTATGGAATTTTTTTTCCCAAGGGAGCCTGTTGATAAAAACAATGATTTATTTAGTTTCTGTTTATTTCTCTGTGTACATTCACAGGAACTCACACATTCACAGATTTGATTCTAACAGAAGGAATCCATTGCCATTCCCTGGAAAAGAGCCTCAACCTCTCCCACCAAGAGGAGGAAAATAATTATTTTCTAATTCTTACAACTTATTACACATCCTGTTGTGGACTCAGTGTCCTGGGGAAAGCCATTTCCTCCAGCTCTTCTCCTTCCTACAGCTCCAGGACTAGGGAGGGCTGAGGAGCAGGCAGGGAAGGATGTCAGGCTGCTGAGGAGAATTGATCTCCCTTCCTTCAATTAGAGCCAGACAGCAGAGTCCAGGGAAAAGCATGGATTTTTTTATCATGGATTCCTCACCCAGGGAATTCAAGGCAGGCTGGACAAAGCTTGGAACACCCCAGCATAGTGGAAGGTGTCCTTGCCCATGGCAGGGGGTGGAACGAGGTGGTTTTCAGATCCCTCTCAACTCAAAAAAGTCTGTGATTCTGGGATTCTCGCACATCAACAGCTCTCTGTGCTCCTGCAGCTCCTGGAGAGCAGCTGAGGGGTGGGCAGTGAGCTGCCAGGGAACAGGGGGAGAGGGAGAGATTCCAGAGGAAGAAAAAATGCGGAAAAATGGACAAGCAGGAGCCCACAGGGTGTGGGTGGAGCTGCACAGCACCTCTGGCAGAGTGCCCCTGGTACCCCCAGCCCTGGCACAGCCCCCCGGGAGCTCCTGGGCTGTCTGGGCAGGCTCTGCCTCCCCACTGAAGCCGTTCACACAAGGGGTCCCCAGCCCATCTGCAGGACCTTGGTGACACCAACACCCAGAGGCAACAAGTGCTGGGTTCTGGGCCAGGACACAAACCCAGCAGGGCACTGCTGCTCCTCCAGGGCTCCTGGCATCTCCAGCAAGGGGACATGGGACAGCCTTCCCAGGGACAGCAGCCTGGACTGACTGTCCCGCCCCATAGGGACAGAGTGGCTTTGCCAGCAGGTATGATGTGCTCAGAAAGCAGCGAGGCTAAAGCTCTTTGTGATGTCACCCACCCACCTGGCCAAGCTCCTGGAGCAAAGCTGTTTAGAGATTTCTCCATGTGAGGCCCATGGAGGGGACATTCCTGTCAGGACTGATACTTTGAAAGTCACCTGGTACCCCTTGGGGATGGGGAAGGCTGGCTGGGGCTCTCTGATGGGCTTCTGTGAGGCATCAATGAAGGACAAGATCAAGACCCAGAAGAGCCCCCCGTGCAGCAATGCATCTAAATAACTTAGAATACAAAGTGCTCCAGTCAAACTACCACTTGAGGTGTTCGTTATTATGATCAGCTCTTTTAGAATGCATCACGGTTACAGAGACACAAACTGTTCTAAATAAGAATAGCCTAAAAAACTAAATACCAAGACAACAAAAATGAGATAAAGGAGGCCATGAAGGCTCAGAACTGTAACCAGTCAAAGTCCCTAAGGGACGCATGCTAAGCTCATGAACAAAGCAGAGCAACCAATCAAGAAATGTATAGACAGTAGACTTAAAATCTGTAACTGTAGTATAAGGTAAATAATAAAGGGCTTCTGCTGAAATCATATTAGTTCTGTTGTTCAAAAGTCCTGAGCTCCCACGCTCCTGCCCTGGGGGAGGGGTGGCTGCTCTGCACACCCCCAGCCTATCCCACCTCTGCACCAGGAGAAAGGCTGTGGGAAAAGGCACTGGAAAAAGGACAACGGCAGGAGGCTGAAGGACATCCCCACGCCAGCGAACAGGCCTAGACTGTGCCCTGTTATTTTGGTCTGAGAGGCTGGAAAAGGTGGGAGCTCCTGCTGTCCCTGTCACCAGTTTAATTCATTCTGCCATGTTTGTCATATTGTATATGGAAATCCCTTCCAATATAAATGGCTTGGAATTCCCCAATGAATAATGAAGTGAAAAATGAAGCATCAGGTCCTTCCAAACAGGAGGATGGTGGTTACCCATCCCCTTCCAAATTCTGCCTCATCTCGGGGAGAATTTCATCTTGCTCTGAGCCCTCCTCAAGCTTTGCTCCTGTCTCTCCCAAGCACTCCCAGTCACTCACACGTTTTGAGCCGACTTTCATTAAACTGAGATTAAAAGGACTTTCTTCACAGGCAGAATCATAAAATGGAAAATGTCTCATTTCAGCTTTTTCCTCCAAATCTCAGCCTTGCCATTCAAGGGCACCCAGCACTAATAACTTCCCTGCTGAAGCAGCTCCTTCTATTTGATTCCTTTCAAATAACAGAGGCTCCAAACCCCAGAGCGGGGCACAGGAAACATCCTCAGGCATAGATTTACATCCACGTGTGCTCAGACCCAAGGGAAGGGCTGGGGCAGGGCAGGTTTAGGTTGGATTTTGGGAAAGGTTCTTCCCCAGAGGGTGCTGGCACTGCCCAGGCTCCCCAGGGAATGGGCACAGCCTGAGGCTGCCACAGCTCCAGGAGCTCCCAGGGATGCCCAGGGTGGGATTGTTGGGGTGTCTGTGCAGGGCCAGGGGCTGGATCAATCATCCCAGTTGGGTCCACTCCCACTGAGGAGATCCCATGACTTGATCTGTGAGACCCCACTGCACCCCAAAAACAAAGGACATGAACATCCCTGGTCTGGTCTCACACTCTTCCCTGACAGGGATTTGCTGCGAATTCAGTCTTCCAATGTCTGAAAAACAGAGATGAGTCAAAAGCATCTAAAAACTCTATCTTTAAAAATCTGGTATTTTCTTTATCTTTAAAAATCTGGAATGCACTGGTGATTCCAGTGAAATTCTGCCAAAAAAGGAAATGGAGCATTTCAGTAGAATGGATGGAGCCTCATTCAGAGCTCATGAAAATGGAGGGTGTCTGCATTTCTGGGTTTGCAGGAAGTTCAAAACTCTCAATAATTGATAATAAAAGTGAAATGGAGCAAAATTTCAGATTTAGTGCAACCAAACATCCTCATTAACTCTGCATTTCTGAACTTCAGTTTTGGAAACTTTTCAGTTTTTTTTCTGAAACGCATTTGCAAACCCAAATAGAAATAATGAGTTTTGGAAAGCAGAATGTAGGAAGTGAACAAGGCAGAAGAAAGGGGACAATGAGCAGTGCTGTGTCCTCAGGTCACACCAAAATTATGACTCATTCCTTGCGCATTTGTTTAGATTTCAACACTAATTGTTATTAGTCCCTAATTCATCAGCATCCCTGGGCTTGGCACAAGTGTAAAATAACAAATATAGAAATTTCCTGTGAACACACAAAACCAAAAGAGACGGAAACAAAGCAGAAAATCAGAAGATCCCACTTTGATTGCTCCCAGATTTATCCCTAAATTTTTCTACTGGAGAAAGTGCTCATTGCTGCAGCCTCGGGGATGATTCTGGTGCATCCTTTGCTCCTGTGAAGTCACACAGGAAAAGAACTTCTCCAACACTACTCACATTTGCAAGTAATGCTAGCATGTTAAGGTTATTTTATTTTATTTATTTGATTTTATTTTCCCTGTGAGTCACCAGGCAGCCTTAAAGTCACTGAAGGACTTAAAGCAATGAAAAGCCTTCAACCAAATTCCCTTTAAAATAAGACCCGGGCCACATTCTGGCTCCACTTCAAATGACACTTGGAAAGTGTGAGCCAAGTCCCTAAAGGAAAATGGAAACACTTCCATGCACTCCAAAAGCCCTGGGCATGATCCCAGCCCCTGAACCCAGCAGTGCCAATGCCATCAGCAGCCCCCACCAGGGCTGGCACTCCTGGCACAAAATGCTGGCAAAACTTTATGTTTAATTAAAAAGCTGCAATTCAGGTGCAAAAGGAGCTGCTCCTTCCAGGCTCTGGAGCTGGAAATCCCTCTCAGCTCTTCACTGGTTTAACTGGAAGCTGCTCATTCACCTCCCCTGGAAAGGAGCTCTGCCAAGCACAGTTATCTACATCCTGCTGGAGCAGGGATAAATCCTGCCTGGAACTCACATCTTCCTCACTGCCACGGGCAGCTCAGACAGGGACAGGTTGGGGTTCTCCTGCTTCTACCTGGAATTTCAGAGTGTTCCAAGCTTTCTGTCTGAGGCTACAGACTTCTTCCACCACCCAATGGTCCCCCTGCATTTTTAATGAAAGGTTTCTTGCTGAAAGCACCAGGACAGAGCAGCTGAACTTCTCTTTCCAGCCCAGCTCAGAGCCCACAGAGCTGCTGGAAAAGAAAGGCTCAGGTGTGGTGTCCCCAAAGCTGCCCCACCCCGGGGAGCAGAGCACAGGTACAACACACACAGCTCCTGTATCAGTGTTCACTGATAATGGGGCTTTGTGTGTGCTCAGCAGGCATTTAATAACTCACCTTGTTCTCATTTGCTCTGTGCTGTCTGTCATGGTTTGGGTGCTTTTAAACGTCTTCAGAGCTATTTAGAATTACTCATCCTTCTGCAGCATGAAATGAGAATCTAAGCTCCAACTGCTGGGACAGAGCTTGTCACTGATGGGTTTCATCTCCTCTAATTACTGCTGAGACAGATGTCTCCAGCACAGAGCTGTGACTCAGCCTCCCAGGGACCCACAATCCCCGTGCTCCAGAAAAAAACAGCAGGAAAAACTTCTCCTTGTGCTTGGAACTGCCAGAGGGCAGGGTTAGGTGGGGTATGGGGAAGAAATTGTTCCTTGGGAGGGTGGTGAGGCCCCGGCACAGGGTGCCCAGAGCAGCTGTGGTTGCCCCTGGATCCCTGGCAGTGCCCAAGGCCAGGCTGGATGGGGTTTGGAGCAGCCTGGGACAGTGTGAGGTGTCCCTGCCATGGCAGGGGTGGGATGGGTGAGCTTTAAGGTCCTTTCAAACCCAAAGGACGCCAGGATACCATGAGGGTGTTTGGGGGTGATCTTCTGCCTAAACCCCAGCCTTGTCCTGGGCTTTGTGCTGGCCAGGAGTCCAAGCCCAGCCTGGAGAGAGAGCGGGGCTGGTACAGAGGTCCCAGCAGCGACCGCAGGGACAAAGCTCAGCCCAGCCAACCCACCAGGCACCAGGAACTCCATTTCCATGAAAATACAATCTGGAGATTCCTTTTCATCCTCAACAGTCCCAAATAAGGCAGCAGAACAGAGGCACTGCACTGCTGGAGCTTGTCCAGTCTGCCCACTGCAGTGATTTGCTGGGAGCACTGCGAGGACACACACAGGTGGAAGCTGCTCACCAGACCCACACCAGCAATGAACCCTCCATGGTGGCAATCAGCCTCACACCAGCTGATTTCACTTCTCCCCAGCTCCACACATGCAGGACAGAGCCAGGATTCCATTCCACCTGCCTCAAAACCAGACTTTGCTGGGTCCCACATGCTGCACAAAGCACAGCAATCCTTGGTGCTGCCAATGGCATCGTGTGATGGTGGCAGAAGGACTTGGGCCTGGTCCCAGACCTGTAACATCTCTTACAAAGAACTAATAGCAGCTGTTAAACAAATGTAGGATTTGAAGGCAGGCATTAATTTCTGCATTGTCGGAGGTCACAGCCCACATCATCTGCAATCCACAATTAAGGGGTGCTCAACTCCCTCCAAAAGACAGCAACAATTATGCAGGACAATGAAACTGTAGTTGCTGTTTTTCTCAGAAGCGCTTTGTGCTTTGCCCAAACCCCATTGTTGTATTTCATTTTCACACTGGTGGTGTTTCCCTTTTCTTCGTTTTCTAATTGAAAACCAAACCTCAGAATTTTCACACCCCAAAAAAGGAAAACAAAGCTGAAAACATTTTTTTTTCTTGTTTTCCCTTCCTGCTTTAGAGAGAAACATTAACAGCCAGAGGGCAGGGCTGGATGGGAGATTGGGAAGGAATTGTTCCCTGGGAGGGTGGGCAGGGTTTGAGATGGAATTCCCAGAGCAGCTGGGGCTGCCCCTGGATCCCTGGCAGTGCCCAAGCCAGGCTGGACACTGGGATTTGGAGCAGCCTGGGACAGTGGAAGGTTCCCTGCCCATGGCAGGGGTGGCACTGGGTGGACTTTGAGGCCAAACCTGTCCCTCCACTTGTGTCCCTCCCACCCCCACAGACAGCCCAGCTGTGGAGCCAGAAACAGAGAGATTTCCAGAGGTGAGATGCATATTACAGAGCTCATCCACACATGGGACTGTTTAGGAAGAGCTTAGGTTTGGCACCCCCACACTCCTGGATCGCTGGAGACACTCCTGGGAGTGCCTGCTGGAAGCAGCATTTTTTAGGCGTAAGGCAATGGCTATCAAAATCAATGCAAAATTCCTACAAACCTCACCAGACACTGAATAAGGACTAAAATATTCAGTCACCAGCGAGAAGCTCAAGCTGTAATTAAGTCCTTATTAAACAGAATAAACAGATTAACCTAAAAATATAAAAAAAGCTTTTATCTTTGCTGGCTAGACACATACAGAGAGTGAGTGAGGATGTGCAGGACCAACCTGGAGGCAGGTGGGAGCAGGAGAGTCAAACCCCTCCAAAAGCAGGGATTTGTTGGGACAGGTTTTAAGCCAGGCTCATCTGGTTTGCCTTGGCTGTGCACAGGAAAGGCCCCTGGTCCCTGATGGTCTCCCTGCTGTGGAGGGAGAGGGATGGGCACAGCTGGAGCTGCGCCCAGGGGAGCACCCAGCTTCCTCCTGCACTAATTAGGTTAATTAAGACTAAACCGCTAATTTCTACGCAACTCTGTTTCAACAGATGCCACGGCAGAGACTCTGCCTGCCATGAAGCCAGGGAACTGAGCTGTGAATGCAGGCCCAGGGCTGTCCTACCCCTGTTGGTACCTGCAGGAACACCCCAAACCGCACAGACACAGTGACAGCCACACTGTCACAGCCACTGCTGGCCAAACAATTACAGGTTTCTGAGCTCATCTACACCATAACATCAAATCAAAATTATAAAACAGCAGGAAACCTGCAGGGAAACATGGGAAGAAAACATCTTTGAAAACTCAAACAGTGACTCACTCGAGGAGTGCAAGTACTGGTGAGAACTGGGATGCTGAGAGGATTTGAAAAACAGAATAATGAGCCCCAAATCTCAGAGGCTGAGCTGTGAATCCATTACTCACATGACTGGGGCACTCCCTCAGGCAGCACCCACTGACACTCCTGAGAAGGGCAGGTCCAGGGACCACTGGGCACTTCCTGTGACTCTCCATGACAAGAGCCACCAAAGTGAAGGAGGAATCAAAAATCCAGAGCTGGGCAGATCAAATTTGGCAGTCTCTGATCAGCCTCATGTGATTTCACTCTGACTCTTAAATCTGTTGGCTTCAACCCATGATAAAAAGACATTCCAAGAAAAGGCACATTCTTACAGGGCTCTGCTCTGCCATCTGCAAATCATTATTCCTCCTTCATAAAAATAGCTAAGTGCAAAGGGCTACAAGAGGAGGAAGAAATTCCTTAGCTCCTTCCAACAAGAATTTTTACCAGCAGCCAAAAAGGGGGAGGAAAGACCTGGGTGCAGCGTGTCCACTTCCAAAGCTGAAGGGAAAAGTGGAGCAAAAAAGGAGCAGAAAAGCTCTGCATGAGTACAAAACATCCCAAACCTCTCCAGAGCACCGACTGAACTGACAGAGGAGTGGATCAGACACTGGGGAGAAATCTTTCCCTGTGAGGGTGGGCAGGTCCTGGCACAGGGTGCCCAGAACAGCTGTGGCTGCCCCTGGATCCCTGGCAGTGCCCAAGGCCAGGTTGGACAGGGCAGTGTGGGACAGTGGAAGGTGCTCCTGCCCAAACAAGGTGGTTTTTGAGGTCCCTTCCAACCTAATTCTGGGATTCTGGGATGCTGCTGACACAGCTCCATCCACACGAGAGGGAAAGAGCCAGCAAGGAGCCACCTTAAGGGGTGTGTGTCCCCCACCCCGTGCTCAGGCTGGCAGGACAATTTGTGTCTTTGGCTTCATCCCATCCTGGGAATGAGGGGGAGAAGCCTGGCCCAAAGAAAGCGGATGTTCAGCTCCTATCTCACCATCTTTTAGACAGTATTTTTTCCTTTCCAATGTGAGTCATGAGACTGGAACAAGTGAGATTGTAAAATTAAGAAAGTTATCAGCTCTCCATCACTGGAAACACAAACCCCCTTTTCTCTCCAGTGACAATTAACAAGGAGCAACAGCAGATAAACTGGAGCTGGCTGCTTCCATCCCCACTTAATCTTCAAATAACTTAAACCCCCCAGAACTGCTGCTCCTTATCTGCAGCACAGTCCCTGCAGATGTGGCTGTTTCCACAAAAAGGATAAGGATGTACAGGTAAAAAGCAGATAAAGAGATGGGGGAAATGCTGTGCAGGCTAAAAAAAGAGGCCAAAATCTACAGAGCAATTGATGAGATGCAGCACAGGATGATAGATGAGAGGGAACGGAGGAACTCCTGGAGCTGGGATGACAAAGGTGCCATGCACAGCCGGAGCTCCTGGGAGTCCTGTGGGAACATGGAATTAGCAGCTACAGCAGAGGGGGCTTTGGAGGTTAAATCCCAGCTCCATGAAAATGCTCCTTTGGCCGTGTCCAGCCCTGCTGGGAAACTGGGGTTCTCCAGGAGCAGCCTGCCAGATGATGGTGGGGACCTGACCCTTCTCCAGCGGCCCAGCCCCAGCCAGCAGCAGCCCTGTGCTTTCCCTGGTCCTCCTCCACCTCAGACTGACCCACAGCAGGTTTTGTTGTTGCCCTCCAGGTCTTCCATCAGATTCAAGTCCAGGTGGGCTTTGGCTCTCCCAATCCCACCCTCACACAGCTGGATCGTGTCTGGGTTCTCCCTGAGGGATCTGACTCTGCTTTCACCTTTGGAATGCTATTTTTTTATATGTCAGGAGCTCCTTCTTCACCCACACAGACTCCTGCCACCTCTCTTTGACTTCCTGCATGTCCCAATGAGCCATGGGCAAATGATCCTGGAAAATCCACCCATCCACACGGACCTCGCTTAAGTTTGTGTTCTTTATTTCAAATAAAGATCTATATAAAGTAACTCAGAGCATGTCCCAGCCCTTTTGGATCTCCTTCCTGAGCTGAGAAGTCTCAGCAAGTTCCACCAAAGCTGCACTTAGATTTCACATTGCTAAACTACTACAGATGAGACATCACAGAGAGATGATTTGGGCTTTGTTTTTCTTGAGCAAGGAAGTGCTGGAAGCAATTTTACCTCTCTTTTATCCAAACCTGAAACATATTATTGAGCTCTCTAGATTCCATTAAGGCATCAAAGCTGTGTTCCACACCATGGTTCTTTTTTAAAAAAAGAAAAAAAAAATCCAAACTCCAAAGTCTGCTTTCAGCTTGAACTGTCAAAATATTTTCCAGATGCAATGCAGGTACACACTGAGGACTGCCAGTCATCCCCTGTCTTCCCTGAAAAGGACAATTTTACCTTCCTGCTTGCTAAGTTTTTAATTCCTTTTGTGGGCACACTTCATCCTAAGTTTCTTTGAAAGGTAAGTAAACAAGCTGTGATTTGCACACGACGCCCACGGACTCATGTGGGAGACAACACAGCAGAGACAGCACTGCTGCTCCCATAGAGACAGCCAGGAGAGCAGTGAACACTCCAGCAGGGTATGGCTTCTCAGCAGGGGTCAGGACAGCGTTAAAATCTTTGCTGGTACCCCCCGGAGCCAAAAAAAGTCTGGTTTAATTAGATGTAATGGTCACCAAGAGCCTCTCCTGCTTGCACTGACTGCTGCGTTTCCCTGTCCTAGTGTCAGTCTCTGCTCCGATCCCACCTTTCTGCTTCCAGCTTTGCCCTCCTCCTCCTGCCTGCTCCCACACGGGGCTCTGTTTCCTGCCAGTGCACCCCAAACACCCCCAGATGAACACACCAAAGCAACCAGAAGGCTGTTTGATAAAGCAGCCCAACTCTTGTGAACTGTTGGCAATTCCACACCCTCCAAGAGCTTCTGCCTTTCAGACGAGAACTCTGAGTCAGACTGAGACCACTTCTGACCAATTCCATCCCTCTGGCAGTTTTTTAATGAAAAAAACAGGGAATTGTGATATCTTGGCCCCCTCACGATCCACCTGAAGCCAGGCAACCTGAGCCCAACTTAGTGACAACATTTCAGGATTATTAAAGCTGTTTAAGAGAGGAGCTGTTCACACCAGGAACAGCCACATTCACCAGGCTGGCAGCAGATTCATGGAATCAGAGAATCCCTGAGTGGTTTGGGATGGAAGGGACCTTTAAGCTCATCCAGTTCCAGCCCCTGCCATGGGCAGAGGCACCTTCCAGTAGGGATGGAAAGGTGGATGATGGATATCAGGAGTTTGGGTGCAGATCCAGGCCAGAAGGCACCATGTCACCTTGAAGAGAAGCATTTCCTCTCCCTCTCCAAGGTGCTTCAGTGAAAAGTGATTATTTTCTCAGGAAGGTGGTGCCAGGTATCCTGTGCCCACCCCGCTGGCTCCAGGCACATTCCTGGATCTGCTCCGGCCCCAAGGGCACAGTGGGATCACAAGGGAATCACAATGGGACCACAATGGGATCACACAGGATCATGATGGGATCACTACGGTTAGGTGCCCCTACCCAAACATTGTATTATGCTCTCCAAACAAAGGCCCTGTAGCCAATTCCCTGATGCCTCTTTTACAAACTGAGCTGCTTAATTAGCCTGGGATGAGTTATTGCATAATTAATGGCAGCCCATGAAGCAGCACCGAGCTGTGCCTGGCTCAGCACAGGCTCCCAGCCATGCCAGCACCCTGCACAGTCACGTCAGCCACAATCTCCAGGGTTTCATCTTCAGCGGATTGACTTTTTATCTTGTTTCTTGCCCTGCCAAGGCTTCCCAGCCACTTGAACAGCAGCTCAAGCCTATTTTGTCATATTTTAAACTTCTCTTGCTCAAAAGTGTAGAACTTTGTGATATGGTTCAGTGGCTCAGGTTGGACTTAAACACTGGAGGTCTTTTCCAACCTTCATGATTCCGTGACTTCCTTTAATATCAGTTTGATAAGAACATGAATATTTAACAATAAATGGCAAACAGGAAAGAATACCCCCAGAAGCTGCTCCCACCACTGCGCTGCCAGGGCTGCAATGGCTTTTGGTGCAGCACTGGCTACTGAGTCCTTCAAAAACCCCTTGTTTTCAACAAAGCTCAAAGCTCAGACCCATGGAAATACATCCAAGGTCCTCAGGAATTATAAACTGTTCCTTTATCTCTTAAACTCACCAAATCAGGATATTCTGAGATTCCATAGCCACCCATTCAGGGTAACACATGATTTTATTCTTGGAATTAGAGACAGTTCACTGCGAGCTGGATTTGCAGAGCATTGTGGCCAAATATATTCTCTGCTGCATAAAAAGGCACAGAAGAAGACTCCTTATTCCCATTTTAAAGATGGGGAGTCAAAGTACAAAATAGTTGTTCAGAATTCCAGAAGGAACTTGGAACAGCCAGGCCATAACTCCAGTGCCGGTTCGTGCAAAGGACTGACCTTTCCAATGCCCAGGAAATAGATGGAATATTACATTTGCTGCAGAGAATAAGGATGGGAGGAATTCAGGGGGGAAAAAAGTAAAAAATCTTGCTCTTTGCTTATTTATAGCCCCAGTCTGTGCTGCTGAAGACTGTGCCTGCTCACACCCAAGAGACTGCACAGAACCACGGCCAGATGGGCAAATTCCCTACAAAAGACTCAGAAAGGACATGGAAATAGATCTTTTTTTCCCAATCAGGAAGCTCAAACTGACAACATTCACTTTTCAGAAAAGTAATTTTGCACCTTGGAGCCCTGCTTTGCAGCAAAGATGGTGAAATTCATGAAATCCCTGGAATGAATGCAAGCCTGGACCTGGCCAGGATGTTAAACCTGAATCTCATCAACCAGGAGAAAAGGCTGGGGTTCAATTCATCCTCTGAATTTATCACAGCTGTGAACAGGAGGGAACCAGGGAAACAATACATTATGCTGCTTCAGCATTTCTGGCTTCAGGCTCCCAAATTTCAGCATTTTCAGCTGGTGTAAGGCTTGGTCCATGGAATCTTCATCCTCGAAGAAATTTATGGCATTTAAATCAGTCATTAATGCTGCCACGATTTCTCTCTCACAAAAACAAAGCAGCCCTGACTTTTACAAGGAAGTTTATATATATATATATATATATAATAATATTCATAGTAACAGTTATACCTGATATCTAAGCACTGATGTATAATCCTGCTGGTGCAGGGCTCTCAGCCCCTCCTGTGTGATACCATCAGGCTCTGCATCCCCTGCATCCCAACGGTCCCCTGCACACAGGAATTCAATTAAGGCACTGAAAGGAGCTTCTCGTAGCACTGTGCCCAGACAGGCACAGCAATTCCTGCCCACAATTAACCAGGCTGAGAAAACAAAATGAAATCTGAGAGCAGCCCTCATTCTCCATTGACTGAAATTCATACTCTGCTTTCAGATAAAGGCCACTGTCAATCTCCCCATGCCAGAGCCACTGGGAGGGAACCAAGGGTAGGAAATGCTGGAGCTGCTTTTCAAAGCAGGGGAAGCTTCAAAGTGACAGGAGAGAGGAACAGAAAGGCTGTGGGAAGCAGAGTGATGGGAGGTTACAGAAGCCCTGAGGAAAAATGGGATTATCTCAACAACCTTGAGGACAAACCCTTCATTGTGATGGGATGCCTGGAATTTGTTCCCTTGCTTTTTAAACCCCTGCTCTTCAGCCATTTAAATCCTTTTTACTGTCCTGCTTGTCATGTTGCCATCCAGTCACTCTGACTTCAATACAGACTTGGGAAACACATTCCTGATTTCAGTAAGAGGACTGTGGTCCCCCATTGCCGCTACTGGGACAAACCCTGTCCTGTCCTCTCCTATTTGATCTGCTTGCACTTAAAACTCATCAACTGTGACAGTAAGAGAAAAGGTAAAGCAGAGACAGGGCTTATTTATTGATTTCGCTGCTTCACTTAAGAGACATCACCACAGCCAAGGCTGTTCATCAGAATGTCTTTTTAGTGCAGTGGCTTTTTTATAATGTGAAATGTTGATTATAATCACATTTATAATGTGAAATTTTTATTATAATCACATTTATAATGTGAGATGTTGAGTTAAACATTTCACCCCGATCACAAAACTGATTTTATTTGCTGCTTCCAAGCAGTTTTGAAGTCTGGTGAGCCACTCCTTCCTTTTCTCAGTCTTGCTGACACTGAGTGCCCTGGAGAGCCTGGAAGTGAGCCCTTCCCTGGGTTGGGCTCCAAGTATCCACAGCTTCTTCCACCACAGACGAATTCCCACTTCAAACTGTTGGAATTCAAGGAATCCTGGAGTAGTTTAAGTGGACCTTAAATCCCATCCAGTGCCACCCCTGCCATGGCAGGGACACCTCCCACTGTTCCAGGGTGCGCCAAGCCCCACTGTCCAACCTGGCCTTGGACACTCCCACATCCTTCTCCAGACTGAACATTCCCAGCTCTCCCAGCCTTTCCTCCCAGCAGAGCTGCTCCATCCCTCTGCTCATCCTGGTGCCTCCTCTGGACTCCTCCAGCAGCTCCAGGTGCTGCCTGTGCTGGGCCCAGGGCTGGGGCAGCTCTGCAGGTGGGGCCTCACCAGAGCACAGGGGCAGAATCCCAATCCCAATCCCAATCCCTCCTTTGCTGCAGACAACAAACACAATTCAGTTTGGAACTAAACTCTGAAGCATCCATAGTGTTCCAAGCTCATACTTTAAACATGTAAAGTCCACTGCCTCATGGTATTTCATTCAAATTTATGGAACTACCTGGAAAAAGAGATCTTGAAATGGCTGTTCCCAGCTCGGACAGCAGCACTGGGGCAGGGTCACTGCCAAGTCCTTGGCAGGCCCCACATCTCATATTATATCCCATATTTATGATGGCATGCATGGATTTACACAGCCTCCTCTCTCCTGCCACGTTCCACAGGGATTCTTCCAGGATCCTTCCATGCCCTCAGCACACCAAGGACTAATTCAGCTTTGTCTCTTGGCCACTTTGCAGGGCAAGTTTTCCTTGAAAGAGCTGCACCAGGAATAGAAGTTCAGTCACAGTGGTGTAATGAAACAGCTGTGTTATCACCCAGCCAACAGCTTTCCTTTTTGAACAGCCATCCCAGTGTTTTTCTTGGCCAAAGAAGAGGTCACAAGATGTTGAGGGCACCCTTAGAAGGCAACACTGAATGCTGAGGGTTACAAAAGCCTGGGCAAGTCTTCAGAGCTTGTAGAAGAGCCACGTTTAGCAAAAATGATAAAATAAAACATGCTGCAACACGTCCCCTCCCTGTCATCCTGAAAACAGCGCTGATAAAGGATATTGGATTTGGATGTGATTTCATCCAACACGACAAATCCTTAGGACATGGTGGCTAGAGGGAGCGAGGGCAGTGTGAGGCCAAAGCCCTGACCCAGTTTTTCTTTACTCTTTCTAAGAACCAGAATGTGAGCCCTGTGGGCTCAGCCCTGCTCTGATCTGCTGTGCAGGAGCAAGGGAAGAAGAGGATGAACAAAGCACTTTTTGTTCCTCTAAAAAAAAGTCAGGCCAGGAAAGCAGAGGAGCAGCAGCACAGCCAGAGCTGGAGCAGCACTCATGCACCAATGGGTCAGGGGAAGAGCAAACTCAGGCAGAGTCACCAATCCCACCAGGAATGTGCTGGAATCCCTGGAGTGTCCAAGGCCAGGCTGGACAGGGCTTGGAGCAACCTGGGACACTGGAAGGTGTCCCTGCCCATGGCAGGGCGTGGAGATGGGCTTTAAGGTCCCTTCCAACCCAAACCATTTTGGGACTCTGTGATCACCAACTACTGAAGCAGCAAACCCAACCCCAGCCCTGCAGCCCCACCTGCAAGGAGAGCTCACAGCTATATGTGGCTTTAGGGAAATTTCACAACTGGGGCTTGAATCGCCAAAATCTGAGTGGGGTCATCTAAACCCCTTCCTTGGTCACACCTCCAGCACTCCAGGACCCTCCTGCCACTTCAGAGATGACCCCAGAATCCCACGATCACTGTGTTTGGAAAAGACCTCCAAGCCCATCCAGTCCCAGCTGTGCCCGATCCTCACCTCGTCCCCAGCTCAGAGTTCTGAGTGCCATGTCCAGGCCTTCCTCAGACTCCTCCCGGGATGGGGACTCCAAACCTCCCTGGGCAGCCCCTGCCAAGGCCTGACCACCCTTTCCATGGAGAAATTCCTCCTGATGCCCACCCTGAGCCTCCCCTGGCCCAGCCTGAAGCCGTTCCCTCTCCTCCTGTCCCTGTTCCCTGGGAGCAGAGCCCGACCCCCCGGCTGTCCCCTCCTGTCAGGGAGTTGTGCAGAGGCACAAGGTCCCCCCTGAGCCTCCTTTTCTCCAGGCTGAGCCCCTTTCCCAGCTCCCTCAGCTGCTCCCCAGAGTCAGCAAGGGGTGATGGGAGCTCAGTGGGGTACAGAAGGTCAGGCTGGGGGTCCCACATCTCCAGGCCTTCCTGCAGGGTCCCCACAAGCCCCAGTGGCCACAGCTACACATGGCCTTGCTGGTGGTTTGTACCTCACCAGGGCCGTGGTGGGCTGGAAAATTTTTGTTCCATGCCAAATCCAAGGATTTACACCAGCCACAAGAACAGAGCTGGCTGCATCTTCTCCTCTGTAGCAGCTTCCAGCCATGCAAGAGTCCCCAGTTTCAACCACATCTTTCCTTTTTTCCTCACCACTCTCCACAAGCTCAGTGGTCCAATAGGATGTGCCTGTTTTCCTGGCAAAAACAAGCCTGGGAGTCAACGGGAGTTCAGATCCATAACAACAAAATGATGGAAAAAATTGGAATAGAAAGAGCCAGAAGCTTTCTCTTTGACTGCTGCTTGGGAAGGAATAAATCCTTGTAGCCAGCTCAGAGTTACAAGTCAATAATTTTCTGTACTGGTTTAAACTCCATAAAGATCATCAGCAGCAACTGCACGGCACAAACGTTTCAGCTCTTCCCAAGGATTCTTTTACATGAGGAAAAACAGAAAATAATTGCTTCAATAAAGGTCTTTAAGGAAAACTAACTTGGAAAAACTGGGCAGTAGCAGGCAGTTAATGACACCTTTTGTGTGTGCTGGGCAGGCTGCCCAAAATTCCCTTTCTTTTCCCTGATCAAGCAGGCAGCCATTCAAGTGTCCCCAAAGCCCAGCCACAGGGGTTGGGAAGTGATTAATCCTGCACCAGCTGCCCCCACTGCCATCCTTCATGTGTTTTTCCATATAAAATTAGAAAACATTTCATTCCTCCTTTAATTTGCAGGATATTCACCTGCCATCCCAACACTTACTACCACGTTCATGTCGGAATAACTCAGCTCCAGAGCTGAGGTGAAATTGGGTTTCATTTCCCAGGCCATGCATCATATTTTAATTAATTCTGCTCATAGCTATTAGCACAGTGCCAGGCTGAGACTTGGATGTATACAGGAAACTCCAGGAAAGCCATTTCTGCAGGGGTATTTTCACAGGGAAGCATTCTCCTGGGTCCTGGGTTTGTGTGGAATTTGGGGACAGTGGGAGTTGTCCAGGGTGGCTGATTGGAAGCCAAAGCCACCAAAGCTGAAGGAGAAGTGTGGGAAAGGCTCTCCCGGCTTTGCACTTGAGGCTTTGGCAGTGGAAATGACCACAGAAGTGGGTGACACCTTCAGTCCATAATGGTAACTCCTCATCCAGCTGGATCCAGATATTCCATACCCATGAGGGTTTTGGGGGCTGTAACATGGAAAAAGGGGATTTCGTTACATTTGGAACTGCTGGAAACTCTTTGGGAGGGAAGAGCAGGTGGATCTCCAGCCCCTTCTGCACTGGTGGTGGGAAGCAGGGAAGGAGCACCAAGAATTCCCTGTATCCTGAGCTGCGGAATCATTGGAATCATCCCAAGGTATTCAAACAAGAGTTCAAGGTACCCTAAAATTCTCTCCTACATTTTCTTTTGAGGCAAGTAATTTATCAGCAGCACAGTTCCATCAGCTGTGTGAAACCAGTGAAAGCATTCCTATAGGGAGAATGTTCCAGGGGTTTTTTTCCCAAGGAATTTTGCAGCCGATTCAGGGCAACACACAGAACCTGCACCACAAGAGCTCTGCCTCTCTATGCCTTCTTTTTTAAACAGAAAAAACCCTTCATTTTCTAAACAGTTTCCATTTCATAGTCAGGAAAATAATATTTCAAGTGTCCTCTCTCCTCAGTAAAACTGTTTCACTTAATTCCTTCAGCATCTGGTTTTATTTCAGGAATTTTCTGTCTGGCAAGTGTCACAATTGAGATGCAGGATGGGAAATAAAATGGGGATAAGAATTTGCAGTATGTTTATTCTGACTTCTGGAAAGCTTCAGTAAGGTCCAAATGATCCTTTTGGACAAGGAATGTGACTTCTGCTGCCAGTGGTTTCCCCCTGAATTCAGCCTAAATGCACAAATACCTGGAAAAACTAAGAGCTTTAGAGTCCCCTTTTTTTATTGAGCCTTAAATAATTCTGCATTTCTATGCACGGCACAATCTATATTTGAACAAGACAAGTGGGAAAGCACATGAAATCCAGTGATTTGTAACCGAGGACTGAGAAAACCCACTTATTTTATGTGAGGTTTTAGTTTTTTACTGTGAAGGCAGCAGGAAGAGGAAATGCAAGTGAATTTATAACATGATTTTCCTTTAAATCCTTCCCAAAGAACTGAGATATAATCAGGGCTGGGCAAAGTTTGGATAAGCAGCTTCCCAGTACGGAAATAATATTTTTTGTGATAATGTTAGCCAGAAAGAAGTGGCTGTTCACTAAGACCTAGAATTCCTTCTAGGAGGATCTGGTCAGAAAACTCCATCCAGAGCTGCAACAGCCTCAAGTTCCCCATCACTTTCACCCCAGTTTGCTGGGACAACACATTCAGGACCACAGAGGATTTGGTCACCAGTGATGAGGCTTTCCCTGATTTTCCAGACTCTGCAGCACCAGACTTACGGAGCTCTGTCTGGGGAAGAAGATGCTGAATCCCAGCTTCTTTAAGGTGGGAAAAACTCTCAGAGATCATCAAATCCAACCATTCCCAGCACTGCCACGGCCACCACTGCCCCATGTCCCCAAGTGCCACATCCACAGGGCTGTTAAACCCCTCCTGGGATAGGGACTCCACCCCTGCCCTGGGCAGCTGTGCCAGGGCCTGACCACCCTTTCAGTGAGAAATTTTCCCAAAATCCACCCTGAGCCTCCCCTGGCCCAGCCTGAGGCTGTTCCCTCTCCTCCTGTCCCTGTTCCCTGGGAGCAGAGCCCGACCCCCCGGCTGTCCCCTCCTGTCAGGGAGTTGTGCAGAGCCACAAGGTCCCCCCTGAGCCTCCTTTTCTCCGGGCTGAGCCCCTTCCCCAGCTCCCTCAGCCCCTCCTGGGGTTCAAGTCCCTTCCCTCCCTTGGACACACTCCAGCCCCTCAATGTCCTGAGGGGCCCAGGAGTGACCCCAGGTGACCACACCAGTGCCCAGCACAGGGGACAATCCCTGCCCTGGTCCTGCTGCCAGCCTACAAAGACAACCCCCTGTCAGGAGGTTTCTCTAGCTTCCTAATTTCCCCACCTGTTAATTCCCAGGACTAATAATCCCTGGCTGCCTGAGCAGCATTTGCTACTTCACTCCACATGTGTCAGATCCCTCTGACCCTGGCACAGCCCAGGACTGAGAATAACACAGGGTGCTCTCCATGGAGCAGAGCCAGGCTGTGGCAGCTCAGGGGGCTGAAGCTGGTTTAGTGTAAATACAGAGCTTTAAACACAGGCACTTTTGATCTCCAATCAGAGGCAGAATAATAAAATAATCCACTAAAGATGGGAGCTCGGGAAGACGCAGGCACTAAAAGCATCCTTTGTTGTGAGGCTCAGCTGGCTCTGGACCAGAGAGCTCTGCCTGGAGATGGAGAAAGCAGTTAATTTGTTCTGCTGCTAAAACACAGATTAAAGTACAAGGCTAAAGCTCAGTAAATAACATCGTGTTCCTTATCAAAGCCAATTGAATGCTTGTATAAAACAAACAGAAACATTTTATAATTCAAGTGGAAAAGGGAAGGAGGTTGGATTTGCACAGACAGACCCAGGCACAGGCTTTTTCAAAGGATTTTTCTCTCCAGGAGAGGAGCAGTCCCAACATGCCTTCATTCAGGACACACTCAGCTGTGGACATAACCCATCACCTGGAGCTCTTCTTTTCCTTCAAGTAATTATTTGGAGTTCACAGTGTATTAATTGAACAGGAGATCTCATCTCCACAGCATGCTGAAAGCTCACATTCCATCAGAAATCAGCACCAGCTCTCCCTGGGCTCTGGGATTTGCCTGACCCTGGCAGTGCTGGGGTTGGTATTTGTGGGCACACAGGGCAAGGTACCCACACCCCAGTAACTCATCCCTGGTGACATTCCACTCTCAGGCTGGGCCAGCAACTCATGTGGAGCAGTTTATCCAGCTCAAACAATGGATCTGATAAAGAAAGAGCTGAAAGAGCACAGATTTAAATTGGTTATCAGGAAAAAGTCCTTTCCTGTGAGGGTGGGCAGGCCCTGGCACAGGGTGCCCAGAGCAGCTGTGGCTGCCCCTGGATCCCTGGAAGTGTCCAAGGCCAGGAACTTGGAGCAGCCTAGACCAGTGAAAGGTATCCCTGAGATGAGCTTGAAGGTCCCTCCAAGCTCAACCATTCCAGAATTCTCTGGTAATGATGTAAGGATGTCAAAGAAGCCAGGTCTGATCAGAGGATAAACCCAAGTGTGAATGACAGGGTCCCTCAGCATTTGTGAATCCTCCACATCCCTTTCCAAGGCACTGCTCCCTAAGGAATGCCCCCCTTTCCTCCCAGACTGATGCAGAACCAAAGCCACCACTTTGTTTTTCATTCCAATCACCAGAGACACTTCAGGAGGTAACAAACTGAAAGGATTCTTGCCCTATGTATTTCTACAACAATAATTTGCTTTGCTCTATGCAAAACCTGTCATGAATATGTATTCCAGCAGCAGCAGACATAAATCAGAGCTGAGGGTGAATGCACAGCATGCAGTTCCTCAGTTAGAAATCTTCCTTCCCTGGAGATAAGGCAGACTTAGCAGGAAAACACCAGGAGCCACCTAGTCCAGAGCAGCCAGGGTTTCAGGAAAGCCCTGTCCTGCCCATTTCCCAGTGCCACAATTGCTGTACTTCCCTCCTGGAATTATTTTATAACATGCAGTGTTCGGCACACCATGCATTCCCAGCCATTCCCAGGTCACAGAGGTCACCTGAGGCTCCTCAGTAAAAATCCCCCGTTTCAGTGAGTTTGGTGATGCTCTCCTGGCTCTTGGGTTAACAGAGGGATGTACAAAGGCACCAAGGCTCAGCTCTCCTTCAGACTTTTCCAGGTTGGAGCAGTGCCAGGGAGGGAGATGATTTTTTCATGTCACTTTGAAATGAAGAGGCAATATTCATTACTGCGGAGTATTATATCTGGTGATAGGAATGATGACCTGGTGCTGGTGGAAGACACATTCAGCCAGGGAGGATTTGGCACTGTGGTATTGATTTAATATCAATATTAAATTGATATTAAATCAATATCAATATCACACCATACACCTGCTACAGACTGGGCAAACCCTGCCTGAAGGTCCAGCCTGGCTGGTTCAGGCTCACAACTCTGGGAATGAAATCTCCTGTCACTGACACACGTGGCTGTCCCCTGACACAAGCCTCTCACCTGCAGCTCTCTCACCATGCATTTTTTCTTTCTAGGACAGGAATTTCATAGATTTTGTCCTGGAATCACTCAGAGAATTCTGAAATACTTAACTTTTATTCAGCAGGGATGAGAGGGCTGAGTTTTCCAACTTCTACTCCTTTTTGTTTTCTAACCAAGGGATATGTTATGTATGGTACTCTATAATGCAAATATTTCATTCAGAGATTGAGGCTGAAGTCAGCAACAAACTAGCTGCATTTAAACGATTGTAACCCATTAAACCTTTTCCCTCTCATTTCAGAACACCTGCCCAAGCTGTGCTTCTGAGCAGGAGGGCAGGGGCGCCCCAGCACGGGGATGGGGTGCCTGTGCTGCAGGGAGCTGTGGGAACAGCCACCTTCACCCAGCTGCAGCCCCGTGGGGGACAGCAGGCCATGCATTAAATCCCTTCACAAACCCATCCCAGCAGCCTGAAGAGCCCCACAGGCTTCTGGCCACCCCCAAAGCAACGGTGAGGGGTTTGTGATTCTCACACAGTGAGAATGGAAAGCAGGCCCAGATCCTGGAAAATACAAACCTGGGAGGACAGATCTCAGGAAAACCACCTAAACCGCCAGGAGACCTCAGCGGGTGCCAAGCCTGAGCTCAATCCCTGCTTGTATTCAGATCATGGGTTTGGAGGGGACTGTGCTGTGAGTGACAGCAGTGCCAAGTGTGATGGGTGTCACCAGCATCAATCCCACAGCCACGAGGAAGGACCAGCTCCCTTGGGACTGCTGGTTTCCCTCCTACACCAGCCACCAGCAGCGCTCCAAAGCAGATTACCCAAACACACACTGATGGCACACTCAGGGAAAACACATCTCCAAATCCTCCAGTAAACCCCCTCAGCCAAGGGCAGCATTTGCTGGATTGTGGGGGGGGCAGAGTCCCACATCTCCCAAAGTCCTTGGGAGCAGAGCAAGGATCATTCATACAATTGCATTCACTGGAACAGTGATACCATAACGAGCAGGATGCCAGGAGAACTCCCACAAGGATGAGCCCACTGGATCGTACAGGACAGCCACATGCCTGCCCCTCATTCTGCTGCCTGTTGAATCACCCAGCGGGGGAACAGCAGAGCAAACCCAAGAGGCTGGTGCTGGATGCCCTGGAAGTGATGCCTGACGCAGTTCGTCACACACACACACAAACACACACTCACACTTTGATCAGAAGGCATGAACTAAGTACTACCTTTATTTAAAACTCTGACTCTATTATATAGTATTTTTACGAAGGCCAGGGATTGGGGGAGAAGGTCGACACCTCTCCCCATCCCATTGGTCAAGACAACTGTCCATCAGCTGTCCATATCTCTGAGAACAGGAATGAAAACTTTCCTTGAAACTACAATAACATTGGCTGTGTTTACAGACCAGAGTGTGAGAAAGAACACAAAATATGAAACTGAGAAACCAAAGAGAAGGCTGAAAAAATCAGGGCGACAGATGCCTATTAACATGTTTGGATGCTCCCACGATTTCTGGCACAGCCCAAGCCTTTGCATTCCCATGCTTAGGGATACACCGTGCTCATCATCACTTCATCACCACTTATTTCATCAACAAACAGCAAGAAACCTGTGTTCTGTGGTTCCTCAAATACAGGAATATTCTACTCTGAGGACATGCCAATAATAACAAAAATAACAGTAATAATATATATTTTAAAATCCCAATAAAGATCCCCGGGCACTGTTAACCACAGGCACTGCCACATCCCATTCCAAAGGAAAATTTCTACCTCCTCCGATGGTAACCAAGAGAAGCAGGAAAATGTCAGACTGAAGACTGCCTTTTTATGCTTGCAAGATTCATAAATCCAGGTGAGTTGACTCTATTTCATGTTTTAAGATTTCCCCTTAGCAAACATGAAGGAGTTGCCACTTTCTGCCTCCAAGGGAATTCGTTATGGATTGATTCAAAAAGCAAGAGAGCAGAAAAATGTGCATTTTCTGGTAACCATAGTTGTTGCTGCCCTACACACGTTCATGGGGAAATACAACATCTGCTTTAGGATATGATCATGTAACTGCCAGGACAGCTCCAGGACAGAACCAGCAGATCCCATGCAACGAGCAGGAAGCACAAGGTGAAACATGGGGAGATGTGTTTGATATTGGAACACGCTCAGGAGAACATCTGCTGCCTTTAAATAGCAGTGCCTTCCAAAGGAACTGAGCTGGAGCAGGGGAAGCAGACAGTGTATGACAGCCTGGGAATGAGACCTTTGCAGGCCCTGAACAGGAGAATACCCAAGAGCTCCGTGCCTGGTGAGAGCCAGAGCCTGTTCCCTGAACAGAATATCCTGCGTGGAAGGAGCCTCAAGGATCAAGTCCAGCTCCTGGCTCTGCACAGGCCAACTCAGGAATCAGTTACAGCACAGGCTGTTGGGGCTTTAGAAAGGCAGACTCGGAATGACAAACAGGGGGTTTGCTGGGTGTGAGGTGTGGCTCTCCCCGTGTTTGGGAGTGCTGCAGAGCAGAGCAGCGATGGCCAGGCCTGGCTGCAGGGCAGGAGCTCTCCCCCATTGATGGCTCCAGCTCTGGTGACAACTCTGCTGCTCCAGATGTTTCATGTCCCTGCTGAGGCCGTGCAGTTGTGTCTGTGCTGACCCTGACGCCGGGACAGGGACACACCAGCTGCTCCACTGTGCCTCAAGCATCCTCAATGCTTTTTCTTTCTCCTTTTGAAAAGCAGCATTTCAATCACTCTTAGAAGAGAAACATCTTTTCTGAGGTGGGGACTCAAAGCTGCTTTTCTTGGCAGTTTAAATGTGTCCTGCAGTCACTTTTTTTATCTGAGCTCTGCTGTTGCATCGATTCTGTTCATCTCCTTTCTAACCTGCTGTTCATGTGAAACAACAAATCCTGGCAATAACAGCAGTGCCAGAAAAGCATTTTATAGACTCACAGAGGACACTGAGCTGGAAGAGCCCCTCAAGGACCATCCAGTCCAACGGCTGGCCCTGCTCAGGACAGAGATTTGAGCTCTGCTGTGTCAGCTGCATCTCCCCAGCCCATCCAGCCAGAGAGCACAACCCTGCTGCCTCGGGGTCCCTGCAGCTTCAGCTCTCAGCTCAGCCCAGGCTTTTATGGCCCAGCTAAACCTCCCTGAAGTGACTCAATGCAAGTGCTGATGCATCAGCCTCGCTGCAGGGCCCCGCTGCCAAACACAGCACCCGCAAAAGGAAACAGATTCCATCTCCCAGCATCTCTGTGAGAGAGCCACAAAGGAAGGGTCAAATGAGGGGCAACAGCAGGAAAAAATCAAATAGAAAACTCTGTAGCATCTGTCAGTCCTGCCTTTTAACTGGCTCAGCTGGGCTGGCAGGGATGGCAGCAAGGAGGAGGAAGTCAGGCCCACTAATCTGATTAACAGGTGATTAAAGGGCAGCGCTTCGGAAAGGAAGGGGCTTAAGGGTTAACAAATACCACACTCCTTACTGCAGAAGAGAGAACACTGTCTGCCTTGATGATGAAATGAGTGCAGTTTTGACAGATCTGGGGCTGCTGTGCTTAACCTCTCCTGCAAGGAGATTTTGAGCTGATTTGCTCTGTCAGAAGAAATCCTTCCCACTGCCAAGCACTTCCCTCCAACTGAGGATTTAGCTGGCGGCAGGGAGCACAAACAACTTAGAAATTACTTGCTGTAAACTTGTGTGCATCTTCCGTGCTCTCTGGCCTTACAGTTGTCCTGTAACTCTGGAAGCTGTGAAGTGAGGCCAGGCAGAGGGGAAACAAGGACTGAGATCCATCTCTTCTCAGCCATCCCCAGTGCTGGATCATCCTAAGGCCTTCATCCAAACTCCCAGAGCAGGACAGCGACTTCAGCAGGATAAATCACTCCATGTCCAACTTTCTTCTCCTTATAAAGCACAGGAATTGTCCAGGATTTTTCCATGAGATTTGAGGGAGCCCCTTCAATAAGAAGCCCAGAGCATT
Organism: Donacobius atricapilla; assembly: GCA_013397315.1. Taxonomy (NCBI): domain Eukaryota; kingdom Metazoa; phylum Chordata; class Aves; order Passeriformes; family Mimidae; genus Donacobius; species Donacobius atricapilla. The sequence goes on along the minus strand of WBMY01009985.1, from coordinate 1,226,145 downwards.
GCATGGCCACAACCAGCACAACCAACGCACTGCTGTGTGCTCAGCAAAATGAGGGGGAAACAGGTGGAAGAGATGGAGCAGAGGCAAAATCCAGGAGCTCTCTCTTTGCCTTCAGCCAAATCCAAGCCTAGGTTTTTGGGTGGGAAGTGGAGCTGGATGTAGTCAACAGCTGGTGCCCGGTGAAGAGGAGGAGCACACAAAAGTTTTGCCATCCCAGAGCTCACTCCAGCCTTGGGCAGAGATGGGGGTGACATTCAGAGGCAGAGGCAACCTTCACTAAATCTGACAGCCTTCAGTGGGCTTTTCATCCTGTAATTAACCCAGGAACTTGTTGAACAAATTAACTTTTAGCAGCAGCCAACTATCCACACACAGAGCAAAGCAGCATCTTCGGTGTTTCCAAACCCCTCTGTGCTTCCAGCGCAGGGCCCAGGGAAAAGCCTCTCTTTGCTCGCCCTGACACTTCTGATTTAGAGCCTTCCTACATCCTCCTCCTCCCTCCAGGCTCCAGACTCTGCTGAGCACTCCCCCCTTGATGAAGGAGCCCTTTCGTGCCCTCCATCACCTCCTCTGAACCATTTCCAACTCAGAATCGCTTCTGAGCCTGCAGTCCCAGAGCAGGCGGGGGGTGGGCAGCCCGAGCAATTTCTTCTCAGCTCCTCTCCTGATAAATCCCCGCGGTTCTGCTGTCACTGACTCAGGTGCTGTTCGCAGGAGCTGCCGTGGTGACACCTCCATGCAGCGGAGAGGACAGAGTTTCATCAGGCACGGTAGGGACACGGGCAGGGAAATGTGTGGGGCTTGCAGGACCCTGCAATCAAGGGTGGCTCAACCTTCACAAAACTTCCACCTCTGGAGCAATTCTAACAGGGAAACCTGCTCAGCTCTGAGAGCCACAGCCCTTCCAGGTGATTACCAAGAGCTTTTGTACAATGGCTTTTCATGCCTTTCAGCTGCCAGGATCAGATACTCTTCAGTCTCTCTCTATTTACATGATTTGCCAGGAGCTAAATGCTTTCCCTAACAACAATCGAGCTGCTTCTCTAGAACACAGCTTTCCTTTCTTCCTTCCTGTGATGCTTTCCAGTAATGAAAGCAGCTGGCCCCAATGCCCTAGGACTTGCTTTAAACTGGAATGGAAATATAGGAGCCCAGGAAAAGAAATCTTATTTGCACTTCCTGAAGATGTGCTGAGAAAAGCTCAGCAGGAGCAACATCATCCCCTGAGATCTCCAGCCTTGGGTCACATTTCCTTGTACCTATGAAGAATATTGCTTTTCTCCTTCCATAAACCCCAGGATTTACACCAGCAGGGTGGGAACTACCTGAGCATAACCTCCAGCAGATATAACTCCTCATTTATCTACAGCTCAGATAATGGACCTGAGGGCGTAGATCAGCTTGGGGAGCACGCACTGCGCACTACCTTAAATGTTGCTATAAAATAAGGAGTTTTATGAATTCCTGTTGTTTAGTTAATCATCGATTTATTTCAGAACCCTGCACACTGAAAGGCAGCTCAACTTGAGGGGAAAAAGGAAAAGAGATACAATTTTATGGGAAGATAAAAAAAGAGGTTTATTATATATAACCCATTAGAGTTCCTCCTTCAGATGTTTCAGTGTCTGATGAAATTTAAAGCTCTCTATGTTTTCCTCCCTCCTCTACAGTGATGATTGCCTTTAGATATACAACCCAGTTACAGTAACATAACCAGAAATGATGGCATGCCACAGGTATTTTATTATGCATTCAGTTTTTCAGGGCTCAGATTCTATCTGCACCACAGAAACCTGGTCAGTAAAACTGCCAGAACTTCTGCAAAGACAGCAGAACTGACAATTCCCCATTTCATATCACATTTTCAAACATATCTCCCTCTTAAATGTTACAGGTCTTCTAAATTTGATGCCAATAAACACATTTTCCCCTTTAAATGTGTCCCAGAAAGCCAAGCAAATCCATTAAACACAGTGAGTGCCATGCCTGGAGCTAATGAAACCAGGCAGCCCAGGATTACACTCCCCTGGCTGCTCATTTTTGGGAAGATACTTCTCAATTTTATTTGACATAAAGGTGTGGAAATGGGGGAGGAGAATTCAATGTCTATGTGTCCCTCCCTAAAAATGAAAATAGAGCTGCTGTAAATGTTTTTAAATTTAAATGTGACAGAGATTTTAGAAGGAAGAGGTGCTTTGAAGCAGGACACAGGGCCAAGCTTCCTGACTCGGGGTGTGTTTTGGAGGCAGAGACGACACAAATCCCAATCCTCCCACCCCTTTATTCAGAAGCTTTTCCCTCCCGAGGGAGTTGGCTCTTGCCCAGGTTGTTCCCAGCAGGATCCTCACCTTCCCCAAGGCACGGGGCTCCTGTGCCCAGCTGGGGACACGTCCCCTGGCAGCAGCTCCTCAAACCAAGCACCCAGCACAGCAGCAGAACCTGCTCCAGACACTCCAGAATATCTGAATCCAAACCTGGCCCCGGACCCTCACCTCACCTGGGGACACCAGACATCCCCTCCACGGGCTGGTCCTTCCACGGGGGACCCATCCACGCTGGATGCAGCTTCAGCTGCTACACCTGAGCTTACACAGCAGGAAAAAAGTCTCTTTGCTGAGGTAACCACCCTGTTCCTGCTCCTGAACGCTCTCCTTGGATCATCCCAATGCTAATCCCTGAACAACTGTTTGCTCCTGTAATTTAATCTAAATAGACAACAGAACTCTTGTAAAAATGAGACAAAAGACATGGCACTTCCGTGTGCCTGACAAAAGCAGCAAATGATGGAAGTGAACAGTTCTGAAGGTTTTTAAAATGGTTCACTTGGCTGATTTTGGGCTGTCAGCAAAAATTACCAGTGAGGTGCCCTGCTGGAAAGAGTTTGCTGCTCCTGCTGCTCCTGCCACACACACAGCCCAAGCCACAGGGACCCAGGCCTGCTTTCTGAACCATTTGTAAGCTGAATTTGGAACCTTTTGCTCCGTGGCCTAAGAAGCAGGTGGAGATGCAGCTCCAGCCAGCACAGGAGACAAACCCTGGGCCAGGAGGTACAGCCCAGGTGAAGAAGATTGGCTCAGGGAGGAGCTGGGAGAGCCTCTAGAAAAGCAAAGCCATGGAAAAGTCATCCCCCTGCTCTGATGGGATTTGGCTGTGGCTGAAAGAGCCTGGCTGGCACAGGGGCTTTCTCAGAGCAGCTCGGGGCAGGAGCTGCTGGGAACATCAGGAAACTGCATTTTTTTCCAGCCCTGCTTTTTCAATTGAAGACATCTGTGCTGGCCATTAAATCAGGAACCCCTGGGCCACAACCTGTGGCATCTCCTGGGATTCCCCACTTCTGAGCACCCTCTGCAACAAGCACAGATAAGGAGAAAACAGTTCCTGCCAAAATCTGAGTTCACCAGGCTGGTGAGAGGCTACAGGATCTGGAACTGGCTGAGTACAAACCAAAGCCACAGGAATGCTGGGTTTTAATGTTCACAGCCAAGGGCCAGGTTCCTGATCCTGGAATAATCCAATAAGGAACATGAGCTTGTTGCAGACCCACAGAGCTTCAAAATGGCCGAAGCCAAAATGCTAAATAGAAACCAGATGTAATTCTGTACATTTAGATGGATTTAAACCCCAAATCCCAGGAAGGCGAGGAGAAGCACTGAACTTCCAGATGCAAACTTTGTCTTTGTTTGCAGCGCTTACAGCTGCAGAGTTGACCAAATCCATCCTAATGGGGGGTGACAGCTGAGCCCCAGGTGTGGGTTTGGGTTCACTCTGCTGGAGCTCACTCTGATTGGAGGAGACTGGAAAGAGGAAAATGTGTCCTGACAGCACAGAAAATCACAGAGGGATGGTTCAGCCCTGGGATTTGGATCAATTCCCTCTGTCCAGAGCTCCAGGAACAAAATGGGCAGGCACAGGAAGGACCCAGAGCAGCTGGGGTTCACACTGGGAACCCCTTCCTGTGCCACCTGAAAGGTGAAAATCAGCAGCTGTCTCCCTTTGGTGGGGGGGATCAACATCTTGGGATGGTAAAGACCAGAGAGCAAGAAGTTTCTTCATCATTCACAACGTCCTTGCCAGCTTTTCTTAAACATTAAAGGCTCCAGCACCTTTCCCCAGTCCTGGCTTATCAGTTAATATCCACTATTTCCTTTGGGAAGGAAACAAAAGCATCCTACCAAGCAATTCTAAAGCCACTGCTCTGCCCTTAGCACAATCAATGCTTGAACGATGCCAACGGTACAATCACCTAAAGGAGAGGCTGGATGCAGGTCAGCCCTGAGCCTGCTCATTGCCAAAGCTCCTCCTGCAGACAGGAACCCCTGCCCTGGCCTGAGAGATGCGCAGGACAAGGATGTGTAAAGTGCTGGGCACAGACCTGAGCAATTTCCAGGCTGAGGTGCCAGGAACATCCCCAATGCCTCTGGCAGTGGCACCCAGGGAGCAAGGAAGGGACACCCCACAAGGATCCTTCCGAGCACTTGTCACACCTCCAGGGCAGATCCTGTGGGTCCTGCTGGCACCGTGTGCCTTAGAAAAGCAGAGCTGCAGACTCAGAACTCCTATTTCCCATCTTAAGTACAATGTATTTAGCCCAAATGTGAATTCATGCCTAATTGTCTCTCAGTTTAACTCTGCTGCTTTGAAAGAATGAAACACCTCCTAGAAAAATAAACTGGGGTTCTCTGTGCCTGAGGCAGATCCAGACAGTTCTGTCTTCCCTGGGATTACACAGGAAATCTTCATTATCAGCTGCATCACTTCCAGTGGGTTCTGTAGTGCTGGGAGATTCTGAGGCTCTTTGCTTCAAGGCACAGATCTGATATTGAGGAACTGCAGTCAGCATAAAGCTGTATTTCTTAGTAAAGGAAAAGCTAAAAAAAAAAAAAAAAAAAGGTGATCCTGGCCTGATTGATGCCACTTCATTTGCATATGCCCACTAGCAGCACTTTGGTTAATTAACATATATTTTGTGTCTGTAGATGAATATGAAATAATGAGTTTGGTACTGAGGCTTTGCGTATAAATTCAAGCACTGAACAGGTTCACTTCCCTCCTTCTGTATTTTCTGTGTAAATAAGACATAATAACTCTCAAGTAGGTGGTGACACATGACAAAAGCCAAGAAAGATGTACTTGTATTTTAAAGCCAGATGAGTTAATTAGCTCATCAAATGGAAGCACTGTTTGGAGGGGCAGGGATGAGGAACAACACCTTCTTCCAGGGAAAAATTTAATTCTGGAAATATTAACCCTTATGGCTCAAGTTCAGCTCCAGAGGCCTCGATCCAGCACTGCACTTAAGTAGGTGAAATAGTACACCAAAATTAAAAGGGCTGCCCAGGTGGTTGGAAGTTAATTGCTCTGCTGGATCCCAGCCTGGGCAGTCAGAGATGGAATTTAATTTCATTTTCTGATCTGCTTCCTGCACCAGCAGCTTCCAACCAGCTCAAGGAGAGACAGGAAATGCTGCTCCAATCCTAGAGCAGAAAAACCCCAACAGATCCTTCAGTTCCATGGTATCTCATGCCTTAGTGGCAGTTTTTAGCCAAAGCCAAGGAAGGCTGAGTCACCCACTGAATCCTTCTGGAATCTGAGGCAGGATAGGGCTGGAGGTGAGCTCTAGCAGGAGGAGGCTGCTGAAGAGGTCAAGCAGCAGCATCTTCCCTGCTGAGGGACTGCTGAGGAAACCCTGGAGTCAGGAGAGGGATAGAAGAGGTTGCACACCTCTCAGGCCTCAGGCAGAGGAGCATCAGAGCCATCAGATCATCTCTGAGCCAGCAGTCTGGCTGTGAATAATAAATCACCTCAGAGAAGGCAGAAAGTTCACTGCTGAGAGGGAATTCCCTTCCCAGGGAACTCTGACTGGGAATGCTGCTCAGGAGCCCCACAGAGCTCCATGGGGATCACAAGGACACTCCAGACAGGGCAAAATGCACAGGGAAATGTAAATCCTGTCCAATTGTTCCCACTGTTACCTCAGGGCTGCTCAGGGCAAGGCTCAGTGGTGTCACATTGAGAGACACACGCTCAGTACCAGGCTCCTCCTGCTCATGGAAGGAAAGGGGAGATTTTCCAGCATGGCTGGAGGAGAGAAATTCTGAGTTCCCACTGAATTTGGCTGGGAATTTTCTCCTCCCTGTTGCACTGCAGCAGTCCCTCAGGTCTGCAGTACTGGGAAAGCTGTGGGAGAAGGGAGCCAGTGAATCTGAGAGGACTAAAGGAGCTGCTGCTCCTCCTGAGTACTGCCAGGGATCCTGGTACAGCCCAAGGATGCCAACACCTTTCCTACAGCCAGGAGGTGCTGCAATTCCTACCCCAAACGAGCTTCAGGCACACAAAATGCACCTGAGCACAGCACACCAGGCCCAGCGAGCTCACGGATTTGTCTGGATCCGAGCAAGCCACGGGCTGGACATGGCACGATCCCACAGGGATCTTCCAGAGCCATTCCCAAAGCCCTGCGGCCAGGCAGGATGGTGCACCAGAGCTGCCATCCCTGCTGTGCACTCCACACGTGCAGCTGCTGACAGGATGGGGAGCACGCCCAGCCACAGCACAGGCAAAGGGCAGGGGCAGGGACTGGAGCAGGGACTGGACACCAACTCAGGGGGCTGGGAACGGCACCAGCCAGCCTGGCCCTGGGCTGACCCCAAACACAGGGCTCTCTAGTGATCCCCAAAACAAGATTGGGGTATCCAAGGGATTTGGATGTCCCAGGGGGATGCAGGAGGAGATGCTGGGTCCTGCAGCCACATGGGGTGGTGGAGGAGGCAGGAGGAAGGGCAGAAAGGTCTCCCTGAATCCGGGAGTGCAGCTGCCTCCTCCAGGGCTGGGCAACGCTCGCTCACAAACTCTGTTATTGTCACTACAATTTCCTGCCGACTCTGCAGGGCTGGGATGGATGCAGGCAGGGAAATGCTGTCAGTCTGTTCCTCGCCATCCCATCAGGCTGTCAGCTGCCTTCCAGCTGCATTCCCTGTCCAGGAGGAGTTCAGATGAAAAGGAAATGCAGCTTTACCAGCCCTGAAAGCGTCGACTGCAGCCAGGGCTCGTGGAAAGCAGGGGCTTGTCTATAAAAATGAACAGGTTTGACCTCAAAGTCCTTGAGAGAGGACAACAGCAAAGCCTCATGGAGACCCCAAACACACTACAAGCCGCTTCGGAATTTTTAACTCTGAGGTTTTGGGTTGAAAATCACAGGAGTGCAACAGCATTGATTACATTTTACCAGGAATAATCCTCGAGATTAGGGGAAATCTGTAGTCAATGAAGAGAGAGTCTGGGAAAAGCCAACACTCGGTGAGACAGGGCTGCTCCTGCCCTACCTGAGTCACCAGACACCAGAAGAGGGGTAAAATCAAGTTTGTGTCTCCAGCTGAGGTGGGAAGAGACCTGTGTGTCCCACAGCCCCAGCAGGTGCATCACAAGTGAGTTTGCTCGTAAGAAAGGATAGATAAAAAGACAAAAAAGTCCCCTTGCTTTGCAGTCATGACAGGCAGGGAGCTTTCCAAAGGCTTCAGGAATATAATGGGATGAAAAAACTTCTCATTCCTTACCTCGGTTCATTATGAGCCTCATTTCTTGGTGTCACATTTTCCTTGGCATTTCCCAAGAGTGTTTTTTGGTCAGAAGACAAAGTTCAGTTTTTCTGGGAGTTGGATTTTAGGGAGAGACAAGCCTGGCTTTTCTGGTTTATGGGGTGATTTATATCCCAGACACTGCAGTACACGCACAGACCAAATGTGCTGATGCTCACCTTGCACAGGGAAGAGTGAGGGCAGATTTCAGTGCCTGTTCCAGGCACCCAGGAACATTTTGGAGGACAGCTGTCCTCCAGGGAGAGCTGCTATAAAACAGCTTCCAGAGGGCCTAACATTGCTGCAGCTCAGCAATTTCTGACCAAATTGCAGCCTCCAGGCACTGGGGGAGCCAGGGCTGCTCCAGCCCATGCATCATCCCCACAGTAATGAGATCTCAGGGCTGGAAATGTGGCCATGGCCCAGGCAATGGGGACAGGAAGGCCCCAGAACCCAGGGGGCCAATAAAGAAGGGGAGCAGTTTGCCTTGCAGGATGTTGGGCAAGATGGAATTGAAATGATTTATTTCCCTGCTGGCACCCTGCACATCAGCTCCTGCTGCAGGGAAGTCCCTGAATCCTCCCCACACCAGTGAGGAGTGGCTGGGGACAAGTCCTGGATGGGGCAGCATCGAGGGATCCCTGGGGATGCAGAAGAAGGATGAGCATCCCAGTCAGCACTGCCACGGAGCCTCTGCTCCCAGGGAACAAGGGACACAGCCTCAAGCTGCACCAGGGGAGGCCCAGCTTGGACATCACAAGGAATTTCTTCCAGGAAAGGGCTGTCAGGCACTGGAACTGCCCAGGGAGGTTTGAAGTCCTCATCCCTGGAGGTGTCCGAGGAACACGTGGCACTCAGTGGAAGCGGGAAAATGCAGACTCAGGTGCCTCCTTTGCCACCTCTTTCCCCACAGAGGATGGAGATCTGGAAGCCCAGGTGAAGTAAATGTGATGGAATTCATGCCCAAGAAAAACAGTGTGGGATGGAAACCCAAAAACCAACTGTCCTAGGGACACTGGAGGTGTCTTTGGTGTCCCCAGCCTGGGTGTGGGCAGGGGTGGGTGCACCTGCTTGAGGAGTCCCGGGATCAGCCTCATGGACACTCAGTGAGAGCCAAATCCTACAGCAGGGGGAATACAAACCTCACCAAAATGCAGCGGAAAGAGCAACATGGGTGAGTCCTGTTGAGGAAGAGCAGAATCAGACCAAAGCTGAGCAGGGCAGGAGGTCCCCCAGGGTTTCTGAAACCCACTGGTGAAGGGCACAAAGAAAGCAAACTTTGCCAAATCCATGAACCTGCCCAGCCCCTTGTCCTTGCTCCCCACAGCCCAACAGCCATAGGGATGCTGTTCCTCCTCTCCTCATCTTAATTTCACCATCCAGGCCCTGGATAGGCTCTGACCATGGCCCAGTGTTAAACCAGCCCCGGAGAAATCCCAACCACTGCCTGCCAGAGGCACTAATCCCATGAAAATCAGTAAAAAGTTGACACCTGCCAGAGTTTCAAGTGACAACAAGGTATGGCTGAGTCCTGAAATGGATTTCTTCACCCACCAGTGACTCTCATACAGTTATTGCATGGGCAGAGCCATCACATTTCCCAGCAAAGATGATCAGAGTCTTCCCAGCATAATAATCAACTTGTCAAAGACAACGGAGAACCAGCTGAGGTGAAGGTATCACTCCTTTCTCCCTGCTCTACCTGTCCCATCTGCCAGCAGGTAACAGGGATGACAAATCCTTTGCTATCAGGAGGGAAGCGAGCCGGGAGCCTCCTGCCACCCCCTTCCCAAGGAGGGGCAGCCACAAGCGCAGCACCTCCTGCTCAGAAAGAATCCAAACACAGCTCAATCTCTGTGGAGAAGGTTGGGATGAAAAGCATTTTACCAGTTTAGAAAACGAGAGCAGAGCTTCAACTAAAGCACCCTCAAGCACCCACCATAAATCCTGAGCTGACAGCTCAAATGCCAAACCTTAGAGCTGAACTCACACTTGGGCTGATTGCTGCTCTTAAAATAAATGCAGGCAGTGATTGGATATTGTTCAGGGGTGGAAATATTTCTTTCAACCATGCCACAATCACTCTGAAGAGCAAAATCTCCTCTAACAGGGGTACAGGTACAAATAAACAGATGGAGGTTGCGTATTCCTGGTGTATCAGTATTTCTAAGAGCTTTTTCAAGGTCAGTCCTACCCTAATCTTATTTCCCTCCAAATTAACTTGATTTTTATTTGGAAACATCCTTAACCCTCAATTTTGAACTAGGTTTTGGTGTCTGTCAGATAAAATACTGGTCCTGAGTTTATATTGCTGGCAAGTTTGGTTTGTGGGGTTTTTTATTTGACTGTTTCAGTCTCTTTTGATGTTTTTTTCTTTTGATGTTTGCTGAACTGCAGGAGTCTCCAAGGTCCTACAAAGCATCAGCAGGTCTGGGCTAGCTGCTCCATGCTCCTTGTGCCTGGAGATGGAGGAGGGAGCCTGATCCATCCCCACACAGCCCCATCCCACAGATCAGATGCAACTCCCATGGCTGATAAGTAAAATTTCTCCAAGTTTTAGTGGTTTCCCTGTTGCTCTTTCCACATCTTGTTCTAACTCCATTTCTTTCTCTGATAGGTGAGAACGGAGTTTCATTCCCTGCTGGAGCAAGTCCTGAGGAGGCCCTGGAGCAGCTCTGAGGGCTGGAGTCCCTCTGCTCTGGAGCCAGGCTGGCAGAGCTGGGGATGCTCACCTGGAGAGGAAAAGGCTCCAGGGAGAGCTCAGAGCCCCTTCAGGGCCTAAAGGGGCTCCAGGAGAGCTGGAGAGGGACTGGGGACAAGGGATGGAAGGACAGGACACAGGGAATGGCTTCCCACTGCCAGAGGGCAGGGATGGATGGGAGATTGGGCAGGAATTGTTCTCTGGGAGGGTGGGCAAGGGCTGGGATAGAATTCCCAGAGCAGCCATGGCTGCCCCTGGATCCCTGTGAGTGCCCAAGGCCAGGTTGGACATTGGGGCTTGGAGCAGCCTGGGACAGTGGGAGGTGTCCCTGCCATGGCAGGGGTGGGAGCAGATGATCCTTAAAGTCCCTTCTAATCCAAACCATTCCAGAATTCTCTGATTTCCCTCTGCCAACAGCCCCACTTGAGCATCCTCTCCACTGGCTCTGCTTCATCTCCATCTGATCGATTTTGGAAAGCTCTCAGCGCCTCAGGGATGTCAAAAGGTGGCTGTTTGAACAGCACACAGTCCCCAGAGAATGAAATCCCTGAGAACTGCACCCCAAAGTCTTCAGCTGGCCCAGGGCATGTTTCCTCCCTCCCTGCAGCCAGGTGTGCCCACACCTCCTGCAGCCAACCACAAACAGACCCTGGGAGGCACCTGCAGGAAACTCTGTGCTCCTCCGAGGCCATCCCCCAGAGTTCTGAGATGGTTTGTTCCCACACTTCCCAGAAAAGCCCTTCCCTGCAGCATGAGTCATTCCATGGCTAAGCTGGTCTCTTCAAGGCGAGGTGGGGAAAAAGCCTACAAGGACCTGGATTCATCCCTGACTCCCATGAACCCTGAAAGCCTGATTAACTTATCAGGAATAAATTACAGCTTTTCAGCCTCCTGGTTTCCAAACAATGCATCATCTCCAACTCCTGGATCCCACATGCTGCACATCCTGCATCCCTGGCTGTGCCAGGAGAGGTGACAGTCCCTAGGAACTCTGGGATTCACACCAGGCTCTGATGGGCAGGGGGCTTAAGGGGGGATTTGGGGTGCAGGCTGTTGTCAGCTCCCTCTGCCAGCTCCCAGACTGTAATTCATTAATCAGAGGCACTGAGAGGGAGACAGAGACATTGGAGGATGATCAAAATCCCAGCATTTCCACAGAAATGTGGCAGAGGCAAAGTGTGACATTATAAAAACAGATTACACCCTAACCAAGGATGCTTTTTCCATTTTGGTGACAGGGACTGACTGTTTTTTAGACGTAAGTTCCACACAAGCATAAACCCAGCCGAACCTCCGTCCAACAATGGAATATGTGTGCCCCCCATTGCACTCCCACCCACCACTCTCCATGACAATTCCATGTAAAGCCACATGGAGTCTGCTCCCAGTGAAGCTGACAAGGCCAGTCTGGGCTTGCAGTGTATTTATTTTTATAAAATCAGAGGCCACAAAAAAACCCCAAAGTATCTTTCCTTCCAGCTAGCAGCTCTGCCATCCTCCCTCTGCTCCCACCCATGGGGAATCCTCTGCTCCTGTGGGATCCAGACTGCCCACCCCTCACCTCAGGCCCCACAGATGCTGAAAGAGCTGCTTGCTCTGAACACCCTCACTGTTTGTTTCTTAACAGAAAGACACAACATAATTTTATGGAAAATGCATGCAGGATGAGAAGGATTTGGTTTTCTGGATGTGGAGAGTCAGGCTCCTGTGTGGAATTTAAGCACATCTTTTTGACAGTTTTCCTTTTATTCTTTTGCCTGACCCTCTCAATATTTCAGCATGTGAATAATCCCACTCATAGCAACAGAACAGGCTTCTTCATGGCTGGAGGTGTCCCATTGAAATGTCACTAAATCTCTTCTGAGGGTTTCTGAAATTGAGGGGACAGAACCAGGGTACCCCTGGGAGGATCGATGTCCCTGCCAGGGCAGAGGAGTCACTTTCGTCCTGAGCAGCTGCAGGAGGAGGCTCTGATTGCTAAAATCCCCCTTGAACAAAAATATGGCTTTGTTGTACCCTTTTCTTTTCAAAACTCCACATGGAGCACTCAGGAAAGGCTGGGAAAATTGAGATTGTTCAGCCTGGAGAAGAGAAGCTTTGGGGTGACCCACACCAAAGGTGTGGCTTTACAGGATCTGAAGGAGCCACAGGAAAGATGGGGAGAGACTTGGGACAAGGGATGGAGGGACAGGACACAGGGAATGGCTTCCCACAGCCAGAGGGCAGGGATGGAAGGGAGATTGGGAAGGAATTGTTCCCTGGGAGGGTGGGCAGGCCCTGGCACAGGGTGCCCAGAGCAGCTGTGGCTGCCCCTGGATCCCTGGCAGTGCCCAAGGCCAGGCTGGGCACTGGGGCTGGGAGCAGCCTGGGACAGTGGAAGGTGCCCCTGCCATGGCAGGGGTGGGATCAGATGGTTTTTAAGATCCCTCCCAACCCAACCATTCCATGATTCCAATGCCATGGGAATGCCACTCCATGTGCTCTGTGCACATAAATCCTCTGGCTTGGCAGCACCAGTGATCTGCCTTGTTGGATTTAGAGGACAAATCCGGGGGATAAAAGTCTGGGATATTAAGAGATGCCATACTTTTCTTCTGGAAATACTTTTAAGGATCCAAGCCGACCCTCAGCCAATTTAACAGCAGCAGTAAAAGCAGCTCAAGTCAGTGGTTAAACCTCAAAGGGATCCCTGAATTGTGCTTGACTTAATGAATCCAATAATCGATTCCTACTGCACAAATAAGGTGTGGAATGGATCAGCTAATAAGCATTCTCAGTTAATTGCTTTCTTCAAGTGACAATTTGTACAAATGATACCATCAAAGTAGTAATAATATCCCTATTGATTAAATTAATCTCGAAAAGACAACTCAAATAACTTTAATTAGCAATGCATGAGACAAGCACAAAATACTCTGAAAACAACCTTGCAGTCCATCCCAGACTTTGAAACCGTGGCAGCAGCCATGGCACAGACTTTGGCATCTTTATTCCAACAGATACACACAATTTTATGGAGCATCTTTAGGGAATGTCTGTGACTAACCATGAAAAGCCAATAAGCCTCCCTGCAGGGCACAAGGCAGGCACAGAGCACAGACAGCCTCCCCACTTAGTCACACTCAGTGAAACCCAGGGCCACAAACAGCTCCAAAAGAAATGAAGACTTTCCAGCAGAAGGAGCAGGGATGGGGAACAAAGTTTCTGTGCCAGAATTCCCACTTGGAGCACCTAGGGACCTGCAGCAGCAGCAGCACTTTCAAGCCATGAGAATCAGGCACCAGGCTGATGAAATCAGAGCAGAAACTCTTCCAGAACAGGAAAGGGTTAAAGAGTTGGCCCAAAGCTTGTTCTGAGAGAGCAGGAGCTGAGCTGGGCCAGGAGAAGGGGACACAGCACCCAGACCCAGAGTGCACAGGCAGGAGCCCAGGGCCACCCTGCAAATGGGACTAACAGGGATGGGTTTTTAAGGGTTTTTAGAGGGGGGTTTAAGAGGCTCCTTCAGGGCTTTTCTCATTTTACTCCCTGAACTCAGCAGCTGAAAGAAACATAAGGGCCAGATATTTCCCCACAACAGGCACAGTACAGCTCATTTTACAGCACTTACAGAATCATGAAATTCTTTAGGTTGCAAAGTTTCTCTGAGATCTTTGAGTTCAACCATGCCCCCAGCACTGCCAAGGCCATCAGTGCCACCAGCACCATGTCCCCAAGTGCCACAACCCCACTGTTTAACAGGGATGGGGACTCCCCCACCCTGAAGCACATTAATAAAACAGGTACACGGCTTTGGCCCTTCCAGGTTAGTCCAGCCCAACCTTCTCAATTCTTTATTCCAGTTTGTTATTCAGATTCCTCGATTTAATTTCCCCCAACAGGGTTAGCTTGTGCTTTTGCCTGAAACACTGCAAATTTTCCAAGTCCTTCTTGTAGCCTCAATGAATTCATTATTTCATTTTTGTTTCTTGGGTAGTTCTAGCTTTAGATTTTTTAGATATTTTGGTGCCAAAACTGCTCCCAGGACTTGAGGTGAGGCTGCACCAGCGCAGAGCAGAGAGGGACAATTACATCCATGAAACATTTACAAGTGTCCCAGGATTCTCAGAACAATGGAATTTGCAGCATCATCCAAAAGAAACACTTTCTGCACTTATTTTCATCCAGGAATCACTGAAACAACTAAGGAACCCCCAAATTACTTTTGGGACTCCAGACAGCCACTTACCAGGCAAAACAGCGTAACACCCACAAAATGATTTTAGAGCTCAAGAGTCTTTAAAATTCTACTTTCTATGCAGTCTTACAAGGCAGATTCCTAAGTATTTTGGCTCTCAAAACCACCAGTAGTTTAAAAACCTTGACCAGAATGCACAGCATGAGTGTGAAAATGTATGGCTAAGAAACTCAGGCTTGGGAAAGTCACTTGTGGAAGAGGTTTCTTTTCCAAAAGGGCGTTTATTGGCCTTTCTAAAAAATTCAGCATATGAAAAAGAAGAGGACAAATGCTCACCACTTTCTCTGAGACATCCAATTTTTCCAGTTAAGAAGCTAATCTTTAATGAAATCCCCCAACCAGGCAAATGAGCTGAATTCTTGTGCGAAAAGCAGCTCCACAATGAGACCAAAAATCCCAAATCCAAACAAACCAAGAGGGCCACGAGAGGAGCCGGGTTTGGAGAGAGATCTCTCCAGCCCCACTGCAGGATGAGCAGTAATTACTTCAAAAGGAGAGGAGCTCTGTGGCACATTTTGAAAGCCTTTAATTTCCACTCCCTTGTTTAAGTGAGATTATTGCTCCCTATAGCCAACAACAATAGATTTCCTAAGTTTCCTGTGCCTTCCCAGCAAAGCAAATATCCTCTGGTACATCTCTGAGCTGAACAATGATTTTTCACTTTTACAACATCACAATCAATGCAATTTTCCAGTTAGAAGTCTCCAGCCTCCCCCTATCAGCTTGTTAATGCTCAAGTGTCGTACTCAAAACCATGCCTGCGAGAATCTCCACAGACTCTGCCATCCCAGGTTACTCTGAACATGGAATTCATCACTTATGAATCACTTTAGTGTGTGTAAACACTTGAATCACTAAGCCAGATCTAATATTGTACACAGTAATCAAGGGATGTTGTCAGGGGGAGGCACTGAGGCAGCTCTGAAATCCCAGCTTGTAGAGTTTCACTGTTCAAAGCAGGTCTTGTGCTTGTGAACACGTTTTATTTGCAGATGCTGAATGCCTGGAAAATATTTGCAGGTTTTGTATCTTCTTGAGACACTCACGAGTCCCAGCACCCCCAAACGCTGTTCACCCAACTGTGTTTTTCCTGGTATTTAAGATCCCTGTAACTTCCAGCAACACTGCGACAACACAGCCAGGTTCAAGCTGAAAATGCCATTTCATTTCAGCAGCTTTTTGCTTCAGATCACACAGACTGGAATCCAAGGAAAAAAATTAAACTCATCCCTAAAACCAAGTCATTTTTCTCCCTTGAAGTGAAATTAAAATGCTGCGACTGCCACCACCTCCCAGCTCCCCTGAAGGACTCCAGTAACTGCCCGGGCCAGCTCAGTGACAGCTCTGGGCTCCTGAGCACACCGTGAGGGGACATTCTGCTGCCCAGGCAGCACAAACCTTGATGCCCAGCTCGATGTTCTCCCCTCCGTACACGTCCATGCCGGGGTCCAGCAGGCCGATCTCCCCGAAGAACTTCCTGTTGACCACGAAGGAGCAGCCGATCATGGCCGGGGTCCTGCACGGAGAGAGCCACAGGAGCACAGTGAGGGACACTGCCCATCCCTGCTGCACAGCTCTGCCTGCAGCTGCCTCCCACCACTGCTCAGCCCACAGATTTCACGGCAGTGTGCCCTGCAAGACCTTGTTTTACCACTGCAATAAATTGTCTTGAAACTCCCGGGGTCTGAGCCCGGGTGATCAGACTCCTTTGAGTTTCCTTGAGACTGCTCCGATGGCAACTTGATAGAGAGAGGCAGCCTTGATCCAGAAACAGAATTTAATAATGCCAAAATAACAAACGATAAGGTGTCCCTATATGTGGAGCTACCTGTAAAAAGGCGGTTACAAGGGGCCAAAGGCCAAAGGCGATAGGCAAGGCCCAGCTCAGACTAAAAATACCCAGGGGTATTTCTGCCTCCTGGTGTGGTGGGGGAGTTAAGGCAGGGTCTGAGGGAAGGGGAGAACGATTAGGAATATTAAAATTCCTGCACCAAAAATCAACCTGTGGTAACACAAAAAACAAGGAACCTTCCGGCAACGATCTGCATGCTTGAACTGAGGGAGCACGTGAGTAAGCCTTTTGCTTACTGTACTTCAAAGGTGTTTCCCAGGGCATCAAGCAGGGGTTTTTTTCTTCCCCAGGGAAACAACTCTCTACATTGTCCAAAATCCAACCTCATTTCAGTCTGTACAGACTGGAGAAGGGTTTTCCTGGAGTTAAATTACGGAGGAGCTCTCAGGAGCTCTCTGCTTTGCTGGAAATGCCTTGGGGTGTCTGTGGGCAAGGGCACAACCTCTGCCCATAAATGAAGGAAATACAATAATGGCCTTTCCCTTCTCTTACTTCCAGCATGTCTGGAATGGAGTAGACTTCAGGATGGGTATTTTTAGGGTATTCCAGGAAAGAGTGATTCAGAAAAGGAGCCATCGCCACCAGCAACAAGCTCACTGCAAATCTGTAGATGCAAAACCTTTAAAAACTGTTTGCAGAAGCATCTGTGGGGTCATTTTGCAGTTCCCCCAGTATCAGCAGGGCTGTGGGTTAGGGATCAAGTTGTCACATCCATCCTGCACCTCGTGCCCTCCAGCTCACAGCTCTCAGCTGCAGGAGCAGCCACAAACAGGGGCTGGGCAGGGAAATAACACAGAAAACTGGGAGCATCAATGGAATAGTACAAGGAGGGAGGACAAGCACAGTGCCAGGGGTTAATTTGTCCTAACTGTGCAATTTTAAGGACATTACAGATGGTTGTGTTTATTAATGCCTCTCATTACTCGCAAACACCTGGACCAGCTCTCGAGCTGCTACAGCTGCCCTGAGATAAGGATGCAGTTCTGATTCACACACTCTGAGATCACGTTTCAGGGGATATTTTGAGTGCATAGCCCTTCTGACCCTCTCCATAAAATTGCACTTTGCCCAGAGCCCAGCACTGAACAATCCCGAGTGGTTCCGCTCGTGCAGCTCGGGGACACTCTCAGCTGCTGCTGTCATGGTGTGTGCAGAGCCTGCCCCTGGGATATTCCCTGGGCTGAAACAGAAATAGAAAAAGCATTCTCCCATTTGACTGCTGCTCTTTGAATCCATGCTGTAAAGAAAAAACCCAGGGATCCACTCAGTCAAGCAGGGAAGTGCCAGTGAATTTTACAGAAAAATCAGCCAGAGTCTGATTTTTGGGGAGCTCCAGGACTCCCCTGCCCACCCTGAGCTCTGAACAGGGGCTGGGATGCCCATCACCTCTGTGGGCCCATGGAAACCCCACACCCCTAGGAATGGCTGTTCTCCAGAGGGAAGCTGCTCTCAAGGTAGGAATGGAGCAATGGGATCCTGTGTTGTAACAGCAGCCCCCAAACCCTGGCTCAAAGCCCATTCCAGCCCTGTCCATGCTGCGGAGCATGCCCAAGGCTGGACTGAGCAGGTTTGACCTGCCGAGGTGGAGAACAGCCCTGAATTCCCCCCCGATCAGGCTCACAGACAGCAAGGCCCAGGTTGCAGCTCTCCATCCATACCTCACACAGTGCCCAAATCTGCCAGAGGAGCTCCTGGGGTTCCCAGGGCAGCTCAGTAATTCCAAGGATTTCACAGCTCAGCTCCACCAGCAGCCACCAAACTCATCCTGATGAAAAACACGAGTTCCTTGGATGAAAGCTTCTGCCCACTTTAATATTATTATTTATAGACATTTTAATATTTCTAATAGAAAGTAGAAGAGCTGGATGCTGCTGCCACTTTAAATTAGTTCCAATTGGAATCCATCAGAAGGTTTTTCCAATAGATTTCTTCCCTGACAGCTGGCTCAGCCTTCCTTCCACAGAGCAGGATAATGTTTCATGGTTTGCTGCCACTCTGGTACTTAAGATTTCAATTCTCTTGCTTTATTTGTAGCAAGTTAACTGCCATTAACAGAAACAATTCCTTCTGAAATGATAACCACCTTACAGATGCCAAACCTAATAGTTCCATTATCCTTGATTACCTCCTGGAATTTAAGAGAAGGGAAAATTGCTCTGGTTTTATCCAGAGTATGAACAACCCAGTTCATCTCCTCCACTGGGAATAGGTGTGGAAACCTTTGACTTCTCCTGTGAAAACTTGTTAGAGACACTCAGAGAGGAGGTAAAAGCCAGAAAAAGAATACAGGAGAAAATTTCAGACAAAGGAAACTGCATTTTGGACCCAATAATGTGGATCAGTGGGAAGTCTCAACCAGGTAAACGAGGTTTTCTGGACTGGAAACAGCTCAGGAGCCATGAACAGGAGCTGTACCCTGAGGGCTTCATTCATTGTTACTTATAAATCATGGAATGGGTTGGGTTGGGTTGGGTTGGGTTGGAAGGGACCCTAAAGCCCATCCAGAGCCACCCCTGCCGTGGCAGGGACACCTCCCACTGTCCCAGGCTGCTCCAAGTCCCAATGTCCAGCCTGGCCTTGGGCACTGCCAGGGATCCAGGGGCAGCCACAGCTGCTCTGGGCACCCTGTGCCAGGCCTGCCCACCCTCCCAGGGAACAATTCCTGCCTGAGACTTCACAACATGACTTCACTTTATAAAGCACAGAGCCATCAATCCTTCCCAAAATTCTCTTGGAAACAGCTTAACTGGGATTTAGCAAGTTCACCTTCAAGTTTTCCCCTTCCCCACTGTGCTGCACGTGCCGTTCCAGCCCAGGACAGCGGGAAGCTCCCAAGGCACCGCTCCTGGTCCCTCAAGCAATCCAAATTAAGTGCTCCATTCTCCTCTGTAACAATGCCTCCACATTAAATAAATGAGGAATCAAGCAGCGCTCAACAATTTAAATAAAAACACCATTTGATTTGGGAGTAAATCCCTCAAAAAGGTGGCCACTGACAATAATGGATTGCTCATCCCCAACGAAATAATGGCCTGCAGACAAAGAGCTGATAAAACCTCTTGTTCCTCTGCCCCTTAATTAAAAGCATTAACACAGCTTGTTTCTAAAAATCACCCAGCTCAGCCAAATGTATTTTTATTTGTCTCAATAGCTTTTCTTCCTTTAATGAGAAAGGAAAAGCAGAATTTGGCAGGAAGGAAGAGCAGAGACGTTGAATGCAATTATTGGGTCTGTATCCAGAACTCCACAGTGTTACTTCCTTGCCATTCTTTTAGTTGGTTCTTCTATAAGAACAAGTGAAGAAAGGTAAAGAAGAGCAGCTTTTATGAAATATCCTCCTTATGGATCTCTAAATAAAGATGAAGGAGATACAGGGAAAAACGTTTATCCTGCTCTATTAAGTTATTTTAATGGTCTTCCTTTCTTTAGTTCACAGTTATCATCTAATGATTAAAAAGTCTCAAGGAGATTACTCCTTCAATTCAAGGAAATTAATTTTTCCCCACAATTGGATTTGGCTTCCAATTTTAGACTAAAGAGCAGGTTATAAAATATGTAGAAAAAAGATATTAAAAAAAAAATAGTGGGTTTACCATTGACTTCAAGAGCCTGAGAATAGACTGGAAGAACTTCCTGGGTGTCCGATTCCTGTTAAACTGCTGCTGGTTCTAACAAACTTGGATCATGGAGTTGCTCACCTTCCACACCACAAGGCACTGCCCCACACTTGGAGCATTTGGGACAGTCCTGCACCTGCCCAGAAGGAAGTTTTTTGTCCCTCTCCCAACCTTGCCATTCCTCACTCAACACACTGAATTCACACATCTTACAATCATGGAATCAGGGAATGGGTTACGTTGGAAAGACCTTCAAACTCATCCAGTCTCACCTGGCAGGGACCTTCCACTGTCCCAGGCTGCTGCAAGCCCCGTCCAACCTGCCCTTGGCCATGCCAGGGATGGCGAATCCATGGAATAACCTGTGCCAGGGCATCCCCACCCTCACAGGGAAGGATTCCTTCCAATATCCCATCTCTCCCTGCCCTCTGGCAGCTTGACCCCATTCCCTGTGTCCTGTCCCTCCAGGTCCTGGTGCAGGGTCCCTCTCTGGCTTCCCTGTGGCCCCTCTAGATGCTGGGAGGTGTTAGGAGCTCTCCACACAACCTCCTCTTCCCCAGGCTGAACAGTCCAAAATTTCCCAGCCCATCTCCACAGGGGAGGAGCTCCAGCCCCTTTATCAACTTCACAGCCTCCTCTGGCCTTGCCCCAATAGCTCCATGTCCTCCCCATGCTGGGGACACCAGAACTGTGCAGGGCTCCAGGTGGGCTCAGGGGAACAATCCCATTTTCCACTTGGACATTTCCTACTCCTGCTGCCTCTCTGCACCTCCATGACCCAGCTGGGGCTCACTGGTGGGATCCAGCATCTCAGCAGGAAACTCTGGGAGCATCTGAGCTCCAGGGCTGAAATCCAACCAACTCACAATATGCAGAAAATATTAGGTAAATTATCAAATTAAGGCCTGTGGCTTTAATTAGTGGCCTATCAATGATTTCTCTGATGACAGCAGGGAAGGGAAGAACACCACCTTTATTTTTGTTGACACTCTGTGATAAAACACTGGATTTTCTCTTGGCCAGAGGCAAGATTAAGGACCTGCCTGCAAAAGAAACAACCCAGTGCTGTGTCCTCTGTGCTCAGAGAATAATAAATAAATATTAAAGTCTGGGATGAGCAACACAGGTTTAGACAAGGGAACGTTTGTGTGAGAATTTAATATGAGCATGGGGCATTAAGGATTGACCCCTTTGATCATCAAACAGGGATAGCCAGAGGCTGCCCCAGGCCAGATCCCTGTGGGACAGAATCCACCCAAACCCTCTGCTCCACTGGCAGCTGTGTCGGGGGAATCAGGGATGCCAGGATGGAACCTCCAGCTCTGACTGCTCCCTGACCAGTCCAGCCCACTGCAGCACCACACCGGACCCAGTCCGAGCTCAGCAGGACGGCTCTGGGGTGGCTGAGGGGCAGCATCCCTGCTGAGTGTCCCCAGGCCACCCTGGAGCTGCCACCATCCCTAGGTGACATCCTGTTCTCGGGGCACCTGCAGCCACCCCATCTGCAAAGCCACGGAGAAAACCTCTGCTGCCCCAGAGAAATGGAGGAGGAGGGGAACTGGAGGAATGGAAAAGTCACTGGAAAGCAGCACGTCTGGTTTCCAGGGGCACTGGCTTCTGGACCATCCACTCCCTTGGGAACTGCCCTGCAGAGCCTGACCTGGCCCCTGGGGTCCCTGGAGGGCAGGCTGGGATGGGAGGGGTCAGGCAGAGCCTGGAGCTGCAGTGAGCCCATTCCCTGAAATTGGATTGCAGGGAGACAAGAGAAATCCCTGCACAGGGAAATGGGGGTCAGGCAGAGCAAACCAGAGACCCAGAGACAGCCCCTGCTCCCCTGCCCAGTGCCTCCCTCAGCTTCATCCCACTCCCTGCCCTCAGAGGCAGCCGGGCCACATCCGCCAGGCAACAGAGAGGGTGAGGATGAGGCAGAACCTCCTGCCTGGCCCTGGCCCTCTCAGCCTTCTCCCCACGGGTTCCTCAGCCACAACCCCAAACATGTGGTGCCCCCATCTCAGCCCCATCCCAGATCCTCCCAATCCCAAACACGTGGTGCCTCCATCCCAACCCCTCCTTACCCCATCCCAGCTCCTCCCGACCCCAAACCCCGCAGGCAGGCAGGATCCCTGGAGCAGGGGTTGCTTTGGAAGTGACCTCAGCCCCTGGATTTCTGCAGGAAGGGCCGAGTGTCCGAGGCCAGGACAGGAGGCTCCAGGCACTGCCAAGGCAGGAGCCCGATGGCAAAAGCCCAGAATCTACTGTCACACACAAAGCACAGCTCCAAAGGGGAATCATGCATTCCTGCGGGAAGAGCCACGCTCCCAGCTCCCCTTCACTGCCAGGGGAATAGAGAAAGCTGGATGTCTTTCCCAGGAATGTAACCAAATGTCCATGAAAGAACAGCATTTTAGTCCCCAGCAGCATCCCTTCCTTAATCTCATCCCCAGGGCAGCATCTCCAAGAGCTGTTCCTTGAACAATTCCGGTTTCCCTGCCCCAGTGCCCTTGGTTAATTGTCTGTTTCCAATGGGTTTATTTCCCTGCTGTTGCTAAGTACCACAGAACCTGTGAAACAAATTAAAAATAAGAGATACCACATAAAAGAGATGCTGGATTGAATGGCTTTGCTGAATTTACTGGAAATTAATACCACTTAAACTTTAATGGCAATGAGGCTGGGAAAACTGGATTTTTAAAAATACCTCTTACATTTACCCATGCCTGTGACCTTGCTGAACACACACTCGACCTTGTCACTGTCCTCTGCCTGCTCTGGGACTTCAGGCAAAGCATTTTACTCCTTTGTAGCTCTGTTTCCTCCTCTGTCAGGTGAGTTTAACACCTGGATGCTCTTGAGAAAAACCATTTATAAATCAGTTTAATGCTTTCCCCGTTGGAGCTCCTGAATTCACTGCTGATATTGCTATGGGTGCCAGACCCCTCAGTCTCTGGTGAGAAAAGCACTGTGGTTTAACAACCTTCTGAGCAAGGGTTTGCTGTTTCCCAGCCTTGCTGCCAGCCCCTGCTAGAGCAGCATCAGAAGCTGGTGCCCACCCTGTGCCCAGACACAGCCTGGGAACCACTGCTGATTTTGATTTCTTTGTCCAAGATCAGTGACAAAACTTCCCCTCCAAAATGAAACTGCTGCCTCAGCCACAGCCTAAAAGCCTTTTCCTTCCTGGTTCTCAAACCCTAAGGATGTCCCAGCAGTGAAGATCCCTGGATGCTTGGACATCTCCTTCATGCCCCAGGCACTTTGTACAGGAGTCCCTAGATGGATGTGCTGCTCTAGGCTGCCAAAACGCTCATGTGCAGGGAGCAATTGTCCCCAGCTCTCTGTGTTTTGTCACCTGATGTAAAACTCCAGCCCAAGGATCGGGGCTGATCCCATTGCCACAGCAGGAGCCCATCCAGCTCCCACACCCACCTCGTTGGGACCTCACAAAAGGCACCAACCTGGAAAACACTTCCAGGCCAAGAGCCCTGAGCTGGGATGAGCCTTGCTCAGGGCCATGAGGACGTGCAGAAGGTGCCTGGGGCTGTTCTCCATCACTGGAAATAACTCCAGGTGACATCTCCAAAGGCCCTGGTGCTCCTGTGCTCTCAGTCATGGCAGGGGCAGCATTTGGGGGCTGCACTCTGAGTCCCGAGTACAAACCCCAGAGGAGCCACCTTGGCCAAAGTTAATTTGATAATTACTTTCAAATGGGACTTGGTGCTGTTGAGAAACAGAGGAAATAGCTGCAATGGCAGGATTCTCCCCTGGGATATGCTTGGAAGAGGGCTCCTTGTTCGAGCTGATTTCCTGGTGCTTGCAGAGCTGCTGCTGGGGGCACTCAGGGATGCCCCGTGCTTCACACCTGGGGGCCCCTCTGGCACACAGGTGCCTCCCCAGAGCTCAGGGGGCTGATGCTCCTTCCCACAGTCCCTACAGCACATCTGCAAACATCTGCAGGCCAAGGGTTTGACCCTTAACAGGACCCATTTATCCACAAACGCAGAATTGGGAAATAATTGTGATCACTCGCTGTGATTTGTTAGGGACACTCCACAGGAGAGGCCAGGCTTGGGGCTGAGATAAAGCAGAGCAAGATTTTCATTTGTGCACTGGCTCATACTGGAAGTCACTGAAAAATGCATAAAAGATGCAAGAAAAACACTTTCCTACCCTGGAAAGCCACTGCAAATCAAGGCAGGACACAAGGGAGCCCAGATCAGCAGAGATGAGGAGTCAGAAAGGCTCCGGATCTGGTTAACCTGGTTTTATTTTCCCTCTATGGCTGGTCCCCTTAGATGTTCCTGCCCCTCAGCGCAGAGCTGGAAATCGCTGTTCCATTTTCCTGCACAGAAGTGCTCCAGCACATCCTGGAAGCAGCCCAGGAGCTGAGCCCCAGCCTGGGCTCCAGCAGGGACAGGGATGTTTGCTGCTGTCTCATCAGTAAAGCACGGTCACCAACAGGAGAGAAAGTTCTGACAAAAGCAAGCAACTTGAAATTTTAACCTGGGCTGGGAGGTGAGGAAATCCAAGAGTCCCCGCCTGAGGATCCCTGCTCAGGAAAGCTGCTGCTCCGGAATGGGGCAGGGAAGGAGAGCACACCCCTTTATTAACCCCCAACAGGGACCATCAGTCATCTCAGCCCAGCCTCAAGCACCTGCTCAAAGCTCATTGGGGGCTTCAATCCCACGGGAATCTCCATCAAACCGGCAGGCTCTGCCTGTGCAGATCAGATCTATTTATTCCACGGCAGGGATGCACAACTCCCAAGGGCAAAGTCAGCCAGAGGCTTCAGAGTTCCCCCAGAAGTACTTTAAAAACTCATTTGTGCTAATTGGCAGCCACTGAAATCCAGCTCCTTGGCAGCTGGGAGCAGAGCAGAGGGGCCTCACCAGATCCTGGGATTTCACACTCACAGCACCGTCAAACCTGCCTGCAGTTCCTCGAGAGGACAATAAAGTCTGATTAGAAATCCCAGATTTAAGGATTTGAGTTTGCACCATTTCAAAACCTCCAGTGACAGCAGAAGGATGCTGAGATTTCACCTCTGTGAAGGGGGAAGATTTCATGGCCTTTAAATTCAGAGGACAGTTTGAGTTGGAACCTTGCAGACCATCTCATTTCAACACCTCCACCCCAACCCCTAAAGATCAGGTGGAATAAAAAGGAAAGAGATACTGAATATGAAACTATTCAAACAGGAATAACACAGATTTCTTTAACACTTGGCACTTACAGCCTGACTGGCAACAAAATAAAGTGCAGGAAAAGGCAAAGATAAAAGGGGCCAAACATTTCTCATTAAAAACCCCTCAGATGAGAGGGTGACCAGAGTCTGGGTGGCCAAGACTGCACGTACTCCCAAATCCAATCCTAAATCCACTCCCACTGCCTTTCATTCCTCACCTCATTCCTTGTGGCCAAAGCAAAGGGAACCCTGCAGGTTTGGGGTCTTTGCTGCCCTGGGGGGTTTGGCTCCTGCTGCTGCTCACGCTCCCTGAAGGGCCCTTCCAGGAAAGCAAGAGTTCCTCATCAGGAACACGACCCTTCAGCAAGAACTGCACTGTAACTCCATCTCCTTCTTCTTGCCAGAGTGCTAATTAAATGATAATTACTCCGGGATGTAATATGTATAACTATCAGGCACTTAACAGGGACGTGTTATTTACTTTGCTGTTTTTAACATGAATATATTTTTTCTCAAGGGCAGCCAAGCAGCTGATTTGGAGTTGTGTTCTTCCTTTCCACTGTGCAAAAAAATCACAATGAGCAAATTTCACAGGTGAACAAAGTTCTCTTTGTCACAGGCATCACAACAACCATGCCCTGGTTAAAGCACTGTGCTGGGGCTGAAGGATCAGGATTAACACCCTGGGCCTGAGTTTGGTACCCAAACTGGGACTTGGGCAGTGACTTCTGACTTATCTTCCACCAAAATACTCCTGCAGCTCCTACACTTGCTCCAAGTGACTTCAGATGAAAGAAACTGCAATAAATTGACTTCTGAATGTGAAGATGGGCTCAGGTGAGCATCTCTGCAGAACAAACCTGCTCTCTTTACAGCTGAAATACCACTTTTAATCTCTGAACACTCAACCCAAACTGCAGGAGTCAGGAGAGAAATCTCCCAGAATAAATCATTGCCCAGAAAAAGATGCTGCAAGCCCGAGCTGTGCATCTGGGGACAAACACACAAAGGGAACTGTGGCCTGCCACAAAGCTGAGTTAAGAAGTAATTCCCTTGACAGGTGAACAGAGCACAAGTCCCTATCAGCTCCTAGGAAACAGCAGGAACAGCAGAGCAGGGAAAGGCTGAGGCCATGTAAGGTCAGGTTGAGCTGGGGGAGCAGCCCCAGAGCCCCTCTGCCACCACAGGGTGACTTTGGGGTGGTTTGGGGGTGATTTTGCAGAGTCACATTCAAACCCCCAGTACAACCACAACTCACCCACTGGTCCCAGTTCCCTCCAAACCCTCAGCAGCTCCTAAACACCCATCCCTCCTCAGCTCTACATTCCAGGCACCGCTGGAAGCCTGTGGTGGGTGATGCCATCAGCAGTGGGGTTTGCACAGCCCCTGGTGCTCTCTGACAGATCCCTGCCATGGCTGGGAAAGATTCAGGAGCCTCAGGTCCTCGGGAATCCCAGAGATATTCCTGCAGACAGAGTTTAGGTGAGTGATTTCCATCCCCATCACAGGGTGTGAGGAACGGTTATCGAGAGCTGGAGCAGCTTCACTCCCTGGGAAATGAGGGAGCAGTGAAACAGCCCCGTAAGCACTCGAGGAGCTGAGTAATGCATTTATTGTGACACCTCCTTGACAGCAGTTAGTGGAGGGGAGGGAGCTCCCAGCTTTATGCCCCCCTTCACGCATCCCTGGCACAGCAGCACAGTTCCTGGGAAACACAGTACATCCATCCTGTGCCTCCAGCATTTCACAGCAAATGTCACTCTCATTGCTCAGCGCTGGGGTTTGTTTTGTTTAAAACACCGAGCGAAGCTGGTGGAAAAGGAAAATGAAAATGGGGAAAACTGCACTGAAATGTAAATGCAAGCTTGGTAAAGATGATTGCCTGGAAAGGGAACTCAGGGGTGGAGAGGATGGTTTGGATTCATCTCTACCTGGATCAGTGCAGACCCACCTAAACACAAACGGAGGCTGATGTTTGCAGAGAGATTTATCCCAACAGCTTGTTTAAAGGTCAGGAAATTCAGAGCCAATAGCTCCCAAAGCTGAGATCCCATCCCAGGAACACTGAGACCAAGAGACCCATGGAAATCTGTGTTTCCTCCCACAGCTGCACAAGCTGGGAAGCACAAAGTCATGCAAGAGCTCTTTGAAAAGGCAGAGTGGAGCAATGCTGAACACAGGACCAGGAAAGTGCTGGAGATCAGCTCCTGACTTCAAACCCTGAGCACCAGCACAGCCTTGACTTCTTCTGCTGGGAGGGGGCACACTCACCATGAGACCCCTCTGGGACAGCTGCTTGTGGTTTCTACATTCTTTTTCTGAGTGTGGAGGGTGCTGGTGTTGCTTTTTTAGTTTGCTTTGGCTTGTTGTTTGTCAGGATTTTAAATCACCAAATGCAAAATGCATTGATTTTTCCTAAATCACAGAATCCCAGAACAGCTTGGTTTTAAAGGGACTTTAGAGATCACCCCCTTCAAGCCCCTGCCATGGCAGGGACACCTCCCACTGTCCCAGGCTGCTCCAAGCCCCAGTGTCCAGCCTGGCCTTGGGCACTGCCAGGGATCCAGGGGCAGCCACAGCTGCTCTGGGCACCCTGTGCCAGGGCCTGCCCGCCCTCCCAGGGAACAATTCCTTCCCAATCTCCCTTCCATCCCTGCCCTCTGGCAGCAGGATGCCATTCCCTGTGTTCACCTTCCTGTATGAAATGTATAAAGAAAAACTTTAAAAAAGATGTGTTTGGCTCACAGGCTGAGCGGCCAGGGGCCATCCCCAGGCAGCTCCTGCCCTCTTCCACCTGAAAGTTGGGATGAAGGGGCTCAGCCCTGTTTCCAGGTGCCATCAGCCCAAGAAGAACTGCACCTGGAGAGACAGGATTTAATTCTCCTCTGCACATGATGGGAGCTTGTTTGATGTCAGCATTCAGGGAGCAGAAGAAAGACAGGAAACAGGGCCCTCTCCCCATCCAGTGTCATCCCAAGGAGCAGAACCTCATTCCCTGCTGCACACAAAGCCCTCAGTAGGAATGGTCATTCCTGTGTCTGCAGGGCTTTCCTGAAAGTCACAACCAATTGGCAACAAAACTCCAGGTCTGAGAGGGAGTGGGACAAGGGAATTCTGGTTCCCCAATCCCAGGGCTGGCACAGGCACAGGAGGGACCTGCCTGTCACTCAGACGGTCCTTCCAGCTCTGCAGGGTGAGTCTGTATCCTGATGGATAAAAATGCACCTGGGAGCAGAGGGAGCTGCTCCCAACTCCTAGGGCAAGGTGACACCCTGGCACAGGGAATCCCAAGGGCACCACCGTTCCCATTTGGCTCAGGAGGGATCTGTCTCACACTCCAGGAGTTCTGTGGCCAAGGGGCTGAGTCTTCCTTGTGTTTTGCCTCGAAGTGGAGCAGTGTCAGATTCCAGGGGAAGGGATCTGCAGTTTGCCCTGGCACAGCTCCAACAGGCTGCAGCCTTTGACAAATCCAGACTGATAGAATCCACAGGCTGGGAAAGACTGGAGGGAGGGGATGTCAGCGTCTGAAGCCCTAAGAAGAAGTTGGCTTAGCAGGGAACCTCTGCCAGGGGATCATCTGCAGAGCCCTGCACGTCCAAAGGCTGGGGAACCAAACCAGTGAGTTCATTCCCCCAGGACATGCTCCAAGAATTCCAATCCAACTGCCCCCTGATTCTTGGACAAACCTAAACTGCATTTATGCTGTGTCTTTGCAGAGGCTTCCTGCTTGTGGAAAATCAGCAGTGGGAAGGAAAGACAAAAAATCCAGTCCTGTGCCAGGACCCGCTGCTGGCTTTACTCCAGGGAGGAACAACTCTGCCCTCTGTGCCCTTTTCCTACAAGCACCACGTGCCAAAAGAGCCAGGAGCACTTTCACTCCACTACAGCTTTAATCAGGAATTTTAATCAGAAAAAAGGTGCTGATTTAACAGCCTGAGGCAGAGCAGGGAAGAGCCGAGAAGCTGCAACATCTGGGGGCCAGATGCAGGGGCAGGAGGTGGAAATGTTAAGGAGGGGATTGAAGACAGCCCCAAACCTTCCTTGAGCTGTGGGATAAATGTGTACATAACCTCCATGGGACAAGGGCTGCCATGGAAAGGTTCCTAATCCCAACCTGAAACACATCTGAGCACTTCAGTGCTGCTGCTGAGCTGCACAGCCTCCTCATCCCAGTCCCACTGCTCTGAGAGGTGACACTGACATTTTCACAGGTGACAGCAAATTGTGGCTGGCAGGCTCTCACTGAGGAATTCACTGGGAATTAAGAGAACCATTAAACCCCAAACTGAGGGCATGTGATGCATCTTAGAGATTCTTGCCTGGCAGTTTTAAAAATTCCAAGAGTTCTGTCCTACAAAACACTGCCCAGATTCACATTTCCAGAAATTGTTGGTCCTTGCCCATGGCTGGGTAGCAGTAAAGGGCAACAAAGGCACTGAAATAACCTATCCTGAGGCAAAATCTCCCAGACTGGAGAAAAACCAAACCAAAACTTTGCTCTCATCAATAACCCTGAACCACCACAGAGTCCCAGACTGGTTTGGGGTGGAAGGACCTCAAAACTCATCCTGGAGCTCTCTGCCCCTGAGCATTTAGAAACAGTCTGGCCACTTTTGGTCCTAATCCTGCAAACAGCATCTAATACAATGTTTGCAATTAGAAGATGTGAAAGAATCCCAAAATACATATTTTCCATAGGATCAGTGCTTACCTTTGATCCTCTCTTTAACCTCAACTCAGCAAAACCCTAAACACATCCTTGGCATTACACTCCCATGGCTTCACATCCCAGATTTTATACATTCCACTCTTCTCCTGCTCCAGAGCTGGTTCCACTGAGGCCAAACCAGCTCATTTTAATTAACACTGATAAACACATCTGCTGCCTTCTACCTGGAGGTTTGGGAACTCCTCCCACCCTCCAACAGCTTTTAGGAGACAAAGGAAATCCATGCCCAGGGCACCACTGATGCAGCACTCCTGGGGTCACCATGAGATTCCAGCCCTTCATCTGGAGCATTCCTGGAAACCCAGTGGGAAGGGAAGGGAAGGGGAAAGGCAAAGGCAAGGCAAGGCCGTTGGAGAGGTGGCAGGAGAAGGTCTAAGCTGCCCATAAAAAGCCAAATCAAAGCCAATTACAGAAGGACAGTCTCGGTTCTTAGACCTGGTTAAAGCCACAAATTCATTTCATCTCCCCTCAGCTCGTGGTGCTTGGCAGTGCAATGAGCAGAAGGTAAAAGCAGTTGGCTGCTGCCCTGCTCTGCCTGCTGCTCTCTCTGCCTTCCTTATTCCCTACACAAAACTGGGATCTGCATCCACAGGTTCTGCCCCTGCGTGGCTGCACAAGCTCTCCCCAGTGCATCTGTGACTGGGGCCACTGGATCTGGAGCTGCTCTCCAGGTCCTGTGCTGTCTGCAACGGAGGAGATGACTGAGTCATTAGAAACATCAAACTGCCCCAAAAGAGTCAAATCTCTGGGCCTCCTACGGGGTTTCCATCCCTGCCCCTCCCAGGTGCTTTGCTGGGAGCTGCAGGTGGGGGGAGGCACCTCCCTCACACTCCCAGAAGCTTCCCAGTTCCTCCTTTATACAACTATTTTAGCAGAAAAGCTCATCTGGCCAATGCAGGCATTGGAAAACCCCTGTGCGCTGCCACAGGACATCAGCCCATCACATGTGCACCCACCCCCATATTCCATAGCTCACCTTTTAGAGCTGGCTGAAAAATTCAGCTCTCCTTTTAAATATGAAAACTGCTGCTCTTTTGCCTTTTCTGAGTGCCCCAAGTGCCTCCAGAGTTGCTTTTGAACCACATCTGAGAGTCAGATGCAAGAGCCAAAACTCTGCAGTTCCAGCTTGGGATTTGGAGCATCTGTATGGTTGTTTTTTTCTCCCCATTAATTTAATTTGACAGAAATGAGCAGGAAAGCTTCTGGCTCCCGTGTGGGCAAAGTGGATAAACAGCAGGAATTTTAAGGGAAGCTGAAACTAAACTGAAGAGAAAGAGGCTGGTGCCCTGGCTAACAGCCTAGTGTGATTCCTCTTCCCACCCCCAGCTCTGTGCCCTGCACGTTATAATGAGACTGTTTTCCTGCTCACCACTTGTTCCAACCTATCCTTTGTGTTTGATTTGGACCATTTTGACTGGAAAAACAACACGTCCTCTCCCAGGATGGATCTCAGGATGCAGGAGGAGAGGCAGTGACCCATCACGGCCTGGCTGCCCCCAGATCCACCAGATTTGGACTCCAGGACAGCAAATTTTCATCCTACTGCTCTGGAAAAACCTGCAAGAGTGAGTAATTCCTTAATGGGAAAACATTTGTGTAGCTCTGTAGTGAGAACTGCATGAATTTAACATCCCAATTATTCTTGCAGAGTTAATGCTAAACCCTTGTTTGGTTTTATGATTTCCCTGTTTCCCAGCGTGGGCAGCACTTGGCCCTTCCACTCTGCCCCTCCTCCTGGATCCAGCAGGACACATTGGAAGGATGATTGCTGGCTCCAGCTGATTCCCAGCCTGTGGAGCAGCCAGGATGGATCCAAAGGAACAACTCTAACTGCTCTCAGCACACGCTTTGCCAAGCTGCAGCACTCCTGGGTTTCTGCACAGACTGAAATGCACCCAGGCCGGAAGGAGGCTCAGAGACTCGTCCCATGCTGGATTGGAAGCTCTGCACCCAAGGGGAAGGCAGAAGGTGACTTTCTGTGCTGGCTGGAAGGTGTGCAGGAGCTGGAACCCAGAGATGTACGAAGGCAAGCAGGCCAGGCAGCTCTGCCCTCAGCAGAGCTCTCACAGCAACCAGTCACCCAGCCCTCAGCCTCACCCATCACTCTCCAATCAATGGAAAATCCAGGCTCAAGAGGAGAAAGGGTTTTGCAATCAGCTGGGAAAGGGGTTTAGGTCCAGCCAGGCTTTCCAGGGATCCAGGAGCAGCCACAGCTTCTCTGTGCCAGGGCCTCCCCTCCCTCACAGGGAACAATTCCTTCCCCATATCTGACCTAAACTCCCCTCTGGCAGTGGAAGCCATTCCCTGTGTTCTGCCCCTCCAGCTCCTGATGCAGGGTCCCTCTGTGCCTTCCCTGTGTCCCCTGCAGACCCTGAGGTGCTGGGAGCTCCCCACACATCCTGCCCTTCCCCAGGCTGAACAGCCCCAATATTCAGCACCAGCTGCTTTGGGATTTTCCACAGAGTTATCAGCCACTCATCTGGACAATGTAAACAGTTAAAAAGACTGCTCTGAGAGATGGCAAATGTTTAGAGCTGAAAGATGCTGTGGGAGAAAAAGCCACTGCAACCCTCTCTGTCATGAGGGACAAACTGCACTGAGAGTCCAAGCACAGAGACAGGGACACACAGGGCTGTGCTTGTGCCATGAGCTCTGGCGGCTCTGTGGGAGTCAGGATCCAGGGACATCACAAACCCCTTGGCAGCTCTGCCGCAAGATCACCACAACCCCGTGCCTGTTTCTCCTGCAGCCTTCTTAACTGTTTTCTCTTAACCATTTTCCCTTACTTCTTAACTGCTTTGAAAACTGATTAGATTAGCCCCCCAAAAAATCCCCAAGTTGACGTTTTTGTTTCAGGTGACATCAATGCCTGATTTCCATTCAGCTTCACAAAGACATGGGCATGTCCTTCCCACCAAAGAACGAGGGAAACCAAAATCCCTGACAAAAACCACTGAGAACTGAGGAGCTGGCTTAGTGATGCAGGCTTCAAAGCTGCCATTTCAGGAGCTGCCAGCAGCAGTTCTGCCCACAGCAGTCCAGGGAAACTAAAGTGCATTTGCCCAAAGCAGGGAGTCCTGACCCCAAGGCCACCCACAGCACAAGTACCTGCTTGGGGCTCTCCCACATTAATGGCTCAGCACAAAGCAGGAAGAAAGTGGGGTTGGAGGGCACTGCCTTTGGGGCTGGGTTATTTTTAACCCAAATGCAAAGAATAATTCATTATGGGCATGATCAACACAGACGGATCAGCTTCACAAAACAACCAGACGGCTTCAATTTAATTTTTTAAAGATTGTTTTCATTTGTACAACCATGGAAAGCACTTTAGTGCAGTACTTCAGAAATATTAAACTGGTGGTGTAAGAGTTGTTTGCATCAACCAAAGACGATAAGAAAGGCAATACAATTTGTAATTTATCCATTAATAAAATTTATACAGGTTTGAGACAGTGAGAATGGCTCTTGTGAACAATAACCCCCTGCAGAAGCTGAGGTCGCTGTTCCACATCTGCACTGCATCTCCCAGACTCAGGAAAGGGATTTAAAATCTTTGGAATTTTTGTGGAACGTGACAACTGCCAGCAAATTCCAATGTCTCAGTTCTGCATTCCCAAGCAACAAAGGAAAGATGGAAAAATAGCAGGAAATATAAGGAGTGCTGGAGAAGCACTGCCACAGAACACAGGTTATTCTTATAAAACTTCATAATTTAGGTAACTAATTTCCTGATTTATTTTCATATTAAATGTTTCACACAGTGCCCTGGATGCCTTGACAATCAAAACATTCAACATCACAGCTGAGAGACATATCCAGTGTGTTCTCCAGTTCTGCTTTCTTGGAAAGGACCTTGCCTTCGTTCTGCCTGAAATACATTATTTCAGACCAAACCCGGCAGCCAAATTGTGCCTTCTGATATTCCCAGCCCCCACAAGAGCCCTGTGCTGTTCCAAGTGGGACTCAACTGAACAGCACCTGGGATCTGGGGATCAGTACAAGGAAATTCGGATATTGAGAAGGAATCCTTCCCTGTGAGGAGGCCCAGACACAGGGTGCCCAAAGAAGTTGTGGCTGCCCCTGATCCCTGGAAGTGTCCAAAGCCAGGTTGGAGCAGCCTGGGAGAGTGGTAGGTATGCCTGCGCATGGAACAAGATGGGCTTTACAGGTTTCTCCCACCCAAACCATTCCATCTTTCTGCGAAATTCAGCTCCAGAGAGGACATTACTGCCATGGGTAATGCCATCCCCATCACACCTCAGCTCTGCATTCCTCTGACACCATTCTCTGAGCAGCAGCACAGCAGCAACAGCTCCTCTCTGCTGGCTTAAAGTGATACAAATTCAAAACCTTGACAGTAAAGAGGCAAAATTTAAAAAATAATTCATTTGCATCACAAGCCCTGTCCTAGGCAGGCTGGATCCAGGGCCATGCACAGCCTATAAATTCACTGCATCTTCAGAAAACAGTTCCCTGTTTCCTTGTCACCACAGGACCACACTGAGGCAAAGCAGATTCCTGCCCCAGCATTAACACAAAACATTATTCAACGACCAACTAAAGCTGCTCAGTGCAGACATTTAACCTGNCCGGGATTTTCCACCTTTCCAGTTTGGTGCTCTTGGAGCTCTGCACCGAGACCAGACTGCCCCGGGCTTTGTGAAACAAAAGCCCCTCGAGGTTCCTGGTTTTGTTTATCATTAATGCTGTAGTTGTTGTTGTTTGTTTGCCTTGTTATCCATACTAGTAAAGAGCTGTTATTCCTATCCCCATATCTTTGCCTGAGAGCCGACTTGATATCAGAGTTTTAATAATTCGAAGGGAGGGGGGTTGAATTCTCCATTCCAAAGGGAGGTCTTGTCCTCCCTAGCAGACACTTGTCTTTCAAACTTAGACACCTGCAAATCCCATCAGCCTTCCCAAGGAATGCAGGGAGCCTTCTGCTGCCTGTGCCCACACATCTCCTGCCTGGCTGCCTGGCACAGGTCTGGGGGCACGCACAGAGCACTCAGCTGTGCTGGATGCACTGAGGAGCCTCACAGGCAGGGATGACAGGGACAGGAGTGAGCAGATCTCAGATCTGATGTCCTTTGGAGCCTTCTGGTCCAGGACAGTGTTCACTGGACATGGAGATCAACACTGAAGAGCTTCCCTTTGCCCTCACTGACAAAGCTCTGCAGGGACGATGGGCTGACAGGCTGACAGAGCAGGGCAGGGCCCAGGGGCACCTGGAGCACAGAGCTGGGCTCATCCCCAGGACAGAGTTGGGCTCATTCTTGGGGACAGAGCTGGGCTCATCCCCAGGACAGAGTTGGGCTCATCCTCAGGGACAGAGCTGGGCTCATCCCCAGGACAGAGTTGGGCTCATCCTTGGGACAGAGCTGGGCTCATCCTCAGGGACAGAACTGGGCTTATCCTTGGGATAGAGCTGGGCTCATCTTCAGGGATAGAGCTGGGCTCACCCCCCAGGACAGAGCTGGGCTCATCCTCAGGGATAGAGCTGGGCTTATCCTTGGGACAGTGCTGGGCTCACCCCCAGGCCAGCACTGGCCACACTCCGTGCAGGGGGGCCACGTGGATGTCCTCAGCCCCCGCACTGCTCTCAGTCCCTGAAGACCCCACAGGCCCACAGCAGCCTCTGTGTAACCTCTGGCTGCCCATCCCAGCCTGGTGAACATCAAGGTGGTTTCTCCATTACCGCTACAGGAGCAGCAGGTGCCCTACTGAGGGACTGGGATGAGAGGGAAGGTCCAGCCCAGAGCAGCGGGGTCAGCAGAGGTCCCCGAGATGCAGGAGGGAAGGCTGTGGGACCAGGGGAGGGCCTGGGGAGGGCTTGGCCTCAGGGACACACAGCTGCCAACAGCCCCCACAGCTGCATGGACACAGCCAGGCTCTGCCCTCCCTCTCCCAAAGCCAGATGTGCAAAGTTATTCTGATGTAAATACTCAGCTCCCCAAAGAGCTCCACCAGCCTCTGCTCACAACTGCAGCAGGACATGCCATAGACACATCCCTTCATTATTTCCTGGGTGGAATGCCCTTCCCTTCCAGTGGCCCCCATATTTTCCTGTTTCTAATTTCACTGCTATGTTTTTTGGAGCATCAAATATTCCCTGACCTTCCCTGAGCATCAAATAACCCTGAGTTAGGGTTTTAATATAGGGAAAATTCTGCATGCCATATGTGATGTGGAGCAGAACATGCTGAGTGCACAGTGGGTGGAAAAGTCCAGGGGGAGTTGCAGCAGAAGGAAGGGAAGACACTGCATTAAATATTGGTGTTTCAAAGCTGCTGAGCAAAGGAGGAAGGCTGTGGCAGCCAGGTCTGAGATCCTCCCCTGCTCCATCACTCCAGTCCCCAGCAGCCAGGCAGAGAGTGCAGAGCCTGATGCCCAAAGGGGAACATATGGTGGGTAATTCCAAACTCATCCATTTTCCTGCTGAAAATTCAGCAGATAAATATGTGAGTATTTGTCTGATCCTTTTACCTGCACAAAGGGACAAATCCCGCAAGATGCTGAGCAACAGCAATTTTTTTGAGACAGATCCCAGAGCTGAATCTTGTGGGTGATGAGGATGCTCAGTACCTCATGTCCAGCAGGGTTCAAGCTCAGCTGTGGGAGGGTTTAGCTCTCCTTATCCTTGTCAACCTGCATTTGCAACCCCACTGTCTCACTTCTGTCCCCCTGCCTCCTTTCAGAGGCTGAATATTGAGCAGGGTGAAGTTGGATGAGAACATATTGATCCCAGTAAGAAACCCAAGGGATTCTGCTGGAAGTTTGGGGGCAGGAGCAGTTGTCCATTGAGAAGTTCATTTCCTGTAAATGTTTCCATTGACAGTGAGTGACAGTTACAGGAGTTTGTGAAGTTTTGGCACACAAGAAAGAGTAATTGCAATCCAGAACCTCAACTCTTCACTGCAGCAAATCACTCAGCAGTGCTTAGAGGTCCTCAGAACCAAAATCCAATCTCCAAAGGTGACCTGGACACCCACAATACTCAACCTCATCAATTTGGGGCAGATCCCTCCTTTCTCTGGCTATTCTGAGGAAAATGGCTCTGAAATCCATCCTATTTGCTTCCCAAATACTGCAGAGGAAGCTCAAAATGAACGAGGTGTTATCACTACAAATTCCCTCAGCTGCTCATCCAGTTATTGTCAGCAACGCACCAGGAAGCTTTCCTACCAAAACACCTGGAGAGAGCTGGGCAGCAACCCGGATTTTCAGGTGTCCTCCCTGCTCTCAGCGCCTCTGGGGCTGGGCCCTGGCACAGCACACTCACCAACCCCCTGCCCAGCCCTGCAGCTCAGGTGCTCCTCATGTCCCAGGCCACTCAGGCCCCCCTGTCCTTAGGGCCATGGAGGAATCCCAGATATGTCCCCTGCCACATTCACTCCATCCTCCCAACTCCTTCCAAAGCTGCTCTTAAATCCCAAAGTTCTGTTCACCCAGCAGGCAGTCACGGTTGTGCCAGGATTTTGGAGCTGTTACGGGAACACAGCAGCACAGTCCTGCTGTTGGTAAGTACAGTTATTCCAGAGCTTTCCCAAAGACACTTTTCTGGGGAGACAATGTTGCTGTTCTCCCTCTTTCCAAAGCCAGGCTGTCCTTGTGGCTTGCCCCATCAGCCCCTGATTTGGATGAAATCAGTACAAACTCTTTATACTTTTCCACAACTTGAAATCTCTCCACACCTTGGTGCCTCAGGGGCAAAAGGTGGGAAACACCAACATCCAACATCCCTGGAGGGCCTGCAGGAGCAGTCACAGGTCCCTTCAGAGAACTGTCCCACCTGGGACACTGCAGCTTCTCCTCAGCAGCAGCCAGAGCTGAGCTCTGCTGCGGCCCCTGAGGGCTCCCTGCAGCTGCCTGGTGACACTCAGCCCCAGAGACGCGGCTCTGTATGACAGGGCTGTCACACAGCCAGCCCCATGCATTAAACATCAGAGTCCTGCCAGAGCCAGCAGGGTCCTGCTGTGCCACCGACTCCCCTGCATGCCTGGGGCTCACCAGGGCACCACTCCCTGCAGTGCCAAGGGCTCCTGGGCCCTCCTGCATCACTCCCCCGGTTGTTCAGGTTTTAGGACACTAAAGGTGCTGCTCTGGGTGTGCCAGGAAGGTTTGTGGGTGACACCTCCACCCCTGGCAGGTTTCCAGGGGATGTCTTGTAACACAGCAGGCTTTTCCCAGCGGGATCATTTGTTTTCTGTTCCTCACTGGGCCAGACCGAGAGCTCAGCCCAGCACTCACATGAGCTGAGCCTAAAGGAGGCAGGTACAGCAAGAAACGTGCTGAGAGAGGCTGAGAATTGGTGTCTGGCTCCCGGGGCAGAGCCTGGCTGCGGCCCTGCCCTCCCAGCGTGATGGGTGGCCTTGGGGGCCCTCTGACACCTCACTCCACCTGGGAACACCTTTCTCCAGCTGTTCCCACTCCAAGGCCTTTGCACATGGAGTGCTCCTGGATTCCACACATGGCTGCTCAGTCTTTTGGGACCTTGATGAGAAATCTTGTGATACAAACAGAGATAAAACATCCACCATGGTATCAACGGGTCAAGGAGGGAATGTGTTAATGCTGAACACCCTCCTTCCTCCCAGGGCACAAAAGCAAAAAAAGGAGGATGAGGAGTTGGATCTTGTGGATCAAAAGGAGCCTCCCTTGGCCAAGCTGATAACAAAAGCCTGCCATTGCCATCAGTAAATTAAACTGGTAACTTCTAGAGCTGCCATGATGCTTTATTAACCATCGGCTCCCGGCTTCCCTTTGCTGCTGGCTGCAACTGATGTTTGCAGCAGGCAAACATTGTCATTTTCAGACAGTTCCTCACTGCTACGCATTTCTCTGAGCCTGGTGGCTCCCACTGCTGGTAGAGGATATCCTGGTAGCAGGACACTTCTCCAAGACAGAGGAGGCACCCAGCCACCCCCTGGCATCCTTCTGCCTCATCCCAGTCCCACCTTGTTCCCTGTCACATCTACAGGCAGCAAAAGGCTTTTCTCACCTGCTGGTTAAAGCCCAGATCCTGTGGTGGGAAACCCCAAACCTCCTACAAAGACCCCTTCCAGGAGTTCACCCTTTCCATGACTTTTGAAAGAGCATTTGCAAGCATTTAATACTCCTTTGCCTTTTATCTCTCACAGACAGAACCAGGCAAAAAAAAAAATCTCTCCTTCAGAAAGCACAGGATACAAACCAAGCAGGGCATTTAATGGCCCTCTGTACTGATACACAGGGAAGATTCCTCTTTTCAGGGAGCATCCTAGATGGGATGCTAATGAGAGACCAACCTTTCAGAGCAGGAGAGCTCCTCAGAGATTTTAAATATCCATTCCTCAGGATTTCAGAACTTGAGTCAATATTTCACATCTACAAGGGATGAAAGGAAAGCTCATGGGGCCTCTACAAGCTGACTTCCAGCTTCTGTGTCCTGTCTTCTTAGAAACCTTTCTGTGAGGCAAACCCCAGTGGGGTACATAATTCAGGACATAAATTCTCTCCCATC
This sequence comes from Donacobius atricapilla, assembly GCA_013397315.1. Lineage (NCBI taxonomy): Eukaryota > Metazoa > Chordata > Aves > Passeriformes > Mimidae > Donacobius > Donacobius atricapilla. The sequence goes on along the minus strand of WBMY01009985.1, from coordinate 1,186,757 downwards.
CATTACCATGGCCCAGAGCCTCAGCACTCCCAAAGCTTGTCCTTTGCATCCCCTTCTGTGTAGCATCCCTCACCTTCACCACCTGGGTGAGGAAGAACCCAATGGCCACTCCATTTTTAGGCTGTGGCATGAGGATGTTCATCGTCCTCATCCCACCTCTCACATATTAGAGACAACAGAAAAGAGCTGAAAAGCTCATTCTGCAGAAGCCCTAAAGAAGTCAGTCAGTAATGTCTACATCTCTCAATGAGCTGCTCATCCAGCAGACCTTTGGAATGACTTTTTTAAGTTTACTCAGAAGTACAAGACCATGGATTATTTCTTAGAATTTTCCTCGTGTTTGCAGGGAGAAGAGGCAGAGCTGTTACAGATCTCAGCATGCAGGCATGGGGTCCTTCCCCAGCCCTGCTGCCCTTTTTACACCCAGCAGTTCTCCCATTCCAGTTCAATTCCTGATGTTGCCAGGTCAGCTCTGCCCTGCTCCAGCCCCTGCCCAGAACTTTGACTCTGACACTCAGCCACCCCCTCTGGGCTCCCTCCAGAGTCTCTGTCCCTCAGAGCAGCCCAGGCTGAGGATGTGCTCCAGGTGCCACTGAGCACATGGGAGGTTCACACTCAATCATGTGCTTGCTCTTTAATCTCTATTTTTAACTCAACCCCAGAGAAGCAGAAAGCTGAAGAAAGTGCTCCTACCACACAAGGTGGAAAGGTTCTGCTTTGTCCCTGCTCATCCCAGCCCTAAGCTCAACTCCCTGCAGGGCTTTAGGCTGGCTCTGAGCAGGACAAGAGCAGGAGAAAGCTCTGCCCTCCATCCCAGCTGAATTGTAGCCCTTCCCTAAAAATCCACACTGCACCCTCAGCCAAGGGGGTCTGGCAAACCAAGGGGCTCCAGTAAACTGATGGAGAAGACCCCTTCTCTTCTGAATCTGCTCATGGAATCAGAGTATCCTGGGCTGGAAAAGCCCCTCAAGGATCAACCAGTGCAACTCCTGGCCCTCCACAGGCACCCCAACAATCCCCCCCTGTCCCTGAGAGTGTTGTAAAAACACTCCTTGAACCATGGCAGAGCTGCTCCTCACCAAGCCCTGAACTCTGCTTTATTCCAAGCCCCAACTTACAGAGTTTGCTCTGGGGAAAATAAAGAAACAAATACATAAAATTCCTTTTGCTTGTACACAGCAAGAAAGATAATGCCGGTTTGCTGTGGAATAAAAATGCCACGAGTTATTTATCCAGGTGAAGAATTAGGCAGTGCACGAGCTAGGAAAGCTCAATGAGAAAGTAAATCCTTAGGATGGAGCACACAGGGAAAAAAAAAGATTAATTGATTTGTGACTACAAGGAGGTTTATTCAGAACCATATTTATCACTACAGTGTGTTTGAATTCGGCAGGAACTCCGCTCAATTTTCTTCTGCAGCCTTTCTTTGCTGTTCAAGGAAATACATCAGCAAGAAGAGAGAAATGACACTTAATTTTAAGGAGCATCACCTTGCTTTAGAGAATAAACTCTTCTTGGAGCTGCAGCTCTGGGACACCTGCCCTGCTCACACCCAGGTGGGGCCTGGCAGCGTTCCTCAGCTGACAGAACCCAGAGCTTTGCTGCCACCGTGAAGGGACCTGAGATTTACGTTCCAGTTTGAGCCCCTTTTCACCTCTGGGTGCTGAAGGTGACAAGTTGCTTGGAGTGGAAGACAGGGGCGGGAAAGGGAAGATGGAGGCAGAGGATGTGCATTCTCCCCTCTGTGCCACCCTCTGCCTCCCTGCCCTTCAGCAGCAGGAGCACCCATGGGCTGGGCCAGGGGTGCCAGGGACCCTCTGGCTCTGCAGAGCTCAGCCCCAGCACAGCTTGTCTGAAAAATGCTCAGTGGAGGCCCCGCGCAGCTGAGAACTGAGTCCCACTCCAGTCAAGCAGCCCAAGTTCTCCCTCAGCACCCCTCTGTGCACAGCAGCACCAGCGCCTTCACCATCGGGGAAGAACTGTCCACCTCCTTCATTCCTCTCCATACAAAAATGGCTCTGTTCTCTAAAGAACAGTTTACATCTCAAAACTCATCTCACCACCTGAACCCTGGGCTGTTGCACCCATGCCACAGGGAAACTGATACCAGAAACAGAGACAACTGAACCTGGCAGCAGCTGGGCAGGTCCTGAGCTGGGAATTCTTGTGGATTCTGGTTCCCTGATGCTCCTGTCATTCCTCTATTGCCTGTTCAAACACTCATTTGCTCCTATTTACCCACTACAGCTTTAAAATACATACAGATTTCAACACTCTAAGGACAGGTTAATCATTTATTTATTGTTTGCTTCTTATTTCAGAGGCCTGAATTACAACATCATTACTTGGAGAGAGGCTCTAACAACCCAAGCTGTTTGTCTAGCAGCCTCATTTATTTTTGCATGGCAAAACCATTATTCCCCCCCAAAATCAGAACAAAATAAGAAAAATACCCTTGAGCACTTCATCCAATTTTAAAGCAGGAGCTGTGTTAGTCCCCACAAGAGCCAGCAACTGAATTGCCAGTTACAGGACAGATCAAGCAATAAATCTGGATCATCTGGCACAGCTTAGGCAACTCAGAAAGGAACAGGCAACTGCAGGAGTTGGGCTGCCAAAGGCTTGGAAGGAGCACAGTGAGGGAAAGCTGTTGCCCTGTGCAGTCCCCTGAGGGGAGGCAGGGGAAGCCCAGCCAGCCCAGGGGTGTTCCAGCTGTGCTGGCCCAGCAGGAGGAAGGAGAAGGGATCAGGAACGCTGCAGAGCCCTGCCCCAGGGGTGCTCTGGGCTCCCTCCTCCTCACAAACACCCAGCACTCCCAACAGTTGTCCCCACACAGTCCCGGCCATGCCTTGCTGCAAACATTTAAAGATGTTTTCCCTTAATTCCCAGTTTTCCCCGCTTCTTCTGGAAAATGAGCCATGACACATGAGCTATTTGCAACGCGGCAAGTGTGACATTGGCTGTATTTCCATGGCAACTCTCCCCCCTCCATCCCCAGCCTCTGGATGTGCAGTCCCGGCAGACTCGGGCTGCAGACACAGATCATTATATTTAATCTGAACAAGTGTGTACCTGAGTTGACTTTATTTCATGAAACTGCATAAGAAATTAAATTTCTCTCACTATTTCCCGCTCTCCCATCCCGGTGTCATTACTTGCAGGGCTCTGCCATTGCTTGTTGGCATTTTGCATCAGTACATAATGATACAATATCAGATAATATTAAGATGCAGAAACCACTCCAAACACCAGACAGCAATTTTCTGCTCAGTTTCCCAATTTAACCTGAATTGATACTACACTGTAAGTCTGCATGAGGTTCAGGGACTGCTCTAATTAGAGTAGCATCTTGGGCAGCAGCACTCACTTGCATCCTGCCTGTTTGGTCCTGGCCTTGATAGGGCAATCAAGAGGCAGAAGAGAGAACTCCTCTCCCAGATTTGTCCTCATGACCAGCACCAGGTCCTTGTTACAGCTCATCTTCTGATCCTCCAGCCCAGTGCAGCTCTCAGCCCTCATGAAATTCATTGTTTTATAAATCCTACATCAAATGGACAAGTTTAACTTTCCCCGCCCAGGAAAGTGCTGTGGGATGGTGAGCATCGCTCGTGGGGCACAGCTCCTGCAGCGAGGCCGGGGCAGATCAAGAGTTAAAAAGCCCAGCAGTGGCACCAGAGCCACGGGCAGGGACTGAGCCCAGCAATTCCCCCTGCACAGGAGGCACAACTTCTGCCCTGGGCAGTGCCCAGCCCTCAACAGGCTGCCCAGGGAGGGGCTGGGGTCTCCTCAGCGGGGATATTGCAGAGCCCTCTGCACACAATGGTGTGCCCTGTGCTCTGGAATGGCCCTGCCTGAGCAGGGAGGTGGCACCAGGGACCCTCTGTGGTCCCTTCCAGCCTGGCCCAAGTCCGTGGTTCCCACCTCTCCTAACCACTGGCACAGCAAATCTTCTCCTGTTGACTCAGCTCTTGTCTTTCCCACCCCACAGGCCACCAAAAAGAGGTCACACATGATGACAACAGCAAATGCATGGACATATCCAGAGGATGCTTTTTCCCTGTTGTCAGTCCAAAGAACCTGTGGGAGCTGTGCTGAGCCCCCAGGAACCCCCCTTGGCCCCGTGAGCAGGCAGAGGGGCCCTGCTCACACCTGTGGGATGGCAGCAGGCACCGAACCCCCAGAGACTGAGGGAGGAGCTGCTCCAGGATAAATCCTTCTTCCACAGGGATCCCTAAGAGTGCCACCTGATGAGGAGCAGAGGGGCACTGAAATACCCTCCTGAGTCCCCATTAACCCATTTTCCCCACAAAACAGAGCACGAGCTCAGAAAACAGCACAGTTTGGATAATGCTTTCATGTGCAGGCTGGGATTCTTGGGGCTACCCAGTGCAGCTGGACTTTGATGATCCTTGTGAGTCCCTTCCAGCTCAGGATATTCTGTCCTGGCTGGATCCCAACCCAGGGCATTCAGTGAACCACTCCATGGGGTGTGATAAAAACCACTGGGTAGGAAGTGCCTGAGGGAGGCTTGGCAGCATTCTTCCCTCTCGGAAAGCCACTGGCAGGAGCTGCCTTCTGTACAGCTCCAGGGCCAAGTGCAGGAGGAAAGCATTCCACTGGCACGTGGAAAGGCAGCAGAATGTTCATGTCAGGGACTGGGCCTTTTGTGCTGCCCTCATCTGAACTCAGCTGGGGGACTCCTGCAGCCCCAGAAACTCCTTTTAGCTGATGCCTGTGGATAGAACCTCCTGTGTTTTTAGTGAAGCCTATGAGGATAGAGAAAATGAACCCATCACTCTCCGTTCTGACTGCCCCATCTTACAGAAACAGAACGTAAATGAGGCAAAGCCAGGATGAGATGAAAACTAAATAAAGCCAGGATTTGCTAGTTTAAGCTATCAGAGATGCACCTTGCATCTCTCCTCAGGAGCACTTCTCCACATTCACAAAGATGCTCGTGGCAGATGAAAAAGTCCATGTGGAAAACATGGAAGTTTAAATGGATATGTTCAAACTAAAGCCACAGCAGTATTTTGTCACAGATTTTGTGTGCTCACTTCTCATGCTGTGGTTTGAGTGTCACCTGCAGAGACACAAGCTTGTGTTATGTCATTTATCAGGTAAGGGGCAATCTGAGACTGAATCAGAACTGGCCCAATCACAGGTGTAAAAAAGTGTCAAATCCCATCAGGAACCAGAGGCCACACTTAGAATTTAAGCCACCACCTCCCACCACACAGAAATGTCACCACACCCTCCATGACACCAATGGCTGAGGATGGTGAAGAAACAAAACTTTTCCAAAGAGGAGAAAACAGAAGGATTTCAGCACTTGTTTCACTCTGACTGGATGTAAGATTAATTGTCTTTCCTGCTAGGAAAGGGGGAAAGATGAGAAAATCACAGAGGCATTGAGGTTGGAAAAGCCCTCCCAGCCCATGGAGTCCCAGCTGTGCCCAATCCCCACCTTGTCCCCAGCCCAGAGCACTGAGTGCCACCTCCAGGGATGGGGACTCCACCCCTGCCCTGGGCAGCCCCTTCCAGCGCTGACCACCCTTTCCATGGGGAAATTCCTCCTGATGTCCACCCTGTGCCTCCCCTGGCCCAGCCTGAGGCCGTTCCCTCAATAGCCCTTTCCAAAGGACCTCCCCTGCCCAGAGCAAACGTGCAATATCTTGTTCAGGATGTTTATCCAGGACATCAGGAATGGGAAGCAGCAGCTGAATCCAGAGGATTCCTGTGCACCCTCACCACAGTGACTGGGAGTGGATCTTGCTTCCAAGCCCTTCCCACCTTTGATGAATCCCACAGACTAGAAAAGCTCCAACCTAAGGCCTGGAAGCAAATCTCAAAATGCAGAACACGGGGCTGGGACTACCCAAGCTTTGGTTTCCCACTCTTCAGGCCCCTGCTCTGACCTGAACCAACCCGCAAGTTGAGAGGTTTCACACCACTCCCAAAACCCAAACCCAGAGGCCCTGGTCAAACTTGGCTGCAACTGCTGAGGCACCACTGACACCCCCTTTTGGAAAGAAATGGCAAAAAGAAGGAATTTAACCCAAGACTTTCCCACCTTCCCTCCACAGGGGCCTCTCAGGTCCCACCGCTCCAGCTGAGGGTGGGGGCAGCAGCAGCTCCTTTCTGGGGCCCCAGACTTGGGCTTTCACTTTTAACCCTCTGTTGTTCCAACTCTCCAATAATAAAGAATTTCCCTCTAGCAGGAGCTGCTCCAGTGCAATGTTCTCTCATGCACAGGAAATGAAGAGATGTTACAAAACTAATTTATGCACTCTGCTGGCCACAGAGCCTCTCTGGACACAAACTGGGGAAGCATTTCCACATGTTTGATCTAAGTTTTTCTAAGCAGTGTTAGAAACAGCTGGGAAGTTCTAAACTTTGTTTTTCCAAATTATAAACTTCATCAAAATGGGCATTTACACATGGCTGGGGCAGAGCAGGGGAGGTATCATCAAATTTTCCATCCCTGAAAAATCTTCCAACTTTTTCATTTTTTAATACTGAGGGTGCAAATCAGCCCAATTTCCTTTCATTAGGACTTGTTATGTTGTTCTTGCTTTCTCTGAAAAATTTCACAAGAGAAAAAGAATTCCCAACAAGCTTTAATTTTAATTGATTCCTATTCAACCCAATGAGGTCATGCATGTTTAATTATCATCATCCCTATTACAGATGGAAAATGAACTTCCTCTGATGTTGCTATGCTAATTATCATCTCATTTGTTTAGCAATGGCACACGCAACCAATGGAGATTATGGAAAACAAAGAGCAAAAAGACCTGTACAGAACATCGCAAACAGTGGCCAGGAGCAAAGTCCTGGATGGATCATGTGGATCACATCCAGCACCATTCAGAGATTCCTTGTGGCTCTCCAAGTCAGGAACATGATCAAGGATTTTGCCACACTGAACTTTCCGTAAAATACAAAGGAAAAACATGAAATGGGATGAAAATACCATCCCATTCTTTGAAGTGCTGGGAATGGAGGGGAAGAAGAATTAAAAACGAGGCTTTGAAAGGGACAAAGCGTTTGTGAAATTCAAGGCTGCTCCAAACACCAGCTCAGGTCTCAGACTGGGAATGAAACATGGAATCCCAGAGTGGTTTGGGTTGGGAGTGGCAATAAAGCTGATCAATTCCACCCCTGCTATGGTCACACCTTCCAGTGTCCCAGGCTGCTCCAAGCCCATCCAGCCTGGCCTTGGACACTGCCAGGGATCCAGGGGCAGCCAGAGCTGCTGTCTGCCAGCCCCTCCCCACCCTCCCCTGCTCTGGGCACATTTCTGTAAATCCCTGGCAGCACCAGCCCCTCCATCCCTTTGCCAGTCTGTCCCTGGGAAGTTCCCAGCTGCCCGTTGTCAGTGATGGTCACTTTTCCTCCTGATGATGCTGCTGCTCCAAGACTCTTCAAAAGTGAGCTGGGGTCAGGTCTGAGAGTAAACAAAGCCAACCCAAGACCTGCAGTGGACTGGAAATGCTCCTTTTTCCTCGCAGGGAGGGTAGGTAAACTTGATGCTAATCTCTGCTCCAAGCAAGCATAATCCTTCTGCATCCCAATAAATTGTGGCATCTACAAGTACAGCTCCAGCACATCAGTGCAGTGATGTGTGTGACCCAAAATAAGAAAATGAGGACCAGGAGACTGCTCTCCAAAGCAGCTGGGTGTGCAGAGCTCTGCAATGCTTATTAGGTTCTTTTAAGTACCAAATTAAGCAAAGAGTGGGAGGAAAAACTGATGAAACCATAATCTGATCTCCTGCTCCAAGTTTAACCTAAGCTTGGCAGCTCTGTCTGCTTCTATGCTTATTTTTAATTTAGTAATGCTCTGATGATTTATTTCTATATTAAAGCCTATTTCACAAAAGCTGAAAAAGAAACTACTGCAGGAGAAGCAAATTCTCCCTCACAACTGAAACGAAGCCACTTCTGCAGGCACACAGGGAATTTGGGCTGATTTATGACCAGCTTGGCCAAGGGAAGCACTGCTCCCTGGAAAAAAACACTCAAACTACATTGTCTTACCTGCTAAAATGGAAAATGTGGCTCTGCTGTGAGCCCTGAGCACTGCTAGGGCTGCACAGCCCCTTGGTTTGTGTTAAGGCTTCCCTGGCAATCTTGGACGGCATTGAGAGCCCCTTTGGATGGAAGATGTGAAGGGACACCACCAGCCTGGTGCCACAGCCCACAAAAATTGCTAATCCTGTAGTAACCCTATTCCCACCAATTCCCAAGTGATCTTTCCCGGAAATAACTGCAAGTCCCCATCCCCAAATGAGATGGAACAATCCAGCAAAGCAGCCATCTGCTTCCCCCATCTCCTCATTCCTGTTCCAAAAGGAACTGGAATCTTTCCTCTCCTTCCTTCCCACTTTATTTTTAGAGCATCTTCAGCCAGACCAGCTCCCCATCTTTAACACTGCACCTTGTGTGCTTCTCTCTCCTTCCAAACACGTTTTCTTGCAGCAGAAATATTCTAGTGGACACCAGACATTTGTTGACCAGTGGACAGAGAGCTTTGCAACAAAATATCTTGTGGATTACACAGACTTTGATCCTGAAATTCATTCTGAGGAAGGGAAAAGAGCTTCAGCAGACTTTGTCATTTAAAAAAAAACCACCAGATTTTTCATTTTGTTCCCTCTCAGAAAAGTGACAAAGCTATGACTGCCCACATACATGCAGCTGCCTACAGACAGAGAGAAAATACAGAACTCAGAGCTCCTGGAGTTTGTTTGTTTTCTGTTTTGGAGATGATACCCACACAGCTGTCAACTGAAGCAGAGAGATAAGCCTAAACACGGGGCTGATACAGCTCTCACAAAGTGCTGCCATCCCTTTCCTTTACCAAGGAGGAGCAGGAAAAGCAGACACATCCCAATTCCCTGAGGAGGAGAGGGAAAATCAGGGGAGGTGCTGTATGAGGGGCACTGGAGCACCTGCCCATGGACACAGGCTGGGAAAGATGGGATTGTTCAGCCTGGGGAAGAGGAGGTCGTTGGAGACCTCCCAGCACCTCCCAGGGTCTGGAGGGGCCACAGGGAAGCCAGAGAGGGACCCTGCATCGGGAACTGGAGGGACAGGACAAGGAAGAATGGGCACAAACTGCTAGAGGAGAAATTTAGGTCAAAGATAGGGAATAAATCCTTCCCTGTGAGTGTGGTGAGGCCCTGGCACAGGGTGTCCAGAGAAGCTGTGGCTGCTCCCGGACATGTCCAAGGTCAGGTTGGACAGGGCCTGGAACACCCTGGGATAATGGAAAAGCCAACAATTTGATCCCTCTGGGAAATGCCAACACATGAAGGGAAGAGTAGTTTTTAACACTCCTAATTTCCTGCATCAACTACTCCATCCCAATCTGCCTTATTGCCCCTTACAGCGCACACAGCCCAACAGGGAGCTTCCCAATTCCTCTAAACTTGGAGCAAAATACATGGAGCTGCACCCCCTTCTCAGCGCCAGCCTAGCCTCTGCCTCTGTTTTGGCACCAAATGTTCTTGACACATTTAATGGTTCAACTACAGTCCCACTCAGGACTGCCACAGTTTCAAAATCTGATGTGGCACCTTCCCTGGAGCCTGCAGTTCTCCAAGTTTTTAGTTCTGCCTGCATGGAGTTTGTACCATGAGGAATTCACAATTCCCTGGCACCCTGCTTTAGCTGACTTCCCACACCTAAAGAAAACTTCTGTCATTGCAATAGGAAAAAACAGAACTTTCTCCTAAAAAAGAAGCTAGAACCATGGGATCATGTGGCCATTATACCCCATTTGTGGAGAATCTTGGAAAGCAGCCAGCTGCTCTTTCCTCCCAGGGCCTGCGAGGAGCAGCAGCATTAACCAGGGAACCCAGGAAGGCAATGGGGGTGCACATCTGGCTGTGACTGATGGCTCCTCCACGTGCCAGGAGGACAGAGTGGTGGTGGCAGGGCTGGGGACAGCAGGGACCAGGGCCCCTGCAGGCATCAATTCCCTGCTCAGCACAGGGAAGAGCTTGTTCCAAACACTCCCAGTGGTGACTTTGAGAAAGACTAACAGAGCAAACCTGAGCCTTCCTCCCCACAGGGGGTGAGGAATCTCTGCGGAGGCTGCTCTGGATGTGGGGCCACCCTGTGCCACCTCTTCCCAGCACCACACCCTCCTAAGCCCGGGTCTCCCATTCAGACCACTTTGCTGCAGCTACAGAACTCTGAGGTCTTACAGCACCATGCAAAAACGTGGACAGATGTTCACCTAAAAATTTCACCTTTTTCTTTTCCCCTCCATTTTCCTGAAGGGAAAGCACAAAGAGCGCAGAAAGGAAGGGGAAGGACACACCAGGCTGGTGTCCAGCAGGGATGACACCCTGTCAGCCAGAGCTGTGGGCTTGCTGGGTTAATGCCATGCCAGACCAGTACTGATGCCCCAAGACCTGGAAATTTAAACCAGGCCTAAAGAAGGGAGGGGATGGGCTGCAGGGCTCTAAAGGGCTGCTCTCCTTGGGGCAGATGAGCCTGGAGCAGACCCAGCCCCCTCACAGACCCCCAGTTTCTGTGCTCCCTGTGCCAGGCTCAAGCAGAGCTGAGTGTGCCCAGGCATTAACCAGAGCAAATCCAGCACGATCAGATCCAGCTCCAAACAATCCCAACCCGAGTGCTCATTAGCAAGGACCTGCTCGTTTTCTGAGCAGCAGAACAGCTACAAGGCACCAGGGATGTGAGCACAGCGGTCATGAAGCACCACAGGACTCACAGGGCCACGGAGCTGCCTCAGCTGTCAGGGCACAACCTCGGCCAGAGCTGCTCCCAGCAGCTGCTCCCAGCTCCCCTGGAACAGACTGTCACTCTGCCCAGGTCCTCTCAGCACTGGAAGCACAGGGGGTTCTGATTTGGAGAGCCCAGAAATCATCATGAGGACTCCCCCCACCTCCCGTCTTCTTCAGGCTCATGGCCCTGAGGCAAAGCTGAGGGGTTCATGGTGGGGAAGGTGGGAGCAGGGATGATCCAGCACCTCACCAAGCCCTTCAGGATGAGCAGGGCTGATGCTCACCAGTAAAGCTCCTACAAATGGGCTTCTGTGGCTAGGCAGCCCAGAGCCAGCCCCAGGTACGCCAGGCACTGACAGGACTGGGAGCCTCAAAAAACAGCAACTAAAGCATGTGCCTGGGTGACCTCGATTCCATACGAATGCCAGAAATCCCCTGGCAGCAGTGCAGTCTGCCAGTGCTCAGGCTGTGCTTTGCAGGAGCCCAGCACTGACTCCACCAAGGGCCAGTCTGGGTGCAGAAAGCAGCAAATTCCAACTTTGGAGCTGTTCATCCCCAGAGGTGAGGAGGGGAAAGGGTGGGTGCACCCACAAGTGTCATGGAATCACAGAATGGTTTGGGTTTGGAGGAGCCTGAAAGATCATCTTGTTCCATCCCCTTCCACTGTCCCAGGCTGCGCCAAGCCCCAATGTCCAGCCTGGCCGTGGGCACTGCCAGGGATCCAGGGGCAGCCACAGCTGCTCTGGGCACCCTGTGCCAGGGCCTGCCCACCCTCACCCCCAGGAATTCCATCCCAATATCTCATCTAAAGCCACTCTCAGTTTAATGCCACCTGCCTTGTCCTGTCCCTCCAGCCCTTGTCCCAAGTCCCTCTCCAGCTCTCCCAGAGCTCCTTCAGGCCCTGCAAGGTCACACCCCAAAGCTTCTCCTCTCCAGGTGAACACTCCCAGCTCTCCCAGCCTTTCCTCCCAGCAGAGCTGCTCCATCCCTCTGCTCATCCTGGTGCCTCCTCTGGACTCCTCCAGCAGCTCCAGGTGCTGCCTGAGCTGGGGCAGCTTTGCAGGTGGGGCTTTTTTTCCCCAGATTTCCCATGTGCAGATTTCCAACCCGTGTTGGAAACCCAGGATGCAGGGAGGTGGCTGCACCTGGCTGGGTTTGCACCCAGGGCAGACACTCCACGAGCACCAGGAGAGCATTCCAAGGTGGAACCTCAGGAGGATTTAGTTCAGACTCTCCAGGACAGAGCAGCAGATCTGCACCAGCTGGGAGCTCCCAGGGCATCCAACACTGACTGCTGCAGCCCGTGAGGACAAGAGCAAGGCTCCATTTTTCCTTTAATTCAATCTAGGCCTATTTATGCACCACTGACTGCAAAGGACAGTGAATTAAAGCGCACATGAAAGGAAATCATCGCCCTCAGCACTGGCTCTCAAACACTCTCTAAAGTCTGTTGGATGAAGGGCTGCTCTGCTGTGTCACCCAGCGCCATCGGCTCGATTATCACTTCTTTGTTTCAGTCCTCACCCCCAAAGTCATTAAATACTTGCTTTCTAATGAAAATGGATTGGTTTTGGCCAATAAATCACTTAAAAGACAATGAAAAAATAAATTCAAAGAGCCAAATTCCCCCAACTCCTCCTCGCACATTTTTCCCCTCTGCTTTTGGGGGAAGAGGGAAAATATGTTTGGATAATCCATCAATGGCAGCTTTCTCCTGGGAAGTGTGAACAGACCACAGAAAAGGCTCAGCTTGGCTTTCACTTCCAAAATCACTTCATGGACCACTCGGAAACAATTCAGGCAGCAGGGTATGAGCTCTGGATATTGGTGCTGCCCCAGATTGTTTTGTTTTCATTAATAAGATTATTGCAGTGAAAACAGGCTCTCTGAAGCTTAATTTTCCTAGCAATTGTTAAATAATTCAATACCCATCTTTTCTGTCTCTTTAATGCTTCTGAAAAATCAAAACCCTTCACAAATTAAAGGCCAAATCCTGTTTACTCCTTCCATTTCTAAAGCAACTTTGACACAAATAAAGGCTGTTTTTGTGACTTGGGCTCAGATTAAAGTTCTGTCAGTGCAAGTATTTTCTATTTTTTCAACCAGGAGCACAATTTTTTTTTCTTTCTAATCAAAATAATTCCCTTATGCAAAGCTCTAAAAATACAAAAGCAAACGCTTCCAGTATGGCCAGAGTGATTTTCTTCATAAAAATGGATTACATTAACATTTTCTACCAATAAACTACGGCTCCCCTCAGGAAGGAAGATTTGCTCCCTTGCCTGTAACTCTGTTCCCCTGAAAGGACAAGCCAGAGGCTCAGTGTCCCTGCCCAGTTCTCAAGGCCCTCCAGGGAGAAGCTGGGCTTGACTGGTGCTTGAAGGAGGACTTTTAGTTTTAATTTTAGGCAACAACGCTTTTGATTTGCCCAAGAATGATGGTTTTTGTAGAATCACAGAATATGCTGAGCTGGAAGGAACCCACAGGATCATGGATCCAACTCCTGGCCCTGCACAGACACCCCAACAACCCCACCCCTCCAGGCCCTTCACCATCTCCCCGTCCCTCCCTTGGCTGCTCTCCAGTAGCTTTGGATCTGTCTGCCACTGCCCCAAACTGTCCCCAGTGCAGAGCAGAGTGTGACAATCACAGCCATAAAACCTTTCAGAAGTGTGCCATGATTCCTAGAACAGTGATGGCATTTGCACCATCAATCATCAAAAAGCCAGGAAAGACTGCTTGCATTTATTTTCATCCAGGAATCACTGAAACAGCCAAGGAACCCCCAGATTACTTTCCTGACTCCAGACAGACCCTTCTCAGGCAAAGCAGGGGAATGTTTTGGTGACAAGTCCCACCCAAGGCTGGGCAGGGCTCCAGGGGGTTCCATCTACACCAAGCTGAAGGCTCAGTGTGGGCCTGATATTTCTGAGTCTGAGAGATTTTTGCCTGCTAGCTAACCTTTCCCGAGAGAAAAATATCTTGAAAAAGCCTCTTCTCAAAACAATCTTTGTAAACAACTGATTCGTTTTCTGAAAACAATTTTCTATACGTGATGTTTTACCTTTCTAGTTCTGTTTTTCTAGTTTAACCAATGGGATTAGAGAGGCGTCATTTCTATTCACCAATCATGTTAAGTCTGTATCAGAACACCTTATAAAAGGTAGTAAGAAATTAGACAACAAAGCCTTAAAGCCTGCTGAAAAAGAATTTGGAGTCATTCATTTTTTCGTGTCCTACAACGACAGGCTCAGCACCCAAGGATGGATCTCCCCTGTTCCAGGAAAGGCACAGCCTTCTCTGGGGCAGATATTTAATACTGAACCCAAGTCCCACTGTCCCACCCGAAGAGGGCTCAAGCGCTGCTTTTTCAAGGTCACTTGGCCAGAGCAGCCAGCATGAGCCCACCCAAGTCCCTCTGCTGTGTCCCTGTGACAGCACCGTGGTGGCTCTGATGACAACTCTGCCCTGACACTGGGAAGCTGCACAAACACAGATCCTCCACTCCAAAAGCTTTTCCCTAATTCACAGAACAATCACACGGCTTTGGGCCCTCTCCCAAACCCTGGGACTTGGTGGGGACCTTGCCAGGTTCCAGCAAGGTTTGGATCTTCTCTTCAGTCCCAAGGAGAATCTTCCAAGAATACAGAGACCTGAAACGAGATCCAGCCCTGACTTCCACGGAGAGTTTGTTCATCCATGGGCTGCTGCCAGCCAGCTCCAGGTGCACAGCCTCAGGTGCACCCTCAGCAGAGGCTCCCCAGGCTGTGACATCAATCTGCTCATCTTGTAAAACCTGACACCATCACAAATTATTACAGAGCCTCTTTTACACTTGGCACTAAATTAGGCGACATTAAAAACCAGCAGGTGAAGAATTCCTCATAAAGAGGCCCAACAGCAGCAACCTGAGCTCCAACACGTCCATGGCAACTTTCTCACACCACAGGGAATCTCTAGGAAGTTTAAGAGCTTCAAATTAGCACACCAGGGAGTGAAAGTCACTTTGTGCAGCCAGTTGAAGATCACTCCTTTCAGTACTGTTAACATGAAAATTGAAAAAGTCAATTAAAATTTTTACTATGTGGCCTCAAATCATCCCCAAAAAACCCTTAGCACTAAAAGGAAAGCCCAAACTGAGAACGCTGAAGAGGTTCTTGCTGAAGTACTTTAGGACCTGATAAAGCACTTGATGGTTTTGATTTAATCTGAAGATGGATGACAAAGTTATTGAGGTCGTGATTCTCACCTAAATCTTCCCTCTCCTACATCCCAAGCCCAAACAAGACTGACACTAATTAAACAACAACAAAATATCCCTCCATTTCTTCTCTACAAGGCCAGCTTGGACAGGGCTTGGAGCAGCCTGGGGTAGTGGAAGGTGTCCATGGCAGGGGAGGGTGAATGAGATGAGCTTTAAGGTCCCTTCCAACCCAAAATATTCTGTGATTCTGTGATTCTTCTGTTATTTGTTTTCAAGTTTTCAGAAACCTTCATTATCCACGCCAGCCAGGAGTGACCAAACCTTAGGTTTCAGCTTCACATCCCTGGAAGCTCAAGTCTCCAGAAGTTAGGGATTGATGGGTCTGATTTGTTGAGGTGTTTGCACATGTTTGCAGCAGCTCTTGCCAGAAGCACCAAGCAAACCTTGCCTGGGGAAGACCCACAGAATCCCAGAAGGATTTGGGTGGGAAAGGACTTGAAATCCATCCAGTGCCACTCCTGCCATGGCAGGGACACCTTCCACTGTCCCAGGCTGCTCCAGGCCCTGTCCAGCCTGGCCTTGGACAAATCCATGTTGTTCCTATGCTGGACCAAGGTCTGGCCCAAAGTNATCCCATCCCATCCCATCCCTCTAAGCAAACACTTGACACCAGCATCTTCTCACACATTCCAGGTGAGGTTTCCAAAATCAAATTCTCAGTTCACTGCCCCACATTTGACCTCTATGAAAATCTTCCCCTCAACTTCCAAATGCCAGAAAAGTGAGAACATTTTAAACCATCTTCATCCAGGATCAGGAATCTTCCTGCAGTTTGGAGATGTTAAAGCCAGAAAGAACTCATTTTTAAAAAAATGTAGCATTTTGTACAAATGCCTCAAGATTTTTCCAAAACAAACCAACAGAAACCCAGGAAATCTCCTTAAAATTCTGCCTTTTCCTCACACCTGCGTTCAACAGTTTACACCATCCCTGAGTTGCCTCCTGTCACCTTGAGCACCCCAGTGGTGGTGAAATTATTTATAAGAGTTTAAGCAAATCTGTCTAAATCTGTTATTAAGGGTCTGATGTGCACCTTGGTAACCCTGCCAGGGTGGGGATGTGCTACAGGAATACCTTGTCCCAGGCATGGAGATCCTCTCCCATCATTTTATGGCAGTATAGGTTATTCCCAAGAGCTCTATTCCTCTGGCTATTTCAGAGTTTGTGGAAATCCTGCCTGCACAGAAGTTTCAGGCTGTTACAGTGGCCTGAAGGAAGTCTAAGAGATTGGACTAAAAGAGGAAAGAAACAGCATTTATTTAATTAAAATAAAGACAGCACTGAGTCTTTGGGCTTTTGAACACCATCATGGGATGATGGCTGCAGGAAGCACCATGGAAAAACCAATAGTTAGTGGTTTCTGGGATTAATAAATAAATATAATAATGATCCCACCACAAATCCCTAAGGTCCTACCCCAAATGAAAGCACTGCCACCAGAGAGGGACAGCTCAGCACCACCTGAGCTCTGTGACTGAGGAACACTTTAAACACAAATATCTTGTTAGCAGCAGAACCTTCACTCCTGGGCATATTCAATAACTTAAAACCCCTTTGTTTTTCCCATCTCCACCCCTTGCATCATTCCCACACCTGGGATGAAGTTTGATCTTTCCTAGGTACGCTGCAAGAGCAAATTCATTAACGTTTGTGAGGCTGAGACAGCCGGTAATTGGGTGGGTTAATGAACATTATTTTCATCCTTATAAAAAAACCCTAAACCTATCAGCCCTTCTATTCTTTCACAATCCATAACTCTCAAACCCCATTTCCTCCTCACAATGATGTTAATTCTAATTAAATGTGCTTTTGTCTTCCAGCAGCAGTAAAGATGAAGCGCCACATAAAACATCTGCAGCATAGCCCTGCTCAAAGTCCAGTTTAACCCAAAAGCTGGGTCCCAGCTGCATCTGTGCCTGGCAGGCTTGGAAAGAGGCTTCCTGATATCTCTGGAGCCACCTGAGGGCTTCTGCAGCCCCACCACCTTGTGGGGGTTGCTTGCTAGGGGAGCCATTCAGCCCCTGCCTCCACTGCACTGCACAGCCACGTGTGGAAAATGCATAGAGAAAGTCAGGAAATTCATTGTATTGTAAATAATCCAATCTTTCCAGGCTGGTGGTGGAGTCACCACCCCTGATGTGTTCAGAAAAGATGTGGCATCTCCCACTCTGGTTTGCTGGGCACGGGGGCACCTGGCCAGGGGCTGGACTCGAAGGTCCTGGAGAGCTTTTCCACCCTCAGTGACTGTGATTTCAGTGACAGCAAAGCTCCAGCTTTCACAACTCCTGCCAGTAGAAAAGAGTATCCAGCCCCATTTCCATGCTCAGGTGAATGTCCCTCAGGGCTGCTCAATATTTGCTCCTGTGGCTCCTGGGTGAGACCCAGGGCAGGAGACAATTTCACCATTTTCCTGGACCAGNAATGATGCGGAGCCCTGACATGGAACTGCAGCCAGTGCACAGATGGAGAAGAACCAGACTTCAAGGGAGATAAAGCATTTGGGTGGGCAACACAGAGCTTTGGTCTCCTTGACCTGCTCAAGGAGAGTGGCTTCAGAGCCTGGGGAGGATCACCACAGCCAACAATTTATCTTCCTGTTTAAATTTTATCTGTTTGATTTAAGATATAAAATTTAATATATAAAATTTATATAAAAT
>WBMY01009985.1:1158441-1168971 GCA_013397315.1 Donacobius atricapilla | reverse complement strand
AAGAGTTTAAGCAAATCTGTCTAAATCTGTTATTAAGGGTCTGATGTGCACCTTGGTAACCCTGCCAGGGTGGGGATGTGCTACAGGAATACCTTGTCCCAGGCATGGAGATCCTCTCCCATCATTTTATGGCAGTATAGGTTATTCCCAAGAGCTCTATTCCTCTGGCTATTTCAGAGTTTGTGGAAATCCTGCCTGCACAGAAGTTTCAGGCTGTTACAGTGGCCTGAAGGAAGTCTAAGAGATTGGACTAAAAGAGGAAAGAAACAGCATTTATTTAATTAAAATAAAGACAGCACTGAGTCTTTGGGCTTTTGAACACCATCATGGGATGATGGCTGCAGGAAGCACCATGGAAAAACCAATAGTTAGTGGTTTCTGGGATTAATAAATAAATATAATAATGATCCCACCACAAATCCCTAAGGTCCTACCCCAAATGAAAGCACTGCCACCAGAGAGGGACAGCTCAGCACCACCTGAGCTCTGTGACTGAGGAACACTTTAAACACAAATATCTTGTTAGCAGCAGAACCTTCACTCCTGGGCATATTCAATAACTTAAAACCCCTTTGTTTTTCCCATCTCCACCCCTTGCATCATTCCCACACCTGGGATGAAGTTTGATCTTTCCTAGGTACGCTGCAAGAGCAAATTCATTAACGTTTGTGAGGCTGAGACAGCCGGTAATTGGGTGGGTTAATGAACATTATTTTCATCCTTATAAAAAAACCCTAAACCTATCAGCCCTTCTATTCTTTCACAATCCATAACTCTCAAACCCCATTTCCTCCTCACAATGATGTTAATTCTAATTAAATGTGCTTTTGTCTTCCAGCAGCAGTAAAGATGAAGCGCCACATAAAACATCTGCAGCATAGCCCTGCCCAAAGTCCAGTTTAACCCAAAAGCTGGGTCCCAGCTGCATCTGTGCCTGGCAGGCTTGGAAAGAGGCTTCCTGATATCTCTGGAGCCACCTGAGGGCTTCTGCAGCCCCACCACCTTGTGGGGGTTGCTTGCTAGGGGAGCCATTCAGCCCCTGCCTCCACTGCACTGCACAGCCACGTGTGGAAAATGCATAGAGAAAGTCAGGAAATTCATTGTATTGTAAATAATCCAATCTTTCCAGGCTGGTGGTGGAGTCACCACCCCTGATGTGTTCAGAAAAGATGTGGCACCTCCCACTGTGGTTTGCTGGGCACGGGGGCACCTGGCCAGGGGCTGGACTCGAAGGTCCTGGAGAGCTTTTCCACCCTCAGTGACAGCAAAGCTCCAGCTTTCACAACTCCTGCCAGTAGAAAAGAGTATCCAGCCCCATTTCCATGCTCAGGTGAATGTCCCTCAGGGCTGCTCAATATTTGCTCCTGTGGCTCCTGGGTGAGACCCAGGGCAGGAGACAATTTCACCATTTTCCTGGACCAGACCCCTGGAGCCAGCAGTACGTCACACCTGGAATTACAAATCCTGGGGCTGCCACTGAAGCACCATCAGCACATGGAGCCATCCATCTCCCAGAGTTCAGCAGAAAGCTGATTTGACACAACCAAATCAGGTCAGGCAGGAGGAGGTGCTGGCTCTGGGGCTCACACCAGTGAAACAACAGGCTGCAGACCTCAATGAACCTCAAAAAAAGCTCCTGTTCCGTCAGTGGGAAATAAATCATTCCTGAAGACGCTAAAAAGCTGGATCCCACTGTGGGATACCCCAAGACCAGACCATCAATCTGGTGTTTCACAGCATCTCCAAAGATCTCACTTGGATTTCCCACAGGACTCTGAAAGCTTTCTTCCATTTTTCATGGCTTCACAGGGACCCTCAGCAAACTCTGATCAATGCCTATCATTAATAAGTGGATAAATCCTGTCCGCATCTCCCCAGCACAGCCCATCCAGGCACGGAATGGAGGCACAGATCCCCTCCTAACACACCTCAGCACCAGGAAACCCCACCAGCTCTGCAGGAGGTCACTCCGGTGGAGATCAGGATCTCTGTGATGACCATTTTAAATGTCATTTTCTGTCTGCCTCTTCTGGAAGAGCTAATTCAAACATGGTCCATGACCCTGTAATCACAATTTGATCTCCTCACAGAGGCAGGGGGAGTTTGGCAAGGAAGCCTGGCTGTGACACCAGGTCCAGCTAGTGCTGAGACTCGGGGGATCTTTGGTGTATCAGCATTTTAAATGTTAATGTGACAAAAATACAACAGCAGATGTATTGCAGACCCCAGGTATTACAGCAGCATTGCTCCCAGGGATTAAGGGAGGCTATTTCTTGCAGGATATTACTGGATAAAGCACGAGCTTGGAGCCAGTTTGAGACTGGGCCATATTTTAGATGAATTTCATTTCAAAGAGGTCATCAGCTCTCTGCCTGGATAATCACATCTGGGAATTAGCCATGAGAGAAAATTGCCCCAGACCATTCCCATGTTCTGTCTCCAGTCCCCACTGAATTTATTTGGCCACCTCTGGGCTCACAGGGCTGGAGCAGCTCTGGTGGGCAGGGAATTTCTCCTGGGGCTGCCACAGTCCCCATGCACCAAAAGTAAACCCAAAAATAGGGAATAAACCGCTTTACTTCAGTCCCACCCTTTTATCCTAAAATATCTCTTAAAACCTAATGTACCTCTGTATGCTATAATTTCCAAATTTCCTCTAATCCCATGCATAATTACATGGAGCACTGCACTGGCATCCCTTCCATGCAAACATTGCTGCAAAGTGAAGGATTTTCAGAGCATTAGGTGACAAAGAAATAACTGCAGTCATTATTTCTGGTCCATGTGTGGGTACACAATGGGACAGCACGTGTCATTAGCTTCCTGTTGGGGACACTGCCCATTTATCTTCCTCCTAATCCTCCCCCAGTGCTTGCTAGCAATGTTATTTCAATGGTCTAATATTTAACATGGCTGGGAGGTTCCTGAGTGTCTCAGGGCTGTGTCCTTCCCCCAGGCACCCTCAAACCCCCACTGCTGATTCTTCAGCACCAGAATCCACATTTCAGATGCCTTTATCAAAGTCCGGGTGTCTCCAGAACCCTGCTCTGATCTCTTTTTCATGTTCCTTCCACTCAGCAGTGCCCAGGGCTGAGCAGGCAGATCCCTGGGATCACCTGCCTGTGGATGCCATGGGATAATGGGGCACCCCCTGCTCCAGGGCTGTCTCCCAAAGGGATGTAAGGGTTGCACAAAGGTTGTAGGAACCCCAGATAAAAACCTCTCCCAGCTCCTCCTGCCAGTGTTTGAAATCAGCTGAAATGCAGAGATGTGATGCTCCATGTCCTGCCCAGATTTTAGCATCATCCCTACATTTTTTTAAGATAAAACAAGCACCAGAACAACCTAACAGGACCTGCTGGCCAGCAGGAGCCAACTCCCAGAGCAAACCCTTCAATTCTTCAGCTGCAGAGCAGCAGAAGATCCCTCCCCCAGGTAGCACCTCTGGTTCTCAGCACCAAAGAAAGAAAAGAAAAGTGCTGTGAGATGTGGGGCTGTGTGGAAATGTCCAACATCCCTGTGACACCATTTACTCCTGGCTCATTGGTAACCTCTAAACTGGTTCATACTGGGGAGCCTGGGGAAAGACACCCTAAGGAACCAAAATCCTCCTGGGGTAGGTCCTGACCTCCCCACTGTATCTCTTCATGATCACCCAACCCTCCAGCTCCTCAGAGTTTTCCCAGCTCAGACTCCTCAGCTCTCTGTCTTCTCACCTCCCCTCACATCAAACACCGTCCAAAAAGCAGCCAAACCTCACCTCCCCTGCCAGCAAACACCTTCCCCAAACCAAAGCTGTCCCTCTCCACGTGGCTCTGCCCAGCTTGTCCTGAACCACCCCTTAAGTGCACTGACACAGACTCAAACCCCATTCTGTGTGCACAACAGAGCAGAAGGCATTGCCAGATCTTTAAATGTCATATTGGGGGGTCCAGTTTCCTCAGGCACCTCAAGCGACAGGTTTTGAAGGCCAGCAAGCTCCCAGGGTGGTGGCACAATCACAGGGGACACTCCCTGTGCCAAAGCTTTCCTGCATCTCTCAACTGCTCCACTTTTAATAGAAGTTTGTTCTTTCTTCACTTTTATATTTACTGGCTGAGAAAGGTTTATCCCTGCAGTGTTGATCCACTTTTATCACCCTCCAGAGGCTCCAGCAGGAGCTGCCAGCAGTACACTGCTCACACCTCACCTGCAAAGGCTTTTGGATTCCTCAGCTTTGCCTTCTGCATGGCTCAGCCCTCCTTTAACAAGTGCAGCAGCCTGAATTTGGTTAAAATAACTGTTTATTTGTCAAAGCCCTGACTCCTGTCCAGAATAAACTAACTCCAAACCAAACTAATTCCTCCGCTGAGGGCTGAATGTACTGCCTGGGACAAGGGAGCCAAAGGAATAACAAGTCTCTGTGTGAGTGGGCACAGACCTAATTTCAGCTTCCAGGGATTATGTCAGTGACCAAAGCAGAGCTGTTTGGGTTCAGGATCCCCAGCAGGCAGGGATCTGCACACATGCAGCTGCTCTGTGCCTGAGGACAAGGCTGCTCCAGATAAACCATGTCAGGATCCAGGTGGATCCGACCCACCTGGCCAGACACCACACCTGATCAGAGCACCATTGTGATACTTGGGGGCTGTGAGGGAAAACCACTGAGCTGTGCACACAGAGCAGCCCCAGCTCCCACCCACAGCCAGCTCTTCCCTCCCCTCCTGCTCTTGTTTTGGGCTCATCCCACCCCTCAAGTCTGGCAGGGCTGGAGCACATTTCAGAGCCACCAACCTTTCAGCTGGAGTGTTACAACAGCCTGAGACACATTTTTCCAAAGCTTGCCCTGGGAGGAGAGGGACTTTCCGTTCAGGAAAACACAGTGCTGTGTTTCATGGATCCACACTCAACCCATCACAGGGGAATAATCTCCTCGTTCCTCATGGTTAGCACAAACTGAACACTGGAACTAAGCAAAGCCACTTTGTCACTTGCACTTCAACACAAGTCTGGACAAATCTGCACAGCTCCTGCACATCCCCAATGGGTTTGTTACCAACACCCTTTTCCAAATCCCTGCACCCTTCCAAACCCTCCCTGGCTCATGCCACAGAGCTGGTGGGGGTTATGACATTGCCCCTACCTCTTCAAGGTGGCTTCCTCACTTCATCTTCCTGCATTTTCATAGAACCATGCACTTGTTTGGGTTGGAAGGACCTTAAAGCCCATCCAGTGCCACCCCTGCCATGGCAGGGACACCTTCCACTGTCCCAGGCTGCTCCAAGCCCCAGTGTCCAGCCTGGCCTTGGGCACTGCCAGGGATCCAGGGGCAGCCACAGCTGCTCTGGGCACCCTGTGCCAGGGCCTGCCCACCCTCCCAGGGAACAATTCCTTCCAGTATCCCACCTAACCCTGCTCTGTCTGAAGCCTTTCCCTTTTCCCCTGTCACTCCAGGATGCTGTGTGTCCCTCTCCAGCTCTCCCACAGACTCCCTCAGCAGCTGGACATCTTCATGCCCCCAGCCCTGGTCACTGGGTGCCCCCAGCCCTGGTCCGTGGGTGCCCCCAGCCCTGGTCACTGGGTGCCCCCAGCCCTGGTCCGTGGGTGCCCCAGCCCGGTCCGTGGGTGCCCCCAGCCCGGTCCGTGGGTGCCCCAGCCCGGTCCGTGGGTGCCCCAGCCCTGGTCCGTGGGTGCCCCCAGCCCTCGTCACTGGGTGCCCCGAGCCCTGGTCCGTGGGTGCACCCAGCCCTGGTCACTGGGTGCCCCAGCCCTGGTCACTGGGTGCCCCAGCCCGGCCGTACCTGATGGGCAGGGAGGGGTCCCCGGCGTCCCACCAGTCCTTGGGGGGGCTGATGTACATGCACCACAGCTCCCAGCTGTAGCCGTGCGCAGAGTTCTCGTAGCGCTGCACCTCGAAGTTGTCCTGCTTGATGTTGTCGATGGAGGGCAGGATCACCCTCTTCCTGTTCTCCTGGATCCGGGACAGCACCGGCTCCGCCCTGGGGGGGAAGGGGCACAGCAAGAGAGGGTCAGTTCACTGCAGCTTCCCTTCAATTCCTGCCCAGTATCCAGTCTATCCCTGCCCTCCGGCAGTGGGAAGCCATTCCCTGTGTCCTGTCCCTCCAGGCCCTTGTCTGAAGTCCCTCTCCAGCTTTGGGGGCTCCCTTTGGTACTTGAATCCACCCAGAGCCTTCTCTCCTCCAGCAGAACAACTCCAACTCTCTCAGCCTGTCCTCACAGCAGAAGTGCTCCAGCCCTTCGTGTTCCTCCTCTGGACCCACTCCAACAGGTCCATGTCCCTCTTGCGTTGGATAAAACTCTGGTCCACAGGCTGGGAAGCCTGGCTGGAAACCTTCCCTTCTGTAAGGCAGGACCAGGAAGGGTGTGCTTGGTTCAAACCACACTTGAACTAGTCCAGATTTCCCCCAATACCAAAACCCTGGGCAGAACAGGGTACATTTCTGAAAGCAGAACTGTTTGAAGGGTCTTTTTTAACTTGGGATGCAATTTGATGACCCTGTAGCTAAAAAATTCATCTCTGGGATGCATTCAGAGCAGGGGATGTGCTCAGCCTCACTTCTGCAGCTCCAGAGCCACCGACTGCCCCAGGGTCAGTTTGCCCACAGCAGGGGGAATTTGGGGGAACTGGTACTCCCAGTACCCCCAGTAACAGCTGGGAGAGTCAAGCCCACACTGCAGAAATGCCTCCTTTCTATCCCTAAAAAAGAGCTTCATGAGCTCAGTCAATGGGAGCTCCTCAGTGAATCAGGTGTGAGGATTTAGTGACCAGAGAGAGGAATGTTCAGCTGGGAGTAGAGATCCCAGCATAACAAACAGCTAAAATACCCCCTTCAGCTGCACTGTCATTAAAAAGGATTCTATAGCTGTGCAGAACTCTGCCTTTAACAGCTGCAAATAGGTTTGTTTTTATTTTTTTTTTGTGGCTGTTACTGTGTTCAAATTCAACACAAGTTTAGATTCTTCCATCTCCACTTTTCTAAACATGGACCATTTTTTACACTTGGTAAAGGAAAAAAAATCCCTTTCAGGCTCCTGTCATGACATAGATTCAAACTTTAGCTACTTGAGCTCAAATGTTTTGAATCTCTCTGAAAAAAATCCTTATGAAACACCTTTTGCTGCTTCTGCATCTCTGCTCTTATTTGCAGCAGAGGAAACAAATGAATCCAAAGCATCTGAGCCTTCCCCTCTGGGATCCAGCAAAGGCCACAGAAGTGGGAAACACTTCCTCCTTCATTCCCTTGCTGCCTGGCCTTTTTTAAACTTGCAGGAATTACTTGAGGCTAAGGGAATGGGAAATCATCCTGAAAAATATAAAAAGGGAGCAGGGAAAGTGCACTCAGAAAGGGAAGGAATAGAGAAAGAATACAAGGAACAAGGGCAAGGAAAGGTTTTCTTTGCACATTCTTCTCATGCCATTCAATCCAGAAGGAATCTAGAAGGAATCCTGGAGAACAATTACCAAGCCAGAGGACTTGTGTGTCATTCTGCAGGGACACATCCCTACAAAACCATGGATGCTCCCCTGGTTAATCCCCACCCCTGAGCAAGCCCCTGAGCACCTACCAGCCAGCAGTGAACTCCACGTGGGCATCAAAGAAGCCGGTGACCTGGCCTGTGGCAACTTTCCAGCCCTCGATGCGGGCCCGGATCAGCCCTTCCCTCTTCTGGTTCCTCACCACCTTCACCAGCCCCGGGTAGCGCTTGTTGACATACTCCTCCAGCGGCGCCTTCAGCTCCTCTGGGGACAAGGACACAGAGCCCGTGGGACAGGGACACAGCTCTCGGCTGACACAAGCCCACCCTGGCAGGGACTGGAGCAGGGGAGGGGGCCAGCGCCTCTGCACGCACTGGGAGGGACACAACCAGCCGGGGTCGAGCAGCTCTGATCCGCACACGAGGGACCGAGCACAACCCGCACAGGAGAGGCTCAAGGTGGCCCAGAACGCTGCTGCTGGGCCAGTGAGGAGCCCACGGGCCACCTCAGAGGCCAAGGGCAGGGAGGGGACACTTCCACTCCTCTGCACTAAAGGAAATGGAACTGAAACACAAAGATAGAAAGACGTCACCCACGGACAGCAAACAGCAGCACTCTGAACTCCTGATGGAGGTTTGAGCTGAATGCTCTGCTGGAAATTCTGCAAAACCCACCCCAAATGACTCAAACTACATCAAAACCATGTCTTGAGTTTCACTGCCCCCTTCACTCAGTCTCACCACTACAGCCTTGGCACTTGCTGTTTGTTTTGCCACCAGAAAAGTTTAAATTCCGCTTGCTTTTATGAGGGGATGAAAGGGATTCTGGCTTTGTTCAGAAGATCCTCACAACATGTATCTCATGTTCAGTGCAGCTCATTTCCCTCTGTTGTCCAGGCCTGTGTGTGCAGTGCCTGAGACCCTCAGGGACCTGCAGCCCTCAGCCACCACTAGCACAGAAATCCTCCCGAGTACAAGATTTGAACATAAAAGACACAGAGGGCTTTGAAGGTGGGAGCAGATGGATGGTTACAACAAAGGATAAACACCAGTGTGTTTTTCCAACCCTTTGGAAAAGTGCCAGTTCTCTGCCAGAGGAGCCTTGGTCCTTTCAGTGCCTGTTGCACCAGCTCAATGCACAAAGCTCTGCTGGAGAGAGCAGCTCTGAAAGCTCAGTAAAGCCACTGGGCACCAACACAAACTCTCAACACCATGAAAGCAGATCCTGAGAGCATCTTTCATCCCTATGAGGCTTCAGGACAGCAGAAAATTAAGATATGATCCATGACCTCAAATTATAGTCTACTGCACTCACTCTCTCTCTCCAGGACAAAAAATAAAGAGGGAAAAAAAGAAGTCACCATTAATCATCCACATGGTAAAATCCTCAAGACACACGAGCACACGTGGGATCCCACATGAAGGAAACACACAATGGAGAGCAAAGGAGTAAACAGCAAGTCTCATCTGCTTTGAAATCTTCAAAGGAAAAGGATTATCTGTTCCCTTCCCTGCCACACCTCCTCTCAGGCACAGCAAATGTGCTTTCTCCACACTGCCTTTCTGGGATGCTTCCCCTCACATCTCCATTTCCCCAAAGTCTCCTTTCTCTTTCATGCTGAAGTGGGAATAAAAAGAATAAAGCAAATGAGCCCCTTCCTCAATTCAAAGCATCTGCATCACACACATCCATAACTCAGCAACTTCCATTTCATGCTGAGCCACTCAGAGCAAAACCAGGATTTTACGGAGACAACAACTCTCCCAAATGGTTTTAAGGAGACAAAGACACCAATTTTTTTGACAGATGAAGCCCCACAAGCACAGTACTGGCATCTCACGTGGCTTTGGCAGCAGGTAAGTCATTAATGCAGCAGACCACTGCACCACAGAGTGATTAAAACAACTTTCACATCAGAGGTGGAATCTCAGCAGAAGGAAAACGTGAGAACTCCCCTGGGGAATAGTCTGAGCAGCTGAAAGCAGAGCGAAGCTCCAGGGAAACAAGAGTTGCAATGTCACAGCTCAGAGGCAGCACAGGGTCAGCCCTGTGCCCACCCTGCTGTGTGACAGCAGCTCCTCGAGCGTCCCCAGGCAGCCACAGCCGCTCCTCTGCTGTGTCCTGGGTGCCAGCAGGGGCAGAGTGACCTGCTGGGAGCATGGGGCCCGAGCAGCCCCTGTGGAATGGCACCAGGGGCTGTGGAAGGTGCCCATGGTGGCACCACTCTGACCCTGTTCCCTGGCACAGCGTGGGACACAGGCGTCCCCAAGGGGCTGCTGCCGGTGGCAGCAACACTGCAGAGACACAAGCCCGGACCAGCAGCGGGAGATGCAGTTCCAGGCCCTCTCCCTGCAGCAGTGCATTGCCACACCCAAACAAATGTTTCCAGATGAGGAAAAGAGGGTTCAGTTACACCCCTGACTATAAGGAAGAAACTTAACATTCTGTTAAGTTACCAGAACTTTCTGTTCTTCCCTCACCGTAATGGGCGCAGTGTCAGGACAAAGGCACCTGTTGGTCTCTGTAGCTTCCGAAATGTAGCTGCTTTTCTTGGGCAGCAAGCCAAAGGCCCTCCTAAAACATTAAGTGTCATGATAGGACAGGAAATAGATTGACTCCATAGAGCTGTCAGAAGAGAAAGAAGGCTTTATTTACAATTCCAACAGTTTCTTTTAGAACATGCTGTGTAAAAAGGTCTGTTATTGGTCCATGGCACTGACACTGCTCTGCATTGGGTCAGGAATAGGAAACAACCCCTGGGACAGTTGTTCTGGCAAAGGGAACACTGTTTGCTGAGCCTGTGCTGATGTATTGCTTTGGCATGAATGGTAGAAAAACCAATTGGTGATCAGCTTTGGAACTGACAGCCAAGTTGGCCAATCAGGTAAAAAGTGTACACCCCTGGGGCACACCGCTTAAATACAGGAATCTTGGGAGATTCGTCCCTTTTTGACGGACCCGGCCGTGGTGCCAGGGCAGCTGGGCCGGGAGGGGCCCGGGCCCAGGGCCCCGCCGGCCCCAGGAGTTGGGCTGGGGGCGGCCGTGCCGAGGCC
>WBMY01009985.1:1124478-1157952 GCA_013397315.1 Donacobius atricapilla | reverse complement strand
TTTAAGTTGAGCCTGTTTTGCCTTTCTTTTAATCCTATTCCACTAAAATGAAAATTCGGCAAATGTGATAACCACTACAGCTGAGAAACAGAGAGAGATGTTTTGAAGAGAGAAACTGTTGACAGCTTTCCCTTGGGAAAGGAGCTAGCAATGGTCAGCAAGCTGAAATTCTCAGGCTCAGAAATATTGAGCCCACAATTCAGTACTTAGGAAGGAGCACAGAGGTACTCAGCACTTTTTGGGGTGCCTTAGCCAGGTGTCAGATGCTTCTCTGACACCTGTGCACGGCTTTTGTTTTGTTTCTGGATCATTTCTTATTTTCTCTTTTATTAAAACCTTTGCTTCACAAAACACACCTGAAGAGCCGTCTGGCAATTATTACTGCGCCATTCTGAGAAGTTGCAGGCCAACCCTCAGGACTTGATACATCTCCATGGGGCTCATCACATGCTGGCCTTGTGTGAGCCTGTATCATATCTCTCCACTAAGGGTTTCCTGCACAGCCTGGCACACATTTCCAGCTTTGCTCCCTGCCACTGCTCCACTCTGGCACAGCACAGGGCTTTTGGGGAGAACTGACATTTCTTCCACGCCTGAGCAGCCCTAATGGAGAGGATGGCTGCACCCCTGCCCTGAGCTGGGCCAGCCTCACCCTTCTGAGCTGTCCTGCAGCTCTGGGAGGAGAGGGCACAGAGCACAGCACTGTTCTGATACTATGAGACACATCCCTGGCACTCGGAAGGGCTGGGCTCTGTATTTCATTTCCCAGAGCATCCAGAAGTGCAGGAGTGGAAAATCCAGTGTTGGGTAACAAAAGTGAAATGCCAGTCTCCAGGAATCCCAGAATGGTTTGGGATAAAGTTCATCTCATCCCACCCCCTGCCATGAGCAGGGACACCCTCCATAGCCCAGGATGCTCCAAGCCCTGTCTAACCTGGCCTTGGACAGTTAAATTCGCTGAGAAACTCTGTTCAAGAATCCTGTGAGCCGTAGCCCAGGTTCCCCCTTGTCAACAAGCAGGGCTGATGTGGCTGTGTGGAAAAGCATCAGTGGGAGCCCCAGTGTCTGCACAGCTGCACTGGCACAGCTCCTCTGCTCCTGGGGATGCTGGTCCTGTGGGACCAGACATGCTCAAACCTCTGCAAACCATTACTGACTCACAAATCTCATCCCAACCCAAGTCAGGTTATCCCTGATTTTACCCCACATTTCCCTCAGTCAGCAGCCACTGAGTGCCCAGCGCTGTTGGAACATCCAGCTCCAGCCTCTGGAGCTGCAGAGCTGCTGCTGACCTTGAAGCTGTTCACCTGTCCTGTCTGCTCAGGAAATGTTTCCTCCCCAGCTGATGTGCCTTCACAGCAGGTCCCCGCTACACCAGGAAGGTTGGGAGGCCTGAAGTAGAAGGCCTGGGGTTTGTGACATGCACTGAGGGACAGCAGCAGAGAGCAGCTGTCACACAGAGGGGCAGCCTGGCCCATGGATCTGCTCCTCCCAGGACTCCACACAAACTACAGCAGGGACAAAGCATCTCCAGCTCAGGGAACTCGCTGCCATTCCCACCTCTGCCAGCACAGGGCCATGGTGGGGCTTCCACAGGGCTGACAGTGAGAACATCCACGAGATCCTGAGCCAGGATAACCAGCCTGCTGTTCAAAAACTGGGACTGTGGATGTCAAGGAGGTCAGGAGGCAGGATGGGAGCAGAGCTGTGGCCCCCAGCTCCCCTCATCCTCCCTAACCAGAGGAGCATTCCTTCAGCCCTGCACTCCTGGGGATTCCAGTGGTGGATCCACAGGGGCTGCATTCCTTCAGCCCTGCACTCCTGGGGATTCCAGTGGTGGATCCACAGGGGCTGCATTCCTTCAGCCCTGCACTCCTGGGGATTCCAGTGGTGGATCCACAGGGGCTGCATTCCTTCAGCCCTGCACTCCTGGGGATTCCAGCGGTGGATCCACAGGGGCTGCACAAGCAGGAATCCACTCCAGTCCAACACTGCCCTGCAGCCTTTCTCTCCTGCACCCCAGGGCTCTGCTCCCACACACACTCAGGCATCCTGTGAGGAAGCCAACTGCAGCCTCCCTCAGAGCACACCCCCAGCATCCCTGTTAATTCAGCATGCAGTCTCGGAGGGCTTGATCTCTGCCATTGCATGAGTTGCTTCCTGGCAAGATTTGCAGAGAGAAACGCTCCTGAAAAGGTTCAATTTCAACCCTGCCTTTTGTTCTCCATCTGTCCCTATTGATCTTCCCTGATGGGCAAGTCCAAGGAACTCAAATCCAATGGACCTGTTGCTCCATTAAAAACCCCAGCTGCCAGCTCCAATGACTTATGTTACCTATTACAAACTACAGGAGCTGGGAAATGGAGCTGCCAGGGAAATGGAACCACCTGATGCCAAGGAGAATAACCCCACATGGACATCAGCCCAACTGCAGGCACAGAAACATCCACTGCTCCATCCCCACCCCAAATCCTGCCCAAACCTCTCCACACCCTGTGGTAGCCCCCAGAACCAAAGGTGGGAACTGCCTGTAGCCACACAGAGAAGGGAGCAAAGACCAGCAGCTCCAGAGAAACTCCAGGAATCACTAGGAGCAGGGAATTCCTTGTGCAGCACTGGCCAGGTGGTCCTTGGGAGAGGACCACACCTCCTCCACACCCCTAAAGAAAACATAGTCGTGTTTGCCAGGGCTGGGAGTGCTCCAGCGCCATGGGAGACCCCAGCCACCCTTGTCCCACATTCTCACCTGCCTGAAACTCCAAAGCCATCAGGGCTGGGATTTCTGCAGGAAAACATTAAAGCAGCTCCTTCAAGAGGCAATAAATGAATGTGACCATTTTTCAGGGAGACTCAGAGCTAGGGGAGTCTCTGAAGCTTTTTACCTGCAGCTGGACAAGAGGGAACTGTGCCATGGGGAGCAGGGGGATGAGTGAGCTCTCACAGAGAAAGCTGGTCCCAGTCAGGGCATGCAGCTCAAGCCTCTGGTCATTTGGTTCAGCAAAACCCGAAGAGGATCATAGAACACCCTGAGTTGGAAGGGTCCCATAGGATCATGGATCCCAGCTCCTGTCCCGCACAGACACCCCAGCAAGCCCACCCTGCGCTGCTCTGCCTGTCTCCTCCACAGAGCCCCAAAAGCCTCGGAGCTGAGCACCAGCGGGACAGCCCAGGTCAGCTCCAGTTAAACACCCCAACCTCTGGCTGCAATATTCAGTGCTGGGACAGGCTGGGATGTGACTCAGCTCCCTGCAATTCCCCCCTGAGCACAAACACCCAGACAGCTCCCGGGAGAGCGAGGCACGGGTGCTGCTGGAACGAGCAAAACAAGAAAGGGATCCCTCGAGTCCCAGGAAAGTGCAACACCGAGGCAAATTACAACCCCGAGCATGTCTCCCCCGGTGTAGCCACCTCCTTTAAGCAGCCTTTTAGCCAAAGGGCTTCCTTTATTCTGAGAGGGGTTTTTTTCCAAGAGATGTTATCCCAGATTAAAAATGCTAAAACACACAACAACAACTAAAAATAATAATAAAAAAAGCAGGTAGTGATTAAGCAACAGACTCAGACGAAGTGTGCAGCTGTGAGATAACACAGCATCTCAGGGGCACAGGGCTGCATCCTCCACCAGCCCTGGAACCTTGTTATCACTCCCAAACACAACCTGCACACTGCCTTTGGAATTACAGCCCTGCAACAAGCACAAACAAAAGCAGCCTCCAAAAGAGTCTTTATGAAGTGTAATGTGCAGCTCAAGGGAGAAGGGGGTTCAAACTACAACTCCCCAAGCTTTCTCCTTCAAGGAGGGATTTTTTTTCCCCCCGTTACAATACACTGGCATCTTTTATCTATTTACAGCTCAGACATAAAGCATCAGAATGCTGGTGTTCATTAACTTTAATCTCTCACTGCACACTTTTGTGTTGTGACGTGCTGTTGTACAACAAAGCTGAGAGCAGGGAGTGTCTAATGAGGCTTCAGAAGCTCTTTGTTCCAGCCTGAAAACCTCACACCAGCACCAGGCTTTGCTCCTGGCTGTGCCACAGCTCTACCTGGAGGGCACAGAGCCAGGTGAGCAGGGCTGGTGGCTCTTGCCTCTACCCCTGGGGCTAATCTTAAAACTTGATTTGGATATTGCTGTTAATATTTGGTCCTTTGCTCTTCAGTTACCCGCATTTGCTGTGGTTCCTCTTCCCCCTGACAAAACTACACAGACCCCAGCCAGGGACTGTCCTGAGCCTTCAGCAACTTCCCCAAAGCTGCTTCTGGTAACCCAGGGGGCAGCACAGCTCTGGGCTTGGGCATTGCTCCCTCGAGTGAACTTTCTCTCAGGTTACACAGCTGAGCTGCCAAAGGCTACAGCCACAGCCCCAGAGAAACTGTCCCTCACTCCCACACAGCTGCTCCCACCGAGGCTGAAGAAATTCCTTGTCTTGTTCAATCACAGCCCCCAAAGTCACACCCACACAGCCCCATCCTCTGCTTGATCCTCCAGGATTCATCTCTAAATCTGAGAGCTCATGAGGAACTATTTTCCTGTAATTATTTTCCTGTAGAAGCCAAATCTATTTATTACGATGACTCTGTTTGTAATATCCAAAGCATCAACTCTGCGACATTGCTATTGCTGCTCAGAATTATTGCCTACCATTAGTGGGAACTCTGTGACAATGTTATTGCCATTAATAATTCCTGGCTGTCACTGCAGCTCCTCGAGGATGCTGAGAGGGAGCACATGGTCCCAGAGACACGTTCTGGTTTGTATCATTTCTTTTACATGAGAAAAGTAGATTATTACACGCTTGGGAGGAGCTCTTCATAAACATCTGCCAAGTTACCTCATTATCTTCCTTCAAATCCCTCCTTAAAAATCTCATTTGTCATGAGGCCTGCAAAGCCTCAGCAGCAGAGCACTGGCATTATTAACTCACCCTCCCAGCTGATGGCACCACTTCAGTCCCCACCCCACTCTCCTTGTGCACCTCCATCCCAGTGTTTCTGAGGACAGAACTCCTCAGGGATATCGAACCCTCAGCACAGCCCTGGGCCACCATGAGGGACCCTGGACCCTCCTGGTTCCAACTAGAGCACCCTCAGGGTGGGATGCAGCCTCAGTGTGCCAGGAGACTGGGATTTTCCCACCTTGTGCCCAGGATGTTTGAGCTTGTCCATCAGTTGGGGTCCTCTCCCTGCCTCTCCCTCCCTGGTGCTGTACAACACTCCAACACAACCCTGGCACTGTCCCAGGCCAGGCTGGATGGGCTTGGGGCAGCCTGGGTGTCCCTGCCATGGCAGGGGTGGCACTGGATGGGCTTTGAGGTCCCTTCCAACCCAACCCATTCTGGGATTCTGTGAAACCCCAGAGCTGGAAGTGCTTGAACACAGCCCAAGCTTTGAGTAGCCTTCTGCCATCCCCCCAGCCCCAGCACTGACAAACCCCAGTGGTGCCCTGCAATCCCACACTGGGTACAGGGATTCCACCCTGATCCTCACTGCCTGGCCTGTGCAAGAGGCAGATGCTTTTGCAAGGATTTGTTTGGCTGTCCTGTGTCTTTCCAGTGTCTCCAGAGCACCTGGCTCACCATCAGCCTCACAGTGAATGAGGAAGAGGCAGTTCAGAAACACACCCCTTGTGCACAGCAAGGACGGGAGAAGCTCATTGATTATCACCAATGGCTTCTCTTTGAAAGAGTTCTTCTCTGTGCCCCATTAACAGGATAAAATTTGGAGAAGGAGCCTCTCGTTCTGGTATTTGAAGCCCTCCAAGTCCTGGGCACTGAGATACCCCAGCAGAACCTCACCTGCACCTCCCCTTCACCAGCTCTGAAATCCCACAGCTTCACTGTGGACACCATCCAAGCTTCTGCCCTGGAGCTGCTGTGATTCCCACCAGCTGAGGAGCTGCTCTCCTGATTCTTTTACTGGTAATTAGAACTCATCATCTTTCTGTGGTGCTCATTACTGTGGTGTTTGAGTGCCTATTTTTACAGCCTGAACAGCTCGCTGTGCACCAGCTCCTCTCCTCACAGACAGAGCAACCTCTCAGCTCCCTCTGGAAATGAGCCCTCCACATCCTGCACCCTGCCCTGCTCTTCCCTCCAATCACGGCATCCATGGCACTCTGATTAATTCTTTTCAAATAACATTAAAAGGATGAAAACACAGCACAACTGAAGAAGGCAGTAAACAAAGTCAACTTAACTATTTGCTGTCCTCTACGAGGATTTAAACTGCCCTGGTGACATTGTCCAAGGGGATATTGGGAGAAAAAAAGACCTTGGAAGAGTTTGAGTCTGAAAGTGCTTCCTGCAGTCCTGTGTTATCAAAAGCCAGAAGGGAAGGAATGACAACAGTGACTGAGAGCAGGTTGAACCAAAGGATGCTCCTTTGCAATGTGGGAAACTAAATATTCCCTCCAGGCTGTGGCAGGGCCTGACCTGGACAGATGGGCTGGGATTACTTCCTCTTCTTCCTCTTTCCTGTTCCAAAACCAGAACTCAGGGAACAAGGGTGTCTGCAGAGCACCAGCCATCTATAAAGCCTGGGATGGTATTTTACAACAAGGAAACTGAGGCACACACAGAGGAAACATCTCTGTGAACACCCCTGGGAGGTGCCAGAGCAGAAATCTTTCTGGACTCCAGGCTCTTGTCCTGGCAAATATTTCGAGGTGCATCTCTGCAACAACCAAAGTTATTATCAGAAACAAGGATACCCTGAAACCAGAGCTCCTGGATGGTACTGAAGGGATAGGTCAGATGGCTTTCTGGTTTCCTTCACCTTCCAGCTCTCAGCTACATTTTCAAACAACAACTCTCTCAGATTTAACTGTGCCTTGATCCTGTTCTTCACCAGAGAAGCTGCAGAGAACTTTGTGCCAGCAGCACGCCCACCCCCTGACCCCACGTGCCCCTGCCCCAAGACCCCTCCAGGAGATTCCTAGAAATGCAGCCCCTCCTGGTGGAGCTGGGAGCTGCCAGTGCTGCTCACCCTCGTCGCTGTTGTCGTCCACGAGGATGATCTCCTTGAGCAGGGGTGCCGGGGTG
Source organism: Donacobius atricapilla (assembly GCA_013397315.1). Classification (NCBI taxonomy): domain Eukaryota; kingdom Metazoa; phylum Chordata; class Aves; order Passeriformes; family Mimidae; genus Donacobius; species Donacobius atricapilla. Next base: position 1,150,912 of record WBMY01009985.1, on the reverse strand, counting down.
TGGTTGACGGCGCTGTGCACCGAGCGCAGGATCACCGACAGCGCCTCGTTCACGAAGATGAAGATGATGGAGATCTGGGGCAGGTCCTTCCCGTATTTCAGCTCTTTGCACCTGCAACACAAAGGGCAGAGAGAGACACGGGGTCAGCAGAGGTCCCAGGGCAGCGTTTCCAGCCTGGCACATGGAAAAGCCACAGGGCAAACCCGGGGCTGCCACCAGCCAGCTGTGCAGAGCCTGGGATTCCCACTGCCTGCACACCCATCCTTCAATCACTGCTGCTGGGAAGGGAAAGCAGCAAAGCAGAGCATCCCTGGGCTCAGAGAGCACATCTGGAGCTCACCTAACCTGTGTGTGTGGGCAGATAAACAAGAGTGGCCTCCAGAGCACAGCAAATGCCTCTAGCAGTTCACGGGAAACTCCCTAGCCCTGCTCTGCCCCGAGATTTACGGGTGCTCAGAAATGAGCCTTGTTCTTAAACAGCACTTGGGAGTTTCCTTCCCATTTGCTTTGGAAAGAAATGAACTTAAAACGAGTCTTGGTTAAATAGCCTCAATAAACGTTTCTGCTCTCTCAGCAGATACTTCTGAGCACATTCCTGTCTCTGAAGCAGTGTTGTGACCTGGTGTCTTTGCACTACACAGCCAGGATGGTTAAACCCAAACCCTTGTGATCACCTCCCTGGTTTCAGGAATCATTCCTTAACTCTGGCAAGGTTTGGGGCTGGGTCTCTGCTCACACAGACTTCAGAGCAGGACAAAAGCAGGAGCTCCCAGGTTTGCTGCACAATCCCTGGCAAGCAGCAAGCAGGTCCATGTTCCATGGACACACCAGAGCTGGAGACAGGCACACCCTTGGAGCAGGGCTGGGGCAGCTCCGAGGGCAGGGGTGTTCCAGGTGACCCCCAGCTCTCCAAGGAGTACAAGGACACAGATGTTTCCCTGCCATGTTTCATCTCAACCAGACGCCTCCTCTTAACACAGCAACTGTGCAAAGCAAACAGGAGATCTTAAACCACTTCCAGCAATTTAATTCAACTCTCCAGCTTCCCCTAAAATAAATCCACGTGGGGCAAGGACAGAAGGAGCCTCCCCACCCCCACGACAGATTAGACACTGAACAGGAGCAGAGTTCCCAGAATTACAATGAATGTGCACGGAGCAAACCCTGCCCAGATAAGCAGGGAAAGACCAAAGGCAGAGTGACATCCCAGCTCCCCAGCAATGCCTCTGCATTTAATTGTCCTGGGTGTTTCTTAGGCAACAAGAGGCGCTCTTCAGACTCCAGAATGAGACTTGGGAGACAAAGATTTCCACAGAAACACAGGGGTTTTTTATGAATCTTCTTTAGTTAAACAAGTTTGCTGGGTGAAAACAGGGTTGTGTTTCTTGATTTAATTATTGCCTACCCTGCAGCAAGCCAAGAGCTTGACAGAAGGGAACCAAACACTGAAAAGGATCTTACAAAGGGAAAAATCTTTCTTTAAAATGAATGAAAGAACGGTCATGATGGGGCAGAGTGACAAGTGACCCTGAAATCCTGACAAGAAAGTCAAACTAAACTGACTTAGACATTAAAAACACCTTCTGGTAGATGTTGATGCCTGCTCTGATGAAGTCAAGGTTGTCACAAGAGCAGGAGTGTTTCCTTTTAATCACTGCTCACCTCTGGGCAGCCTTCCCCCAAGGAATGCTGCAGGGGATAAAGAGCTCAGCCTGTGATCAAAGAGCTTTGGAGGCAAACCCAAACCCAGCTCTTGGAGGTTCATCTCCTGCTCACTGGCATTCTCCCTGCACCACTCCTACCGGGACTCTCCCTCCCCAGTCCCCAGGACAGGCGGACAAAGATACCGGGAGAGGAGATGAGCCTGGCAGGGAGGAGTGGGAAAGGCCAACCCACACTGCTGGGCACGAAGCTCCACTTCTCCAGAGGCAGCAGAGGCTTTGCACAAACACCCTGCTCTGCTGGCTTTGGCTTCCACCACAGGGCTGGGAAGGCAGCAATCTTAAACCAAATTAACATCAAGTTTGTTGTGTTCCTCCCAAGGGGTCCCTTCAGTGCTGGTGCCAAAAGCTGGGCGGTGAGCGATACTGTGCCACTGCCTACAGCTCCACGAGGCTTTTTCCACTGGACAAACCAGCAAATATCCCTGCAAATGTGCAGGAAAGCACCTGGGGCAGCTGGGCTGACCTGGGGCTGGGAAGGGAAACAGGGAGAGCAACACTTGAGCTCAAACATCACAGAAAAGCCAGGGAGAAGCTGCAGGAAACAGCGGGAATGGTGAGGGCACGGGGTGGGAAGTGGTGGGGGTTGGCTTTTTGGGTGGTTTGGGTTTTTTCTTTTGAACATTTTTCATAGAAAAAGGGGTGATCTGGAGGCTTTATCCTTCAGCCCATGTGCAGGCAGAGGCACAGGTGTGACTGCTTTACTCTGGGAACACTCAGACCCTTCAGGGTGGACTCACTGCGGGTCAGCAGTCCTGGGACAGGTGAGGCTGCCCACCCTGCAGCCCCACACCCCCCTCCTCACCTGAACCCCCCTGCACCCCCAGGAACAATACCTTGCCCCCTGAGAGGCTGCCTTTTCTGCAAGGGTGGGTAGCTGCCTTCAGAATTTCAATGTCAACACTTAGGAATGGCACAGAAAATCCAGCACTGACCCCAGGTCCCAGCAGGAGCTCCAGGGGCTCAGGGAGAGTCCCAAGCAATGCACCAAACCTGACCTGAGACTCCTGACACCCTCTGCCCACAGTTGTCCCACTCAGCCTTTGGTTGTGTGCCAGCCAAGGCCTTTGGAATTCAGATCCTAGGCCAAAATACTTCAAAATTCAATGAGACCTTACAGCCCCTTCCAGAGCCTAAAGGGCGCCCATGGGAAGGCTGGGGAGGGAATTTTTGCAAGGACAAGCAGTGACAGGATAAGGGGCAATGGTTTTAATCTCAAAGAGAGTCATACTGGGAAGGAATTGTTCCCTGGGATGGTGGGCAGGCCTTGGCACAGGGTGCCCAGAGCAGCTGTGGCTGCCCCTGGATCCCTGGCAGTGCCCAAGGCCAGGCTGGACAGGGCTTGGAGCAGCCTGGGACAGTGGAAAGTGTCCCTCCCTGGGACAAGATGGACTTCAAGGTCCCTACAACCCAAAGCCCTTAGGATTCTATGAATCTCAGGTTTTATTTCTAATACCCAGCTCACGCTGCATCTGGCCAGCCCAAAGCAAGTCTCGTGTGAGGAAGCTGAATGTTCAAGAGAACACTCCCTACACTTGAAAACTTCTACATTTAAATTAAATACAAGGGTCAGACCACCCCAATACATTCCAGTGTCAGTGATTACCTACCCAGCTAAAGCCCAGCCCATCATTTGATGCTTAATTTAGCCCACGCTCATCATTCCATCAGTACCAAAAGGCTGTCACAGGAAGTTCTCCCTGCCCACGGAGCAGGTGCCCTCCATTCACGTGCACATCTGCAGGTGGCCCCAAGGCAGAGGTCCTGCCACATCTGCAGGACAGAGGCACTGGGCCAGTTTGCAACAGGGCCTGACAGGAGAAAACTGAGGGAGGCCACAGGTGATCCCTCCCCATCCCTGCTTTGCTAGGTGAGAAACGCCCCCCTGGCCCAGCACAGAGCACCTGCCAGCATCTGGACAAATTAGTGAAGGTTACACAATTACATTTTGCCCCACTAAATCCTGCTCTCCCCAGTTAAACCTAGGCTAGCACCTGCTTGTAAGATTTATATCAAAATATCATGACTCAGTAGCGGAAAGATAGCCACCTTACAGTTTTGTCTCTCCTTTAGATCAATGGGATATCAAAGAGGCATTTTATGTCCCATTAAATCATGCTTGAATATGTTCCATTAAATCATGCTCACAAAACTCTCCAAGTCTGAGGAGGCTGGGGAAAAACTCCCCATGTTCAGCACTGAGTTTAATTTAAGGATCTTGCTGAGGTCTCATTGAGAAATGTTCTTGGCCTTCAACAGGGGAAAAAAAAAAGGGGTTTTCTCTGTCCTTGGTCCAAGGATCAGGCATGAAGGGAGAGGCTTAGGTGGGGATGAGGGAAAGGTTCTTCCCCAGAGGGTGATGGCACTGCCCAGGCTCCCCAGGGAATGGGCACGGCCCTGAGGAGCTCCAGGAGCTCCCAGGGATGCCCAGGGTGGGATTGTTGGGGTGTCTGTGCAGGGCCAGGGGCTTAACTGGATGATCCTTGGGGGTCTCTTCCAGCTCAAGAAATTCCAGGACATATTTTCTCACTTCAGACTGACACCAGTGCCTGCACAAAACAACTCCCAACATCCACCCAGCCCCTCCTCCAGGGACACAGGATCTGGATGGGTGCAGAGGGGGCACAACTCCTGCACTGTGACCACCACCACCTTTACTGGGTCCCAGATCTTTATTCTACATCAGCCCCAAGTCTGCAAACATGAGAACCTGCAATGAGACCCACAAAAGAATTGTATTTACAGAGAATACCTTTTCCTCTGAATCTTTGCAGTTCCTGGTTTATGTAAGAAACCATCCCAAAACAAAGGAAGGCTGAGAAGGGGAGCTGAGGGGAGAGGAAGCAGGGCTGAGTTTCTGCTGAGCAGCTTGGCACACATCAGGATGGATTAATCAAGTCAGGCAAATTCAAAAGACAAAAAGCATAAAACCCCAGCTCTGCTCCAACGCGTGTTTGCCTGCTGCAGAGCCTGCTTTGAATCCTCTGATCGTTTGTTTTCTGCTCAGCACACAGCTGTAAATCCACTCTTCAGAGCAGCCAGTGAGATTAGGATGTTTATTGTCTGTCTCAGTAACAGAAAAGGGATATCCCAGCACTTACTGCCTCATGATCCCTCAGCAGAAAAATCACCTGGAATCACAAAAAACGCTCCTGGAGCACAGAGAGGCCACAAAGTGGCAGCTAACATTTACAAACCACCTCTCCCTGCCCAGTGATTTAACAAGAGCCACTCTATCACTCAATTAACACCTCTCATCCATTCTCTAGGGCACAAAGCCATTTCCATCAACCACCTGGAACTGCCCTGTCTGGCATCAGCCAAACCCCAATGGTTTCTACACCATCCCTTCCCAATATAACCCATTGATCAACACCAATAAATGCAGCTTATGGACAGCCTGGAGTGCGGACTGTTCCAAAACAACAGAGGCACTCCTTGGCTTCAAGGACTTTTCACTCCTTGGGCTGCAGATCAGGCCAGGTTTGCACAGAGCTGCCAGGGGATGTCTGTGCTGCGGGTGGGACCTTCCCCAGGCAGCGCCTTTCAGAAAGAAAACAATTTACTGAAAGGGCCAATAATACATTCAACTTTTTCAGGAGAGCTTTAGGCTGGAGATCAGGGAAAGGTTCTTCCCCCAGAGGGTGCTGGCACTGCCCAGGCTCCCCAGGGAATGGGCACAGCCTGAGGCTGCCACAGCTCCAGGAGCTCCCAGGGATGCCCAGGGTGGGATTGTTGGGCTGTGTGCAGGGCCAGGACCTGGACTGAGTGATCCCTGTGGTCCCTTCACACCCAGGATATTTCACCAATCTGTGATGCCCTGACCAGCTCAGGGAGGAGCTGGGCAGTCAGGCTGAAGCTTGCTTTGCCCCCCAGATCACTGAGCAGAAATCCTGCTAATCCCAAGAGATCAGGAGTCTATAATCCCATCATCAAAGATTATATCCACCCTTGGTCATAGGAATTATCTCCCACCTTCCATGCTGTGCCGTGACGTGTCATCCACTCCTGACAGCTCCCACATCTACTCTGCCCAGATCTCAAAATTTCTAGGCTGCCGCACTTCCTTAATTTGTGCCTTTTGCATGGCCCCTTTACCCAGTGCCAACATAAAATCTTTTCCAAAGTTTTAAGTGGAGATGAAATCCCATGAAGTGTAGCAGCCCCCATTCCCAAGGAGGAGGCAGCACTCCATTCCTCTGGAAGCCTGCTCAGAATTCCCTGGATTTCAAATATGTCCAACGTTTTTAAGGGAATACTTGGATTCAGACAAAAACCAGGCTGCAACAGGCCATCTGAAATTATCCATCAGTAATTTCATTTTCCTAATGATGTTCTCCTAATCAATCCAGCCTGGAGCCCTCTGGAGCCATCTCTCCAACAGGAGGCACAGCCAGAGCTTGTGAGCTTGTTTGTGAGACACAAACTGGGAGGACTAAAGAGTTGAGGAAATAAAGAGGTATGAAAAGAACCACACTGAAGGAAAAGTGGCTGCTGCTCAGTCTCAGAACACTGAGGGTGGTTTAAAATCACAGTTCTAATAAGCAAGTTAGAGAAAAATCCAACCTCAACCTCACTGTGCCCTAAAACACTGGGTGCAGCAGTCCCACCCTCTGGCTGGGGATGGAGTTCTGCATTTTATGGAACCACCACAGAGACAGAACGTTTTGCCCTGGGCTGTTTTCCTCCAGGCTGGTGCCACAGCTGGAGCTCAAGCAGAGGTTCTGCGTGGAGATTTGGCCATGCACAAAGGAGCAGCCAGCCCAGAGCCGGGCCCAGCTCAGCCCCACAGCCCAGTCCCTGCTGCCGAGGGTACTGCCAGCTCCACTCGGGCTCCGCCTGCGCTGCCCGGGATGCCCAGGCAAAGGCAAGGGAGGCCAAATGGAAAGTGAAGAAATGCCAGTGGAACACAGAACCCTCTCATTCAGGGAAGGGCTCAAATGTCCCCTGCAGCCACAGGGGCCCTGGGCTTCCTATCCTTCCCTGGGCATAAATCATGGAATCACTGAGGTTGGAAAAGCCCTCTAAGGCCATCGAGCCCAAGCACGACCCCAGCCCCACCCCGTTCAGCACTGAGCCATGGCCCCAAGTGCCACATCCACAGGGATGGGGACTCCCCCACTGCCCTGGGCAGCCCCTTCCAATGCCTGAACACCCTTTCAGTGAGAAATTCCCTCCCATATCCGATCTAAACTTCCCCCGGCCCAGCCTGAGGCCATTTCCTCTCCTCCTGGCCCTGTTCCCTGGGAGCAGAGCCCGACTCCCCCAGCTGTCCCCTCCTGTCGGGCTCAAGCCACGACAACTGTCCATCCCTCAAACCCAGGACAAAAAGGACACCCTGTGCAGTGCCCACGTTCCACACAGGCTGGAACAGGAGGCACTCAGGATGGGCAGGCCCTGCTGTGCTTTGGACGGATGTCAGGTCTGGAAAATACACCCAGGAGAAAAGGTCAATAAAATAACAGCAGGAAAACAGCAGCCTGCTCTGTGCAGCCACTGGAACACACAATCCCTTGGCCTGAGTGATGCCTGGCACAGGTAAGGATGGCAGCAGCCTGTGAGATCCCTGTGGAGCACACGGGGCTGTGCTGTGCTCTCAGGGAACACGCTCATGGCCAGTGCAGGAGTGGGACCTGCTCCCTGCTGCAGTCTGTGCTCAGACTGCCTGATGACCTGCGTGTCTATTCATAACTGCAGCACCATCAGCTCTGATGCTGCACCATCCCTCATCTTCTCAGGGATGCTCCTCAGGCCTGTTCAGGACACAAATGCCCCCAGAGCATGAAGGGGAAATCTCTACCTGTCCTTCTGAAATGCCACCACCAGCAATGACCCTGGAGGGGGCTGAACACCACGAGTCTGCGGAACACCCCTGGCTTTAGGGTTCTGTGCTGCTCTCTCACCCTCTGGAGTTATTCCTACAGCTCCTAATGGGGTCCCACTGCACCCCTCTCCAATTCTCTGGGATCAGCCATCACAGACACTCATCACACAGGCGGTGTCAGACATAAAAATCTGTGCCAGCTGGCACAAGATGGACCCAGATCACAGAATCATTGAGTGGGGTTTGGTTGGAAGGGACCTTCAAGATCATTTCAGCCCACCCAGATCTCGTGTACCTGATTATGGACAGCACACCTCTTTATAAAAGTGGACCCTGATGATGGGTTCTCCAAGATTTCCTCCTCTCCTCTATATCAGAGTGCCAGATCTCCCTCCTGCCTGCCCCTCCCTTTATTTTTCATTCTGAGCACCCAGGAGCTCCTCAGTCTGGATCTTGATTTATTAATGATTTCTCTTTTGGCCATCACACTAAATAAATCCAGCTAACCTGCTTATCAGAAGCTTATCCCTTCCTGACATTTCAGTCTTGTAGCAGGCTCAAGGGTTTGAATATTTAAACAGGCAAATATTCTTTTGATCAGCAGAATAAATGACTTGTTACTTCCTGTCCTTAAAAACACCATGAACATCATAGAAATGCTCAGCTATGTTGGTACATCTTCCATGGGGCTGTGGAGCTGTTCCTATAAAACATGGCTCAGGAGCAGGGAGAGGGTTCCACTCACACATATTTAAATGCCTTTTCTACAATGGGCTATGGAACTGCCACGTTAAAGCCAAGGGTATGTTAGGGACAGCTCAGTCAGAATTAGCGCACAAGAAGTGGAATTCTCCCCCAAATTCCTATCCCAGAGATTGCTGCTTCAGGAAAACATCAGCTTGCAACTGAAAGAGTCACCACTGCATCTCTTGGTGCTGAGGTTCCCAAAACTGAGAGCACTCCTCAAATAGGAATTACCAGCAATTTTACCCCATTACAGAGAGAGAGATCAGGACTGCTCCCATGGGGTGGTGCAGGAGCCCAGTGTGTCCCTGTCACCCAGCACTTTTCAGCAGAGCACAAGGAAGGACATCCACTGTACCACAGAGCCTCTGGTGCCTCATCAATCCCAGCAGGACAAGGCAGGGCTGGCCACAGCCTCTGCCCTGCATGACCAAGCTCCAAGGTCTCCTCATGGCCACATCTGGTCACATCTGGCCGTCCACAGCACAGCTGGGGCTCCCAGTTTGACAAGTCCTCGGGAGAAGGAGGCTGCTGTCCCCTCAACCAAGGCATCAGGGATTTTAACACAAGAGGTCGAAGTTACAGTGCTCTGGGATGAAGAAGTCAGCCCTGAGGGGACAGGAGGTCAGCAGTGCTCAGGAGCAAAGCCAGCAGGTCCTGCTGCCTGGCTGGTGGCCTTTCTCTCCTCCCAGGCAAGGTAGATTGGGCAGGGAGGACATTCAGGAGCATTTTTATCTCTGTTTGCTCTAAAACAGTGCCCTGCAAACACAGCAGAACTCTGAATGATGTCCAAACAGGTGTGGACTGCAGGAGAAGGCTTCGAAAAGCAGCATTTGACATGATCACAACAGAGGCAGCAGCAACCTGACCTCTCCTGCCAGGAGTATCCCAAGCTGTGAGACAAGGTCAGCTCTGACTCCATCACCACATGCTGAGCAGCCCCTGTGTGGAAACACCAGGGAAGGGCAGGCAGGGAACCCTGGCTGCTCCACAGGGGAACCCCAGATCCTGGCCACAGGCAAGGGGTGAGTGCTCACAGATGAAAGGCAGTAATTCCAAACTGTAAATTAACAGTAAAGTGTAAATTAACAGTAAATTTTAAATTAACAGTAAGTTGTAAATTAACAGTAAGTTGTAAATTAACAGTGCATGTTCTGACCTCCTCTGTTAGAGGCAGCTGCTGCTCTGTAGCTGCTCATGTGGGCAGAGTTCTGGACAAGGTAATTCACAGACATCTCATCTAAGGCAGAAGCCAGAGCTCCCTTCAAGGTCGATGAAGAGACACTGCCACTGCCAAAGGACAATTTATTCCAGCCCTTCAACCCAGGTATATTTCTGTCAGGTAAAACACACTGGAGCTGTTTTTTGGAAAGGTGAAAATACCTTTTTCCTCCCCTGATCAGAGGCAGCCCCAGGGTGAAGGTTCAGACCAACATCAGTGAGGGAGGGGAGCCCTTCCCGTCCCAGCCACGGATTCCAGGGTGACAGTGCCACCAGCAAACACCACAGCTCTTCTTAGGCAGGTTGGGATAAAACCGGCACTGCTGGAAACCTTCCCTCAAATTGAAAACGAAATCCTTGGTGCAGAGCCTGAGGTAGGATTGTTTTACATTAATAGATCTCATGAGAACACAGGATTTTGACATCCCCAGGGCAGACCTGGGGCAATGAAGAAGAAAAGTGGCCACCACTTGTGCTGCCTGGAACAAGGTGGAATGATGCCACTGCTGGAAGAGGCGGCATAAAAATGATGAACTTAAAAGGCACAATGGACTTTTAGAGACAGCTCTTCTTCTTTGTGATCACAGAGCCATGCTGCTGACGGCTTTATGAACTGGAAGATGAAGAGGTTTTTAAACCTTTTCTGTTACGTACAGAAGTCACTGGATAAGTTTGTTTAACCTCTGCCAGAATTGGATCAGCCTCGGCAGAGGGGTGTCACTGAGCCCTCTCTGCCAAATTCCTGCATGGGGAATGTCACACAGGGAGGGCTCTGCCATCTCAGCAAACGTCACACAGGGAGGGCTCTGCCATCCCAAAATCCCGGAGCTGGCACCATCACAGCCCACCCCAGCACAGGCTGTTCACCCGGGTGCACTGACACACTGGCGAGACACTTGTACTGCTGCAGGTGGAAAAGAATAAAAACAAATCCCAACCCCTATGAAAAGGGTCAAAAGCAGCAGATGGGGCTGATTCAGATCTGCTTTTCCCCTCACTGTCAGGTACCAGTTAACTGAATGCAATTAACTGCTCATAAATACTGGTGCCCCTTCATGTAGGGAAGGAGAGTTAACAAAACAAAAACCACTAACAAATGTTCACTCCAAAGTGCCAGAAGATTCCCTTTATTCCACAGAGGAAGCTCCACACCACCCCTGCTATTCTGTGGAGAGATTTGCTCCTGCGTGGCTTTTCTACTGTCACAGGTGACATCTTCCACTACAAAACAAAATACATGACAGACAGAACTGGGAGACAAAGTTAACCAGCCCAGGTACCCAGTTTAACCCAGTGCAAAACTGCACCATGAAATACCTTACAGCAGATGGGGAGGGATCCAACCCAACACAGCCAGTCAAACAGAAGCTGAATTACCACAAGGTTAAGAAAAAAACCCCACAAATGAAAATACTCCAACTTCTCCCTGTCCCCTCATAAAACCCCAAACCAAAACACAATCAATTTTTAGTGACAGGCTGGAGATGCCCCACAAGTGGGGTTTCACATCCTTTTTGTCGTGCCTGCCTTCACCTGCAGAGATCCAAAGGCCAGCAGCCACAGCTCCCTCCCACAGACACTTCAGGAAGCCTTTCAGTGCTGCTCCATCCCAGAGACCAGGATCTGAGGCTGGAGATTTGTTTGCTGCCATAGCAGAGATGCTGACAGGAGCATCCAAAGCCTGACACAGTGACACAGCTCCTGTGTCACCCTGCCACCAGCGCAGCCCCCAGAGGAGCCAGACGTGGCAGTGAGCACACACTGCCTGGCTGGGTGTGCCAGGTGGAGCACTGGCCATGGATGTGGCACTTGGGGACATGCTGCTGGCCTTGGAGGGCTCCTCCAACCTAAATAATTCCACAACACACTTGACAAAACACAGCAAACTCAGAGCAAAATAGGTGCAGAGATACACAATAAACTTTAAAGGCTAAAAGGTGATTTCTGATGAGCTTAACTCTACACCTTCCCAAGACATCCTTGCCACTTACACACACCACAGGTTTGGATGCACACCTGAAAAGTGAGGAATTCTGGACTCTTCTTCTCTCTCATCCTCACCTTACCAAGGCCATTGGACTTTTACCTGCTTCTCACCTGCCCTAAAACCGAAGCTCCCCCGACCTGCACAGCCAAACACATCCAGACACACCCAAGGCTTGGCTTTGCTACCTGCAGCTTCTCAGCTTCCCTCTGGCCCACAGAAAACCCACAGGAACTTCGCAGCTGAAGGCCTGGGAGGTAAATCCTGATCCATCCATGGGGCACTGATGGGGCTGAACGATTTCGCCATGGCTGGGCTGCAATGCACTGCGGCTGAAGGACAAAATGTCAATCCCACTGCAAGGTTCTGCTGTGCCAGCACAGGCAGGTTCAAGCTCCCTGGATGCCTTAATCCATAGGCACTGCTTCCCAGCTCTTCCCTACACATCTGTGCTGCTTCCTGCCCGAAAATCTCAATGGCAGAGGAAAAACCTTCTGGGTTTGTCCTTCTGGTGACAAACAACTCCACAAATGAAACCCACTGGTACCAAACAAGCTTCACTTGTGCTGTCCTCTGAAATAAAGCTTCACCAGGAAATGAACTGATCTCCATTTGGCCTTTGTAAAGATTACGAACAGGCTTAAAAAAAAGTAAATGCTCAGCCTGCTATTCATCCTGCCACTTCCTCATCATGCTCCATTCATTAATTGCTTATTCTAGTTTGGATTTTGCTGATTCGGTGCACATGTCTGCTTGCAAAAGGGACTGCCAACATTAAATCTATTGTGTCTATCCTATGATGTACATTTTTTGTGACCCAAGCATCTTAATACACCTAATGCTGTCTGGTACGGTTCACTGCTTAAAGATCCAGGTTCTCAAACTATTTCTGACCACAAAGCCCTGAAACTTCCTCACGTTTCCCCAGGAAACTCGATTTTAAAGCACCTACTTTATTTCCAGTAATTCTTCTTCAGAAATGTTCAGCTCTATTTTAGAATTAGGGTCTTAAAAACAGGGACTACAAGTTAGGGACATACAGACATTTCTAAAGGCACATTACTTGGCAAGTCCTAAGAAGAAATTACCTGCAAAGTTGTAAAAATAGAACACAGAGAATGGGATTTACTCTGGTGAGAGGGTCTTGTAATAAAGTTATTAGGCTCAGACAGATCTAAGGGAGATAAAAGCCAGAGCAATTCCAAGTGTCACGTCCACTTACCCAGCTCTGCCCATGCCCAGCTCTTTCACACACACACTCAGTAAGTCATTGAGACCTCCTTGCTCTTGGATTTTCCTGCTGGAAAACTGCACAAATGGCTGCAGGACCAAGGCTGTCAAAGCAGCAGAGCTTGACTCCCCCTCTGCCTGGTCTGGCTGGGCCCGTGCTGGTTTGGAACAGAAAAGCCCCGGGCAGTCCAGGGGAGCAGGTTGGTGGCACAAACAAGCACACAAGCCCTGATTTCCTTGGAAGCCAACTGCAGAGAAGTGTATCCAAAGCTTAAATTGGTTCATTTATTCTCATAAGCACAGTTTAGTCAGAAGTATTTATGATAACACAGGTATTTTTCAGCAGAGGAGTTCAGAGGAGCACAAAAGCAAGTTGTTAAATTACACTAATCCCATCCTCTGCCAAAGTGATCATTTAATACTTCTGTTTACGTTAGGAACTGTTTTATAGCACATTCCTGCCACAGAAGTCTTCCCTGAAGCACCATGTTCCCAACTTACAAGAACAGGTAATAACTTTGCAGTCAGGAAGGGAAAATTGACAATTAGTGGAATGTATGACATAAAGAACCCTGAGGTGCTGTGCTATAAATTCATGGTCACAGTGTTTGCAGGTGACACTGAGCTGCACAGTGGAAATAAGAGACTCTCTAAAAGCCACCAAACAAACTCCAGTTGCTCTCCCCACAGCACTTTCTTCCCAACTGGCTTTACAGAAGATATTGGGACTTCAAGCACCACAGGCTTCTGACACACTCCTGACCACACAAGCTGCCAGAGAGTGCTCCAGTGACCTCTGCTTCAAAAGGAAAAGAAAGAAAAAACTGCCCTGCGTCCCCATCTAAACCCATGATAGAAACACAGCACAAACCCCTGAACTTTTCCACAGGGAGTCTGACAATTCCAGTTCCAGGGGGACTTCTCAGCTCCCTAGAGCCATCCCCAGCTGTCTCTGTGCCCAAGGAACCAGGCTGCTCTTCGGGTCACAGGAGCAGGCTTACATAATAACCAACAAATGTAAAGCACAGCTGGAAAAGCGTGCCTTTAGAGTCTTTACTTGCCCAGTTTTCAAGAAAAAGCATTGCTGGAAGTCAGGAGCAGCATGTCCAAACACACTGAGGAATAAAGATCAATACTAGTATTTATTCAACAGCCCGCTGGTTTGTATTAGTGCTGGGAAAGCAATGGAGCAGCAAAGAGGTTTTTTCCTCTCTGCAAATCATCCCTAAGGCAGCAGAAGTTGCAACCCCATCCCTGAAGGGCAGGAGGGGCACAGGGCACCAGCAGCCCCTGCACACACAGAGCAGCAGCAGCAGCTCCTCACAGCTCATGGCCCTGAGGATGCAGGAGAAATAAAAACCTGAGTTTGTCTGGAGCTGGGCTTGGAATGATCTTCTACCCCTGTGACCTTCACAGCAGGGAGGGGACAGCCCGGGCACAGCCTCGAGTGACACCACCAGGACCTCACAGGGCAGCAGCTCCTCCTGAGGGCAGCTCTGATCCCTGCTCTGTGTGACAGGGACAGGAACAGGAAGGGCTGGAGCTGTGTCAGGGAGGTTTAGGTTGGATTTTAGGGAAAGATATTTCCCCCAGAGGGTGCTGGCCCTGCCCAGGCTCCCCAGGGAATGAGCGCAGCCTGAGGCTGCCACAGCTCCAGGAGCTCCCAGGGAGGGATTGTTGGGGTGTCTGTGCAGGGCTAGAAGTGGGACTGGATGATTTTGATCCTTACTTNGGGTCCCTTCCAGCTCAGGAGGTTTCCATGACTTTGTGCAGCCTGGCAGAATAAAACTGCCTGGAGCCACGCAGAGACGGGACAGATTGGGCAGGACAGAACACACGGACAGAAAATATCCAACAATCCATCCCTGAGCTGCAAATCTGCTCTGGCTTTGGTGAGCCCTGTTCTGAGGCACAGCTCCTGCATGCCAGAGCTGTGATACTGATACTCACTGCTTGATTTCTCTACTTGCTCTCCCAGAAAATTTTCAGGTGGCACCTTTCCAAGTACTGGAAAATATTACTTTTCCTTTTTTTATGGCTGAAGCTATAAAAAAACAAGGGCAAGAGAGTTTTTCATACAATGCTGGATCAAATCCACAACCATCTATTAGGAGAGAAGGTGCACAACCAGTCCTAGCCTTTTCCTAGAGCTGTAAGGATCTTTTAATACACTCCCACATGAAATTCAAAACGAATTTCACATCGGAAAAAGAAACTTTTTTTTTTCTTCCACTGTCTTGATTCCTCTTTAGATTCCCTCTAGTTACTTAATGAAGAAAAAGCCCTACATCTTGCCTCTCTTTTCCTGGCTGTTGTTTGGATGTAGGACTGAAATCCATCAAAGCACTCTTTGCAGAAGGTGAAATAATGGATTGTAATAGCACATTGTGCATTCAAGAGAGAGGAAGCTCTTCTGACCTCCTTTGTTTGCAATAAGCAGCAATCACAACAAATAAACAGGCATGAAACTCTGTTTCCCAGTAAATTCCACTCTCATAATTCAAGTAGTTTGTTTTGTCTTCTTAAACGTTGTCGTTCTCCTCAGACTCACTTCATCAGGCCTGGCTGAACAGCCCAGGGCAGGACATGAGTGACTGGCACATCACCACAAATGTGTGCTCAGGAACGTCCCAGATCCTTGAGGAAAGCATCACTGAGCTCTCCCACTGGCTGCAGTAACATCTGCACATCTCAGACACTTCTACCACAGCCAACACGGTCCTGTGGGCAGAGGGAAAAGCAAAAAGCATTTTGTTTACTAAAGGAGGTTGTGCAGCCTTAGTTTTGGGGAGGAAATGAGATGAGATGTATGGAGCAGTGACAGGGGCATCTCCAGCCCAAGCTGTGGCAGGTGTTGAGAAAATCCCTCTTTTCAGTGCCTTGGTACCAGAGAAACCTGAGACAAAGGCACCTGCAAAGCCAGGGAGTTCAGTTACTCCCGAAGTGGAAGAGATTTCTGTATTTTCACAGGAAAGTAAGTGTGATGGCACATGAAACTTCCCCATCAGAGCCAAGCAGAGGGCACAGGCTGAGCTCCCAGCACAAACCGTGGCCACTGTGGGCTCTGCATGAACATTTGGGATCCAGCACAAGAGATGGGAAGGCAGGAGCGGTCTCATGGGCAGGAGACTCAATTACAGCGTCCAGGTGCATCCTCCTGGGCAGTCCTGACGTGTGTTAGTCACATCCACATTCATTACTTCCCAAATATGCATTCTGTTGTGATTAAAAAGCCAAAATGGAATTCTTGGGCCCTGCAAAATCCTGTAAGCCTGAGGGAGGCTGAGACCCCAAGGCTGCCCCACGGCAGAGGGCAGGAGGCTCTCCAGGGATTGGGAGAGACCCCCAAGGGGAACAGGGCCTCCCTCCACGCCACAATGGGCTCCAGCACCCAGCAGGTACACACCAAGAGTCCACACAGGCCACACACAAACCACTTGAAATAAAAATTAATCAGAACTTGATTTAATTTCTTTAAGTTAAGTTGTCAAACAATAACCCAAAGTCTACCCAGAAGCCAAACCTCTCCATCTTCTTCACTATACCCCACAGAAAGGCTCAGCTTGCTGCTACATGAGGTCCCTGGTAATAAAGCAGCTAAAGCCAGATGGTGCTGAAAAGCCCAATTGCTGCCAGGCTCCCATGGCAGCAGCTCCGGAAATAACTGGGTGATTCAGGCACTGTGATGTCTCTGACTCAGCCCAAACACACCACGGGAACACTCACACCAAACACAGGGAACTGCTCCTCTTCAGCTGCAGCTGACGGGGAGGCTGTGCCCCAGGCACCTCTCCAAACACAGACCCCCTGGCAAACACAGACCAGGTGCTCTGAGAACACAGCAGCAAATCAGGCTCCCAGCACCTCCGGACCTTTTCCATCAGAGGATCCCAGAATGGTTTGGGTTGGAAGGACCTTGAGGCTCATCCAGCCCCACCCCTGCCATGGCAGGGACACCTTCCACTGTCCCAGGCTGCTCCAAGCCCTGTCCAACCTGGCCTTGGGCACTCTCAGGGATGGCGCAGCCTCCCTGGGCACCTGTTCCTACAGCTCCCCACCCTGACAGGCAGGAATTCCTTCCCAGTACTCCATCTAACCCTGCCCCCTGGCATTTTTAAGCCATTCCCCTTCATCCTATCACTACACCCCCTTGTCCAAAGTCCCTTTCCATGCATTTCCTGACCCATGTGCAGGACCCCAAGGTAGGCAGGAGAAGGAGTTGTGTCTCCAGGCTGGGAAGCCCTCAAAACATGTGAAAAATAAAACTGTGGGAGTTGCTTATCTCTTACACCATCCTTGCTCTTCCCTTTAATACCTCAAGGCTCCCCTCCTGAGAACAGCTGTCAAGAGATTTGCAGCAGCAGGAATGTGTCATCTGCACCCAATGATCCAATAGTCCTAACAATTGTGGGTATTATTTCTCTTAAATCTACCCCTTAATCCTATAATGCCATAAAATACCACTGAATCAGAGCTTAGCAGGATTCCAGAAAGGAACAGACTTTTAAAGAGATAATGAGAACTCCACATTTATATTGGATAGTATTGAAAGGAGAGAATGGGGGAGGCAGAACATACCAGATGGGCAGATTATTTCATAGTTTCCCTTAATATGATTTCTTCAACCTGAAGCATCTGGTAATTCCACTGTCAGAGATTAGATACTGGATAAGATGGACAAGCAGGCTGATCTAACAAAGCAATTTTATTTTCTGGTTGCACGTAGGAGAGGTTCCCATTAAATCCTGTATCACAGGATAAAACAGAGGTGCATAAAATGTTGTATCCAAGCAGGGAATGTTTGCAGGCCCTGGGATCCCATGCAAATATATTTCACTTTCAATATAGAAAACCACACATCTCCCAAACCCCCTGTCCTCCCCAGGCAGGCAGCGAGTGTTGAGAATGGATAAACAATAAAACTCACAAGGCAGCCTTGTCCTTCAGAGGCTTTTGCAGAAAATTGAACAAAATCTCTCCAGCTCATTTTTGTGGAGATTTGAGTAAAGTTCTGCAGGCAGCACCTTGGGTACTTCCAATCTGGAAGCAGAGATTGTTTTCCAGAACATGCAGGAGTCTCATCTTAAAGCCAAAAAACCCAACCAAGCACAACAGAAATGTGTTCCCAGTGCCCTTCTCATTATGGCAGTGTTTGGCAGCAAGTTCTGGAATAACCCACCCCAAAACACCAGTCCTGCCTTATCTAGCCCAAGGAAGAGCTTTCCCAGCCATTCCCACTGGAATCCGTTCCTTGATTCACTGGAACATCTGGTGCACACCCAGCACAACCTTTCCTGCTCAGCATAGGTGAGGATCAGGCAGCAGGAAGGTCCTGTGACAGGCACAGCTCCTGTTTGGGATCAGCTCCACACAGACCATCCCAGAGCACTGCCCCTCTCTGGGAATCAGCCAGGGCAAACCCCAATCCCCTCAGTGGGGAACAGCAGGGACAAATTTCTACCTCCCAGCCCAGTGAGCAGCCCCAGCAGGAAAGGGGAAAAANAACAGGACAGGGGAAAGAAGGAAGGGGAGAGAGGAAAGAAATGGGGAAGGTGAGGGTAAGAAGGAGAAACAGGAAGAGATAAGGGGAGAGGGGAGAAAGGGGAAGGGGGAAGGGGAAGGGATAAGGGAATGGGAAAGGGAATTGCCTAACTAAAGAAAAAATGATAATCCAACCTACTAGAAATGACACCACAATTTCCCAAATCAGGGCAAACAAGGTATTCTACCACAGCTCCTGGTGAGAGGCCCTGAGCTGTGAGCTGGGCTGGCTCCTCCTCACCCACAGCACCTGAAATCCCTCGCAGCAGGGATACCCGAGTTCCTGAACCCTCAGTGATGCTGATCATGAGGAGCAGGGAGCCTGGAGACACAAAAATATATACGAAATGTGCCACACTTCCCCTAAACTCTCCTTGCTCCACTTCCCTTTGGCCACAGGCACAGGAAAGGAGCAGGTAAAGGCCTCAGAACTCTGATGAAGCATTGCTCAGCACTCAGGGCACTGACACTCGACCACGTGAATCCTTCCTTAAAAACAGAGAAAACTGAGAGGAAAGGCTGGGGAGTGCCAGCCTATGCCAGGACCTGTCCCAGTCCATTGGCATTCCAGACACTCTGCAGCCTTCAGCTGAACCACACAGGCTTCACTATTATATTTAAAACTACTACATGCTTTGTAATGCTTATCAGCTGGAGGGTTTTCAACAGTTTTTTCCCCACTAATGCTGCAATTTCAAAGCCATTTAGGCTAATTTCCCTTAACTTGAATCTATTTTAATCAGAGACCAGGATACTTGACTTAAATGGTTTGTGTTCAACCCTTCATAAAATCAGCCATAAAACTTTATGCACTAAATAGCAACGGAATCTTGAAGCCAGAGGTAGGAAGAGGTGAAACTTTCCAAATTCTCCATCAGACTCCAGCCTATTACACACCAGACCAACTGTCCTCTTGCAATATCAAGACAATTGATCCCCAAAACAAAAAGAAAACCAATAAACAAAACACACTCCCAAAGTTCCTGCATATATAAAAGGCACTAAGTTG
Source organism: Donacobius atricapilla (assembly GCA_013397315.1). NCBI lineage: Eukaryota > Metazoa > Chordata > Aves > Passeriformes > Mimidae > Donacobius > Donacobius atricapilla. Next base: position 1,131,638 of record WBMY01009985.1, on the reverse strand, counting down.
TGCAGCTGCACTCAGTATCCACAATTTCTCTCCCAAGTCTCAGCCAAGCTACAAACTGAAGCATTTTTAATGCACGGCTGTGCCCTGTCCTCTCCCCCACTCTCCCATGGAATGATGGATAGTGGAACTGAAGAAAAACACAATGGAAGCCTGAAAATGTCAGAATTAATCCTTTTCTTCCCCCCAGATCTGAAAAGAAACATTACTTCTCAAATTAATTCTCGCCAAGTAGTGCTGGCTCTGCTGGAAGTGAGAGCTGTGGATGAGAAATGCAAATCAGCAGCTCAGCCCCAGGTAAGTGCTGGAGAAGGTCTCGCTCCAAGGATTCAGCATTGTGCTGGGATTTGCATATCACAGAGGCAAAGGTGCAATTTGTACCTGCAATTCAGTGTGGCTGGAGGAGCTGCAGCAGCAAAATGCAGGCTGGGCCTCGATTCCTTTGGAAACTCAGCCAGGGATTTCTCTTGTCAGTGGCTGACAGCCCTGGATGCTCTGAGGGGTTGCTCAGAACTCAGGCAGTGCTCAGAGAGGTGAAGGAGCAAGAGCTGCCCCTGCTCCCACATCCTGGACAATCCCTGGCTGCATGGTTTGCAGTGCTCCGCAAATGCCAGGCAACGGCTTTGTCACTGCCCCAGTGACACAGGCATTGGACACAGATCTTTCACAATCTAAACCTCTCTCAGCTCATTTTTTTATCAGGGATTTCACTCCAGGCCTAGGCAAACTGACACTTTCCTATTTTGAGGAACACTCTGTTAGCCATATCTAAAATTAACCTTCCCAATGATAAACTTGCAGCGTGTCTTTCCTCATCCTCTTAACAAAATGATGTGTCACCTCTTTTAAAGCCTGTTCTCCTGTGCTGCTTGGTAGGTAAACATCACCAGCACCTTAAAAGCTCAATCTAAAAGGGAGAGGAAGGATACTGCCACTGTGGAAACTCCCTTTAAAGGCCCAGATCTCTCACAGGAGATCCCAGAGTGTCCCTGGAGGATCCCTGTGCTGGGAGGAGCCTGAGGGCAGCCCAAGGGCCCTGGAGGTCCTGCAGGGACATGAAGGAGCTGACAAGGACAGAGGGAGGGAGAATCTCGGCCTGCTTTTACAGGGCATTAAACACCAAAAGCTCAGTGAAAACAGAGCTGAGCTTCTAATGGAATCACTTCCACTGAAAATCATGGACTGCTTTCGGAAAACAGAGACAGACTAGGAAGAAATTCACTTTTTTTTCCCTGAGAAATCATTTTGATGAACTGTCTCACTTTATTCAGCTACCTGGAACAAGGGTGGGGCCAGGTGGGGATCTGTTTGTTCTCCCAGGTACCAACTGACAGGACAAGCAGAAACAGCCTCGAGTTGTGTCAGGAGAGGTTTGGGTTGGATATTGGAAAGTATTTTTTCATGGAAGGGTGGTCAGGCCCTGGCACAGCTGCCCAGGGCAGTGCATCCCTATCCCTGTAGAGGTTTCACAGCTCTGTGGATGTGGCATTTGGGGACACAGGTCAATGGTGGCCTTGGCAGTGCTGGGGGAATGGTTGGACTCAATAATCTTTGAGGGCTTTTCCAACTTCAGTGATTCTGTGATTCCATGAGCTCATTCCAGCCCATCCACCCCACTTTCTCATCTCTGAGCAGGGCCCTGTGAACAGTGAGGAAAGAGCCAACAGCACCAAACCTGACTGGGAAAGCCACCAGCACTCCTGGCTCTGGTGCCACCTGAACACAAACATTCCCCCCTGGAGCTCCTGGCACTTACTTGGTTGGGCGATAATCCGGGATGGAACGATCCAGGGAAATCTTCTCACTGAGGTAGGAGTTGTAGCCATACTTCTCATGGGGTCCCTTGGCTTTCTCCTCCTCCTCAGGGGACAGGGTGGCTGGGAGGCCACCCTTGCCACGGCCACCATAGCCCTCAATGAGACCAAGGGACTTGGACAGACCTGGGGGAAAACAAAAACAACATCCCTGATAAAACCCACCACTGGAAAAATCCATCACTGGTAAAATCCATCACAGGTAAAACCTGCCACTGGTAAAATTCATCACAGGTAAAACCCACCACTGGTAAAATCCACCACAGATAAAACTCATCACTGGTAAAACCCACCACTGATAAAACCCATCACAGGTAAAACCCATCGCTATTATTCCAACTCTCAAAGAAAAAAAATATTCCAAAAGTCCTGGGTGTTTTGGGTTGGTTTTCTGCAAACATTCCCTGTCCTCCTTCTTTGGCCCGATGCTGAAATAAAAATGACTCAAGTCTTGCAATTCCTCACGGCTCAGGTGCACTGCTCCTGCCAGCCCTGCCCCTGGCGTGCAGCTGATAACCTGTCCCAGGATCTGTATATTTATTTAGTTGCTGGGGAGGTTATTCAGGCCTCCTTCCCACTCTCAGAGAGGTAATTACATGGAAGGTTAGGTGTCCCCAGGAGAAGGATAGGTTGAACACAGAGCAGGAATAAAACCAGGTTGGTTAAGTGCCAGCTCAATGAATTTTTGCTCAGTGTGAACAGTGAACAGCATACAAATGGTAGGGATTTAAAAAACAATTTCCCCTCAAAGCTTTCTTATCTTTTGAAGTACAGCGTTCCCAGACCCTTATCAAGGGGAATTATTTATTTATATCTGCATAGCTGAAGGAAATAGGCAAAGATCAAAATGAGCTGCACAGAAAGAGCTCCGTGGATGATTTGGTGGTGGCTGTGGGAAGCCAAGTCCATGCTCAAGTTATTATTTCTTAGATAGGATATCTGGGATTTTAACATTTTTCATTAGCAGAGATTCACTCTCTTTTTGTCAGAAACCTAAAAATAATAATGACAGATTTTGGTTTTTTTTTTATAATGAAAGACACCAGGGTATTCCCATTGTTCCAATGGCAGAGCCCTGACTGACAGCAGGACAGATTTTTGTCACCTCTAAAGCTTCTCAAGGGACAAAAACCTTGAGGTTGGTCCAGCTCCCAAACTTACCACTGACTTCCATTGTCCTGGACAAAACATTCCTGCCTCCCCACAGATTTAAATACTTTTTTCCTCAAAAAGTAGCATTGAGAGACTGGAAAAAAATCAGCTGGGAATGTAAATCACAGCTGGAAGCACAGTTTGAAGAATTAGTAGTAGCAGTAGTAGTAGTAGTTCTTCTTCCTCTTCTTGCTGTTGTTCCTTCTGACAAGGAAGCTCTCAACATCCTTCCCGGCTGCATCAGAGCCCCTCTGACCACACTGGGCTGGATTAGATTTTGTCTGAGGACAAGAACCACAACTCAGCTGCCAGGAGCCCCAGGCTGTGACCACACATCCAGGCTGCCTTTTGCCAGCCCCAGGCTGAGCAGGAGCCAGGGGAGCACTCAGGAAGGCTGGAAAGGTGGCACTCTGTGGCCTGCAGAAGCTCAGCAGGTCACTCTGTGAACTTCCCAACCCCAAATGCTTCCACTCCGGGAACCCTTAGCATCTCCTAGCTTGCTTTTAAAACTTAATTTTGCTTTTCTTGATTCCTTTGAAGACATTTCTCCCTGCCCCAGTGCTTTTGGTGCTTAAAAGCCACACACCTGTAAGGAGGGAAGTGGGGACTGTCTGAGGGGGGCGGAGGCTCCATGGATGGAGGACAGTCAGTGGGATGTGGGAACCATGGACATCCCAGCACCTGGCTCTGTTACAAGCAGGTTTTAAAATCATGAGCTCACGTTATTACCAATAGCTAATAACAGATAATTAACTCAGATTCCAAGGCAGTGCTTGTCCCAGAGCTTCACATTTGAAGCCAGCAGGGAAGGATGATCCCTCTAAGGCTAATCCATCCCCCACAAGATCCCAGCCAGTCTCCAGAGGTTCTTATTTCTGGCTCAGCTAAAGGAATTGTGCTCCCAAGCACCTCAGTGAAGGGCCTGGAACCCGAGGTGACCAATCTCCCTCAGTGCTCAAAACACCACCAACCACTGAGGCCATGCCAGCCTGGGCACAGACCCCAGCACGTATTTCCCTCTGCTCACTCAGTTTATTTCTGCATATTTTGCTTTCCACTACTTTAAATGCTTATAAACCAACACCATTTAACCAAAGGAATCAATCAAATGGATCCATTTGTGTTGGGCAGGGCACCACCATGAGCCCACCATCCTCCCTCGCAGGAGAGCAGCGGGAGCAGGGAGAGTCATGGAGAAGAACATTCCCAGGTGGGATGTGCCAGGCAGGATCCCCTGTCTGTCTCTGGGCAGGTTCAACATTTCCTCTCCAGCCCAGGCTCTTGGGAGGGCTCAGCAATGTCACTTTGGGGTGTGGCACTCAAAGCAAGAGTCAAGAACATTTGGCAAGGAAGATAATTCATGTCCAAACAGAAGAGGAAGGAATTTATTTCCAGCTGGCTGAAAAGGTGCCTCAGGAGGGGCAGAACTGCAAACAAACAGTGACAGCACATCCTCATCCAGTCAATCCATCCACTGGCTTTTATTCACCACATCTTCAGGCACCTTTCTGTGAACTCGGGGTGTCTTTGCTGTGACTTCAGGAATTACCCTGAGTCCAGCCCACGTGGCTGCTGAGGATATTCTGGGATTCCATGGAACCTGCTTGGAATTGGCCTAGAAGGGCCAGAAATGACTCACAGAGACAGCAAGGGCAAGAGCATGGTGCCATCAGCTCGTTTCCTCGAAGAACAGGGCTGAAAGCAAAGACTCAGGAGTGCTCCCAAGTCACAGAGCAAATCCTTTATCATTCTGGGCAGGCACAAAGCAGAAGTGCTGAACCTCTGCCACAAAGTCTCTCCTGATGCCTGTTCCAGCCTACCTGAAGTGATAAACAGCACTAATCCCCAAAAAATCTTCATCTTTGGAGTGAATTCCATCCCTAGGGAATTCTGCAAGCTCAGGAGATGGGAATGGGCTGCATGGAGAATGAGGTGTTGGTGCAGATCAGAGCTCTGAGCAGCCAGAAGCTTCACTCATCCCAAAGCCACGCTCACCCAAAGCTAAAAGAGAGATTTTTTTTCAGACTCTCCTAAAAAATGTTAACTTTGGCACAAATGGAATATATTGCTATTGTACTGCAGGAATAGAAAATAGAAAAGAAAAAGCAAGACACCACTTGGAGCTGCCAAGATCTGAGCCCCTCCTGCTGGAACGGCCTGACAGGGGATCCCTGGGGACTGGCAGGAGTTGGTTTTCTTCAAGATGATATAAAAATTTAATCTCTACAGCAAAATTATTCCTAGACTGAGAACAGTTAGAGTAAATATATTAGTCTCTTCTTAGCTGAGTGTATTTCGGGAGGAGGCAGGAGTTTTCTAGGACAGAGAAAACCTTTAGTGAAATACAATTTAATGTGATTCGCAGCCTTCATTTCCACAGGCTCCCCGGGAGCTGGAGCGGGGGAAAAGCTTTTTGCTCCATGTCAGCCTGGATGAAGGAAAACATTAACCCTCGCATACAACCCTCAGCTGAGGAAATTTGTGATGGGTGGGCTGGGAAAGAAGGAAAAGCCCTGAAATGAAAAGACATTTCTGAGAAATGGGTGCTGAGCTTAACACTGGGAGTGGGAAGGGAAAACAGCATCAACCTTGCAGTGCCTAAAGGGGGCACAGGGGGCTGGAGAGGGACTGGGGACAAGGGATGGAGGGACAGGACACAGGGAATGGCTTCCACTGCCAGAGGGCAGGGATGGATGGGAGATTGGGAAGGGATTGTTCCCTGGGAGAGTGGGCAGGCCCTGGCACAGAGTGCCCAGAGCAGCTGTGGCTGCCCCTGGATCCCTGGAAGTGTCCAAGACCAGATTGGACATTGGGGCTTGGAGCAGCCTGGAACAGTGGGAATTGTCTCCACCCAGGGCAGGGGGTGGAATGGGATGACATTCAAAGTCCCTTCCAACCGAAACCATTCTGGTATTCTAATACAGGAAAAATCTCTGGAAAAGCAAATTTTTTAGCTGCATCTTTCCATATCTGTATCTCCTGCAGCACAAGGTACAGAACACACACAGCTCAGGGTGGAAGCCACATTCCAGCAGGGAAGAGGAACTTGAAGTCCCCCTTCTGCAGAAGGAATAAGTAATACTGAAATGGTACTGGAAAACACAAGGAACCCTAAAGCAAGATTAAAGTAGATGTCTCTGCAAAGCACAGCTCTTACCCAGTGAAGCACAGAGGATTTTTCAGCCCCAAAAACTCTCACAAGGACTTTTGTTCCAGGCCTAAGTCAGCCAGAGAGCTGAAGGCCAACAAGGAATCTCTGCCCTGGGGAAAAAGCCAAAGTGAAGAGGGAAATGGCCCAGTGTGGGAGTGTGTGACCTGCAGGGGAGCCAGAGAGAGGGGACACAGCAGAGAGGCTCTCAGGGCACTGTGTGAGAAACCAGAAGTGCTACAAAGGGCAGAATGTCCCAGGGAATGCTGGAAATGATGGGAACTGCTGCAGTTTTTAGGGCTGTCCTGCTGATCACTGCAAACAGACTATTAAAGGAAGGGTTCATTAACAATAAGGGGGATTGGCAGAAGAACAGGCACCCATTTTCCTCTACAGCCTTGGCAGAACCTGGGCATGGGATTTTCCGTCCTTGCAGCAGCTCTTACCCAGTTTTAGCCAGATTTGCTCAGACCTGTTGTCATTAGGGTAAATAACTCCCATTCCTCTGGCTGTAGGTTACACCCGTGTAACATGGAACGCTGTGCTGCCACAGGGCTGTGGGAACTGTGCAGGGAATACACACACAAGTGGCCCTGTCAGCTTCCTTTGCTGTCACAGTCTCCCCAAAGCATCCTCATGCTCCTGCAGGGGAAACTCAAAGTAGATGTAAAGGGATCAGAAGATGAGAGTTTGCTTTCTCCTGGGGGAAAAAACATATATATATATAAAGTTTTAAATTTATCTTAAATACTAGAGCCCAGTGAAAAAACAGTATTCCCCTGAACCCTATATAGTTCTATTCACTGTACATGCTAAATTTATTTTTCTCAAGGCTGACTACTAATCAAAAGCTTATCCCCCAAATCAGATGCTGCAGCTAAAAGGTCAGTGCTTCCCCTTCCACTGGACAGTCCTTTTCCAGGAGCTGGATTTTAGCATATCAGGACATCTCTTCCAGTGCAGGAATGCACAGAGCTGCCTGGTGTCCTTCACCATGCAAATGAAGTGTTGGTTTACTGCACAGATTACCCATGAGCATGGTGACTTTC
>WBMY01009985.1:1109637-1124451 GCA_013397315.1 Donacobius atricapilla | reverse complement strand
GGGGGGGGAGTCACAAAAACTCCCACCCTCTGCCTACACACTAAATGACAAATGGGAACTCAGAAAAAGCAGCAGATGAATGGGCCTAGGCTTGGCAAGCAGGGATTTTAGCAGACACCAACTGAAAATAGAGCATATTTCACCTGTACTCCAACATATTGCCTCTCTGAAAAAGCTCCTGCCTACGAAAAATTATGTGAATAATTCTGGCTGAAATGAATTTGTCCAACAGAGCATTAAGATTTCACTTAAACAATTGTGACAGGCAGGGGTGAGGGAATTGAACACATTTTCTTGCATCCCAGCCAGGCAAGGACCAAAACCGGGATGAGCACAGCTCATTTTTAAATATGTTTAATAATAGAACCTTTTTAATGCCAGGCTGGATGGGGCTTGGAGCACCCTGGTTTGGTGGAAGGTGTCCCTGGCCATGGCAGGGGGGAATGAGATGAGCTTTAAGGTCCCTTCCAACACAACCGCTCTGGGATTCTCTGATTTAAGCTTAGGTCAGATGATGACTTGTAGAAGAATGTTTTATGCTCAGCTGTGCTTATATCATTATGGGAATAGTCAGACAATGTCCAGGTTTCTTCCCACCTTGCACTCCTTGGAAAGGATGGAGAAGGGAGCACAGTCACTGTACAGGTCTGAAGTCCCATTTGAAACGTTTAAACACAAATCATTTACATGTCCATACACACAGGGATTCAAAAATGAAGTTTTCTTATCAATATAGAAATGGAAACAGAGGGAAATTACTTTCAGAGCCAGAGGGAGGATCAGCACCCAGAGGAAGGACAACGTAGTCATCAGGACAATGTCAAAGCCTATTTAGCCTATTACACTACCAAGTTCTGCTTCCAATTGATAATTCCCCAATCAAGATTTGCCCCTGGCACAAAACAACAGAACTCCTTCCCCAGGCCAAGGCTGTTTAGTTCTGAGGAACGATTTATTTGGTTCCAACACCTGGGACTGGTGAAAGAGCTTGGACATCGCGCTGTCCTCCCTGAATGTCCAAAACCACTGGCATTTACCACTCTGCTCACATTGATAAAATGACTTGTTGAGAAAGGCAGAACTTGGCCGCAAGAGCTGGTGCAGAGCAGAAATCCACGGGCTAAAGGAAGCTCTTTGCAGCTTAGCAGGGACAACAGGCACTGCTGTCATGGGAGTCTCAGGCACAGAGACCTTGTTCAGGCACAGAAGACAAGACTGAAGGTGATTCACATCCCAGGGAAAACCTGGACACATGTGAAGCATTCCTGGCAATTTAACAACGAGAGCAATGCCCGGCCCTGTGGGTACAGCCACCCCCACCCCAGGGGCTGTTCTGCTGCTGGACTGCCCCTCTCAAAGGGGAAATTCCACATTTGTCCCAAAATGACCAGTTGCACCCCACTGCCCTTCATGCTGGTTCACATTCACAGCACCAGCAGCTGCTTGGGAATTCTGCATAACAGCCTGGGATCCAGGAGCAGGGAGGGATGAAGGGGATTTGCAGAAAAGGTAAAGAAAAGAGTTTCTTGCAGCAATCCCACCGGCATGTTATGACACAAATACAGATTTATACCTCTGACTAACACAGGGGACTGTCACATTCTGGAAATACTGGGAAAAGAGAGGAAAAAGAGGCAGAAGGAGTAGATCACAGTGTGTAAAAGAAAGGAAAATCAGGGTCAAAACCATCACTAAGGTCATTTCGTGAGAGAGCTGACTCCAGTTACACCACACCTGTGTTTGAGACGTCAGAGAACTCCAGAGAACTGGCTTCAGTCAGCCCTGCCTAAGGGCTGCTTTCAAGGATTCAGTAATCCTGGGATTCAGGCACAAGCATTTCCCCACCAACACACAGCAAGGTATGTGCATGAGCTGGTCAGAGCAGACCAGAGGAACCTTCCCACCAGCTCTCCCTGGTCTGTTCCAGTGGCACACATCTCCCCAAAGCGCCAGCATGCCCAGGCAGCAGTGAGAAAGCACAGGAGACCCTCAGAGAGGGGAGGGGACTCCGTGAAGAGCACGCAGCATAGAACTGCAGACTGGTTTAGGTTGGAAGGCACTTTAAAGTTCATCTCATCCCCATCCCCTGCCATGGCAGGGACACCTTCCACTGCCCCAGGCTGCTCCAAGCCCCAGTGTCCAACCTGGCCTTGGGCACTGCCAGGGATCTAGGGGCAGCCACAGCTGCTCTGGGCACCCTGTGCCAGGGCCTGCCCAGCACAGCCGGGTACCAGAGAGGAGACCCAACAGGGAGAGAACAGATGCCCAGCAGAGCAGAGCAGGTTTTCCAGCACAGCACAGCAGGACAGCAGCTTCATCCAAGGCACCAGAACCAGACCTGCCTGGTGAAACACCCCCTGGTGAGACACTGCCATCAGCAGCCCAGGCTCAGTTTAGTTCCAGGACCTTCATCCCCACCACCATCACTGCAGACAAAACACTCCCAGGCTGCTCCCTGCAGGCCTGTTGGGCCATCTCCCACTCCTCAGACACCAGGCCCCTGCCAGGAGCCTGCAGCACCAGAGGGGCTCTGGGCACGTGGCTGATGCTGCTCCGTGAGAGGAGGATGGATCAGCCTCTCCTGACCCTGACAGCGGCCTGGGGAAAGAGCCTCCATCTGCTGCAAGGGAACACACAGTGAGCTAAAACCAGAGAAAGTGTCGTAGGAAGAGTCTGTACGAGCAGCTACCGAGGCCATAAGGCATAACCCACAGCAGCACCGGACGTTACAGGTCTGACACTGTTCCAGTAACTCCAAAGATCAATTTGGGGCCTGTCACCCTTCCAAAGACAGGCAAGGTCCCTGCTCCATGCCCCTAATGGGGTACTGATTCTCCACACCCGAGTGCAAACTCTGCACTTGGGGCACTTTGCTGGAGCCCCAGCTGCCCCCAGGCAGTGCCTGGCTCCGTGCCTGTGGGATGGCTCGGGACACCGGAGCTCGAGGGAGCAAGGCCAAGGGCAAAAGCAACCTTGCATATTTACACTGCTCAGCCAAGGGCCCATTTGGCTGATGAATTAAGCAATTACCTCCAGCTTTATTTTTAGGAGGCAGGCTGCAATTCAAGCAAGAGAGAACGTACCTTGCTCTCCCCTCTGAGCTGCCAGGACATTGCTCCGGCAGGACACATGCCTATGTGCCCGGCTGCTCAGGGACCATGGCAGGAGCAGCTCTTCGCCCAGGAAAATCACAGATATCCCATTACTGGGAGTCTTCAGGGGCAGGCTGGATGGGGCTTTGAGTGACCATTGGAATAAGACCACCTTCACATGTCCTTTTCAACCCAAACCATTTTGCTGCTGAGGATGAAAGAGTCTGGAAACATCTTTTATTACAGGCATTTTAAGAAATTCCCACACTCTTCCATCCTCAGCAGCAAAACATCAGCCCTCACATTTGTGCTCAGGCAGTGATTTCTGAAGCCAACCTGCAAACTGCTCATCCCCAGGTAGTCACTCCCACCACCACTCCAGGCTCAGGCAAACCTTTTGTTGAGCTTTCATTGCTGCTTTTATCCTCCAGTGCTAATTTTCAGTTCTTTGGCTAACACAGTCCATTCCCACCTCCATTGCAACCCATTTGCTTCCAGGCAGACCTGCTGCTTGGGCACAGAGATGTCAAACTTCAGTGCCAGCCCCAAACCACACAGCCAAAGGGAGGAAAACAAGGATTTCTTAAATCCATCTTGTCCCAGAGAAGCTGTGACTGGAGTAGCACCTGCAGTGTGATGGGGCTATCCCAGGGAGAGGAGCAGAACCACGGGAAAAAGTATGGAAGCAGGAAAAGAACAGAACCCACAAAAACACAAGCAAACAGTTTTTGAACCCCATTCAAAGGTTATAAATAATATTTATAATTTCTATTTTCACAAGGAATCTGTTATTTCCAGATCGTGTCTCTATAGCAGCTGTTAGTGTTTGTGGTTTCCTCTAATGCATGCTCCTGTTTTCCTTCTGGAAACATTTCCTCTCTGTATAGACTGGCCTGCTGGAAAGGGGAAAATCACTGCCATTTGGCAAGATAAGAAATACCACAGTATAAGTGCAACCATCATCCATACAAAAGTGGCTGCTCAGGTTTTGGGCTGAGTTTTGTGCATATGTAGGAGGTTACAGAAGTGTGTGAGCCCTGTGCACAGGGCACCTCCTCACAGAGCCCTGAGGGAGGCAGAAACTGCAGGTGGTCACCAGAACACCTACCAGGCTATAAAACCTTATGGAGGCCTCCCTGTTTCCCACTCCTGAAGTCTGGAGAAGTGAGGAAGACACGGGTGGTGTTTGTAACCCAAGGCCCAAGCAGAATTCCAGGTCTCTGAGGCAGGGTGGGCACCTGTGGACAAAAAGGGTCTGTGGCGCAGTACCCTGAGAAGCACCACGTTGCACAGGGGCCCTCAGAACACTTCCAAATCTCTCCAAAGGGGCCCTTTGGTCCAAATAATCCCTCCCTGGACTACCTCGAATGTGTTCATTCTTTAAAGACTAACAGATTAGAATAGGGATGACATTGCCCAAAATTGGCTTTCCCAAAAAAAGGATGTCATTATGATGTGAACATGGCTGCAGAAACTGTGGGTTTACAAGTGCATCCTTAGCAAGTATGTACAAGCCTCATCCCAACAAACTGCATTTTACTGAGCTGTGAACTCACTAATTACTTTTCAAGGTTAAGAAAGTCCATTTGGCAGGGGTTTGCTTGGTGCATTTAACTTCTGTGCTCAAACACTGTCCTCACTCCGTGCCCAAGGCCATTTACGGCTGGTTTTGGGGTGTGCTCTCAGTGCTCTCAGACACACAGGGCACCCCAGAGAGTGCTTGCGCTCTTCCAACTCCTTCCATCTGTTTGTGCTCTGCCAATGGGCCGTAGGGGTGACACAGCCAAAGCCAGAAATAAAGGAGCTAATTTGGTCTTCCGAGAGAAATGTTCTCCACAGCAATGCCTTTATTCCTGCACACATCTGCACTCTCCTGACAAACACAGCAGCCACGGATCTGGGGTGCTTTATGCAATGGATGCATTGATGGAATGAGCACAGGAGCACAACAGACACCTCTTGGACAAAAACCTGGGACTGTCCCAGTGTGACTCAGTCTCTGTGTGGGGGAGGAAGAGCTTTGCGTGCATTCAAGTACTCTGCTACCAAGCCCAGCTCGCTGAAACCACTCAAGTGCTCAAGAAAGGCATGAGCTCAACTGCTCTGCCTCAAGGAGTGAGCCTGGAGCTCAGTCTGCACCATCCACGCACATCTGTGAATGGTTACACTGCTCAGCATTGGGAACAGTTCCTAAGAGGCCCCAGATCTGTGACTGTTTAACTCTGTGTTTCTATAGAGAGCTTCTGATGATAGGCACTAAGTGCTTTAAAAACATAATTAACACTCAAAGCACTCCTGAGAGGCAGCTAAATATAGGATTGGGAGTTTCAGCTACCTGGAGTAGGCCTGTCCTTGATCCTTCTGTAGAATACTTGGTACAACAGGGTACTCAGTACAATAGAGTCTCGGTCCCATTGTGCTTGGGGCTCCCAGAGAACTCAGGAGAAAACACACCTCACTCCTTATCTAGATGCCAAACACAGAAAATAACTTATCCAAGGTGACCTAGCTGGGGATTAGTGTTTACAGACAGAACCTGATTCCTTAGGAAATTAGAGAAGCTGCCAGGGCAGGGGGGTTTCCCTCAGAGGCTCCCCCTCCGGAGTGACCACACCAAGTGACAGGCGACACCTGAGCACTGACCACTGTGCTTTGCCCACCTCGCTCCGAGAGCCAAGCCCTGGCTCTGTGGCTCATCTGGAAGGAGCAGGTAAATCCAGAGGGCCTCAGCCACTACAGCACTTCACAGGATCCCATTTTCAGCCAAAGAGGAGTGTTTGGAGCCATTTTTTGAGAGCAAGGTGTTCAGTGAGAAGGAGCCCCAGAGGTGGATCATGCACACCCAGGTGTGTGGTGTCCCCATGGACCTCCCTCAGCCTCCTGCCCTATGGGAGAGATCCCCGTATGTCCTGGGGAGTGCCACCAGTGTCAGGCCAGTCACACTTGCCACTCCCTTTTTCCCTTGGGTACCAGAAAGCAAAGACGACTCACAAAATGTGGCCTTCGCCAAATCTGCGGTCTGCAGGAGCTGCCCTGTGTTTGCCACCCAGCACCTCGACTTCCCAGGCCAGCACAATCCTCATCTCCATTCTCCTTCCCACCCTTCCAGCTCTCCAACACACACTCCTCTTTCTGTCCTTCCATCCTGACTCCATCTGATTCCCACCCCTTTGATTTCCAGTCTCCTTCCACACCACCTCCCCTGAGCACTTCAGTCCTTGCTGCCCTCAGTCCGCTCCTGTCCCCAGCACTGCCCATCCTCTGACCTGCCCTGGGGCAGCCAAGATCAGGCTCAAGACTCCCCCCAGATTCCCATGAACACTAATTAATTCCCCCCTAAAAACTGTGCTAATGAGTAACCCTGCAGCTCCCCAGCTCACAGGCAGTGACTGCTCTTTTAGTGTTGAAACTTCCAGTTTAAAAAAAACCTCAATGCCTTTCCACTGCTTGTCCTAGACAGGCACGGAGAAACCCAAATTGTTAAGGCCATATTTTAATTAATTCCTAAACTGATAACCTCAAACAATTTGGGAAGTATTCTGCAACAGCTCTGTGTTGTATTGTCCCCTCCCTCTTCCACCTCCCTGAGGAACAGAATCAGCACCCACCTGCCAAAGCTGGCTCTCCTCGCCCTTCAGCAAATTGAAGGAGTTAAGAGGGGAACAAAAAGTGTTGTTGTACAACACCCAGAGTCAGCGACCTCATTTAGCAGCTCCCTGCCTTTGCAGGTCAGGTTTGGCAGAGAATCTGCTGCTCTCTGGAAAATGCAGCCTCAGTGGACATGGAGCTGCCAAACCCTGAGCTCCATCCCCTCTCTGCTCAGGCAGGCCCTGGAGCTGCTGTGGAAAAGATACCCTACGAAGAGGAGGGTCATGCTTAAAATCCCCAGGATGAGAACAAACCCAAGCAGGGAATAAAAATCTGACCTCACTGGGAGCTTGGGACAGACAACAGGAGCTGAGGCCCTAACCTGGGGACACCCTCTATGGGGACAGGGTCACACACTCCCCTGACTCACTAAGGCCTGAAGGGGATCATTCCTTTTCCCCCACTCTTTCCCAAGGACATCTTCCCAGGATCTACCACTTTTTTTCTTCCCTCTTGCCATGGCCAAGCCTTCCACACCCCCCAAACTGCAGAGACTGCATTGTGCTTGGGGAAATCGTTCACTTCTGAGCAAAACAGCTTCTGCTGCAGAGGGTGGTCAAGAGAAAAGCATTACATCCACTTCTCCATGTTTAGGGATTAAGGATATCCCATCTTTGGACAATACTTGAGAACAACTTGGATCTGTAATTCAAAGAGAATTACAAATGTTCAGCAGGAAGCGAGGAAAAGCAACTTTTGCACTTAAATCTTGAGTTTCCAGTACACACTGTCACAGAATGTGACTGCAGGATTGCACTTGCTCTTCAGTGCTGCTTTTCCAGTGTAAAGCTTCCCATCACACCAGAAATTCACATCCTGCTTGCCCTTTCCCACAGTCACTGCTGTGATAACCCTGCGCTCCCAGCCCTCCAGCATCTCCACAGGCAAGTGGCTTGCAGCCCATCCCCAAATCCTGCCCCGTGCACCACCCAGCCCTTCCTTTTCCTTCCCTCCCCTCCTCCTACCCTGCCCGTACCACGATCCACCTCTCCTGCCTCAGCCATCTCACCCCTACACGTGCTCGAGGTCCTCAGGAATATCCTCCAGGGCTACCGACCTGCTCAAGTGCCTTTTCCCCCTCAGAGAGGGAATGCTGGTGTTTCTGGCTATTACAGCATCTAATGGCAGCACTCATTCTCCTTTTCCTCAAAACTGACCCTTCTCACGACAGCCTACCAGCAGACAACGCTGGGTACCAAAATGCTTTAATTTTACATATCCATGTTTAAGTGGAATGCCAGGATGCTCTGGATTTATTCCTCTGGACACACTTGTCCTCAGTTTTCAAATTACTGATGGAAACATTAACATAAGAAACCCAAAATCCAAACTACCAAGCTGAACATGCTCAGGGACTGGTGCTGATTTGGCATCAATCACAATTCAGGCTTGAAACAAAGACTGCAGGACTTCAAAATCTGCAATTTGGAGTTTCTAAGTCTGTGAGAGGCTTCCCTGGAGGAAAGGCAGGAAGAATCGTGACCCTGATGCACTGCTGTGCTCCTCAGGAACTTCAAAGTGAGCCAGTAGTTTAGTTCAATTTAGTTAATTTGCATGAGCAAAGAGGTAAGTTCTTAGGCTCAGAACCCACAGCTGGAGGCCCTGAGTGCACGGGGACAGCACCTGAAGGTACCGCAGCCTTGGCAATTACTCTCCACACCTTATTTCAGGGGTTAAAACAAGCACTGAACTCCTGAACCCGAGGTGCTAAAACGGCTTTGGAGCAGTCTGACCTCCTGGGAGTCCTTCCCCTTGCTTCAGTGAGCCCTAAGACAGATCCCTTTTATCTAAAACTGACCAGTTTGCTGCAGGTCAGGGCTTCTGGAGGGAAGCATTGACTGAATCTCATTTCTGACCCAGGAAAAGTTTTCTCTGTGGCACATCACCCCCATTACTCATTTGTGTCAATCATCACTTCCCTAATTTTGGTACCAGCCAGAAAAGGAGCAGTTGGAACCAGGTTTTTTCCTCTGTTTTGCAGGGGGAAGGACAGGGTAAATAGAACACACAAAAATACAGGACAAAAGTAATAAATGTATTTATGCTGTTCAAGGTTGGAGCTCCAAACTGGCGCTGGCAGGAGTTTGTGGTACTAGAAATTATCTTGCTGAAAAAAACAACAACAAAACATCCTTTCTAAAGGTCAGATTCTCAGGAGGATACATTTAGAAGGACAGTATCACATCGTCTAGGCCAAATAATTTGTCATATTTTCAATACATGCTTGGAAGGGATGTGATGCTCATTGCAACTAGATCAGCCTCAAAGATCAATTGTTTTCAGACCAAGGCTTGTGAAACAGCCCAAATGTGCTACACTCAAACCCCCCAAACCCCCCCACCCAGTTCGCCAGCATAGGCAGAGACCCACGGAGAGGCCTGGGAGAGGAGTGGACACTGGAAAATACTCTGCATAAATTAAGGCTAAATTGACATTTTTGCTGTGCTTTGATGTCCCAGCACGGCTGTTCTTCTATAACCCAGAGCAGAGATAAAAACCTCAGGATGAGAATATCTGACAGAAAAAAGGACAATATATGTTTACTAATTTTTCAAAAGGTCCCAGGGCAAATTCCCCAATTTTGCACAGATTAATTAGAGTAATTAGTTAAGTCATTAACTGTAAGGTCTGTGAAGCACCGTGTTATTTTATCGTTCATTTGTACTCAATGAGATCTTGACACATGACTGGGTTTCCTAAACACCACCTAGGTACAAATAACTAATGACTAACAACAATAAATGAATATATTTAAGGTGACTGCCAGACTCTGGGACAAGACTCTGTTAATCAGCACAACTTTATCACCCTCAAGGAGGGAGGTGAACCTGGCCTGAGGGCGAGGGCTCTGTGTGCTCCTGCCAAAGCAAAGCAAAGGAGCCCCACAAACTCCCCCGTGCTTGAGACTGGGATTATTGCATGGCAGGGACTGCAGGGACTGAACAGAACTTTACCAAATCTGCTTTTATCTTTAGCAATGTCAAAACTCTGGTCTGCAGCCAACGCTGGCTGCTGCTCCGCTGACTTATTTTTAAACACTTGCCAGCGTGTTATAAAATGAACATCCCTCCCCTCCCCAGGCTGGGGAGAGGAGCTGCTCCTCCTCCGGGAGCAAATCCCATCTGCTGCCTGCTCCTGGGACACAGCACGTGGGGACAGGGCAGGAGCCCGGCAGATCCAACTGCACGAGGCACTCGGGGCTGCTGGGGATCAGCCAAAGGCTGGACTTGATCTTGGAGCCTTGTCCAGCTTGGATCATTCTGTGAATCCCCAGCAGAACAATTTCAGGAGCACCTGAGTGGCAGCACATGGCCATTTCTCAGTGTGAAAAACAAGGTTCACTTTCCTGGTATATCTTAAGAAATAGATTTAATAAAAAATAAGACAATTAGGAGACAGATTAAGCAAAGAATTACGGCCGGCCAGGTGACTTGGCATCCAGCCACGTCCACAATCTGCTACTTCAGAGGTCTTCTTTAAACACCCTTTCTATTGCATCAGTCTGTTGCATAGTCAAACTTTTCCACAAACTAGTTTCCATATCCCAGGAACTGTTTAGCATGGCCCCTCCTTGGGTGCACCTTTTAGAGCATGCCTGTTCCTTGGCTGTGGCTGCATTACCACCTCCAGCTCGGGCCTTGCTCCACGCTTTCCACAGACAGTCGGTGTTGAGGGTTGTCATGTCAGCAGCAGGGGCCTCACCATATAT
This sequence comes from Donacobius atricapilla, assembly GCA_013397315.1. NCBI lineage: Eukaryota > Metazoa > Chordata > Aves > Passeriformes > Mimidae > Donacobius > Donacobius atricapilla. The sequence continues at coordinate 1,114,002 of WBMY01009985.1, read as the reverse complement.
TTGTTGGATGTTATCCCAACCAAACAGGCCATCCAATTACAAGCATAACTATATATCAGCTATCCCACTACCATGCCTAAGTTCGGTAATAGCAGAAATAAAAACTCTATCTTTACAGCAAAGTTATTATACATATAGCATTCGCATTAATATTTGCAAAAAGCCAACTCCATAATATGCATTTTTAACATTGGTATCACTGTCTGAGAGCTCATGGAACCTCCTTGAGTGAGCTGACTGGACTGTGTGCTGTCAATAAAACTTCCTTTTACTCTCCACCTTAATGCCTGCAACCCCCAGCATTTTCATCAACCTCTTACCCTACAGAGGCAATGAAATCCCAAACGTTGGGGCTGTGTGTGCTGTGTGTAGGCTGTGCCAGCCCCTCAGCACCACGGTGTTCGTGCTGCACAGGAATGTCTGTCCACAGAGCAGCAGGAGAAATGCTTCTCATATGGACCCTGAAATAAATACAGGGCCCTTGTGGCCCTCATCCCATAATTCCCTGTATGTTACGTGCCTGTAATTGTCTGCAGAAAGTAACTTGCTCTTTATGTTAAAAAAAAGAAACCACCAAAGCCCTGCTGTGCATATTTCTGGCATTTCTTCAGCTTGGCTTTGAATTCTGGGCTAGGCCATGTATTAGTCAAATGAAATAATAAAACAGCTGAAAATCATTACACAAGGTCTAATCCTATCTTAAGGATAAGTCTATATCCTAGACTTAGTAATCAAGTACTAAGTCCTTTTTCCTGCTATTAGTAACAGAGAAAAAAAAAAAAAAGATTCTGGTGAAAGTTTTCAGGGAATCACAATTAATGGCCAGGAAAAAAAAAAATCAGTAACTTTTCTTCTCAGGTTTGATTCCCTACTCAGAGTAATGTGGCCACTACTGCCCTGCCTAAAATAAGCACATCATGTTTTCATTCACATGATTCCCTATTCTGTGAAATCTAAACAAAATCCATGTGTTGGCAGCAGCTGCCAAATACCTCATGGCCCAAACCACCAGCAGCAGCTCCATAAAGCCAGTTTTAACCTCCTTCTAGCACACCACTCTTCCAGGCCATGTGCTCTGCAAAGCCCCACTGCAGTAACCACACGTGGCTGCAATGTCCTGTCACCAGAGGAAGGAGGAAATCAATCCCTAGGGACACTGTGCCCGGGGTTGGGTGCAAAAACTGCTATTTGGGTGCAGCCAGCTGAGCTGGAAGAGCCCAAAGCTCTTTGAAATCTTATAGATTAAAACTCTCAAAGTTCTGAGCCCAGTATTACCCAGCACACAGGGCTGGCTGAGAAGGGAGTATGGTGGGCTCTTCCTTTCCATCAGGGCCGGATGATACCTCTGGATGCATAACTCGGAATCCCACCCAACAGCCTGGGATCCTTCATTCCCTTGGGCTCGGGTGATTTTTAATCCCCAATTGTTTCAGCTAAAGGTAGAGCAGGAATTCCCCCCTGCACCACCACCAAAACTAAAGGTGAGTGATCCATGACCCTTTACGAGTCCTTTGTGAGTGTCACACATGCTACAGAAATAGGAAGAAATTGCCTAAATCACTTATTGGAGACTCACTAAGGCTGTTAGGCCTGGAAAAACGGAGTCTGGAGAATATCCCCCTCAAAAGCCAAAGTTCTGGGGAAGCTGTGCATGTGGGAGTGCAGCCCCTCATGGAAACACCCTGGTCACATGTGTCACTCCCCAGTGTAAATTACTCCCACCAAACATGTCATCAGCCACACCCCAGAAGTCCACTCTAAGGAACACGCATTCTGTCCCCTCACTGCTGGGAAGGAGCACTTCTAGGAACCAGGAGTACACCCAGGAACAGGCTCAGAGGAAGGGTTGGACTGGATGGTCCTTGTGGGTCCCTTCCAGCTCAGAATATTCCAGGATTCTGTGAGCACTGAAGGAAGCCAGGTGGAGCAGCAACAAAGGCAAGTGGAGGAGCCACAAATTTCTTGCTTCTTTCTGAGCACCTGACCTGGGCTTGGGGATAAAACATTTACAGGTGTGAAGACACTGGCCAGCAAAGGCAAGAACAGTGCTGTTAATTCCTCTCTGCATTAAGTTTGGATTCTGCACTTTTTGCTGGAAAAGCAGCAGGCAGGCTGAGGGTGGAGGCTGAGGAGACTCTCCAAGCAGAAGGAGAACATATACCTTCCACAGCTCACTGCCAATTTTCCCACTTTAAGCTTATCCAGCCATAAATGCGTGGCAAATCTCTGGGTTTCACCTTTTGAGGCATGAACACTTCAGGCCTTATAATGCAAGTATAAAGAAAATGTAAGTATACGGTAAAGGAAGAACAGTCCTGCTATAAAGCACACACAGCTAAATGATACTTTGAGGGAATCAGAAGGAAAATTAGTGATTTCATAGGATGAGTTTTCCCCTGGAAGTCCTGCTCATTTTCTGACATCTCAACACACCTGTGCAATCTTTTAAAAATCCAGCCATCCAACAGATCCAGCCAGGGCAATGCTTCCACAAGCACTAAACAAAAGCCCAATAATACTCAAGCAGTGCCTTTCACAGGCAGCAAGACGTGATTAAGATAAGAAAGGTGAAGAATGCCCAGAGATTCAGGGAAGGAGCAGCCACAGGGGTGTTTCCTGGAGCGGATCCAGCAGCATCACACAGCCCAGCTATCTCCCATGTCATCGCCCCATCAGATTGCTGGAGCACATCTCAGCCTGTCACACACTCCCAGCACAGCCCTCATGTCTCTCCAGCAGCACATTTGTCATCCTGGGAGCTCTCCACTCATCTCTGCTCCATCTGATGCCTGTGCATGATGCTCACATGTGCCATGGCAACCTGCAGATGCTTAAGTCCTTGAAGCAACAGATTTTCATTCCCACTGAGGCAGCACAAATGAGTTTGTTACATTGACTGGAGCTCAGTGCAAACAGCAAAGAGCCTGGCTGCATATAACACACAGAGACAGAGGCAGCTGGGACTGAGGGGCTCTCTTACTGACCATCTCTGCATGTTTCCAGCTCTGATAAAGACATTAAAAAGGCCAAATGAGAGCTCTGGTTTAGGCCATATTACACGCTATTTACATATGGAGTGAGAATTTCCAGGCAAGCACCTGCAGCCAGGTGTTGAAGGGTATTTAGACTACAATTTCCACCAATTTCACTGTAAGTTAAATCATATTTAACTTAAAGCACAAGTACTCTAGATAGAGTTCAGTAAGTGTTTGGACAAAAACTCTCAGGCACAGCATGGGATTCTGAGGGTGTCTATGCAAGGAGTTAGACTTGGATGATCTTTGTGGGGCCCTTCCAGCTAAGGAGATTCTCTGATTCTATAATTGAAAAGAGAAGTGATCTATGAGGATCTCTTGCCTGAGGTCACAGGAGACAAGTGGAAAGGGGCAGAACCCACAGCAAACTTAACTGGTGACAGTCTTTCCTCCTGGTACATCAGGGACCATGGGGGCCCAAAAGATGTTTCAGACGCCAACTGTGTCCCATTACCAGGGGATCCCAGCTGCACCTGACCCCCACAGCTCTGGATGCCTTTCCCATCCTGGTTTGGGTTGGGAGGGACTTCAAAGCCCATCCCATTCCAGCCCCTGCCATGGCAAGGACACCTTCCACTATCCCAGGGTGCTCCAAGCCCTGTCCAAACTAGCATTAAACACTAAAATATATTTAATATAAGCTGTGCCCATCTTGCCCAGCCTGTCTTGGTCCTTGCTTGGCTGGGTCATTTTCCTGTACCAAGTTACAGAACCCCAGGCTGGGCCAGGCCTGAAGGGACCACCGAGGGTCCCTGGTGCCACCTCCCTGCTCAGGCAGGGCCATCCCAGAGCACAGGGCACACCATTGTGTGCAGAGGGCTCTGCAATATCCCCGCTGAGGAGACCCCAGCCCCTCCCTGGGCAGCCTGGGGAGGGCTGGGCACTGCCCAGGGCAGAGGGTGTGCCTCCTGTGCAGGGGGAATTGCTGGGCTCAGTCCCTGCCCGTGGCTCTGGTGCCGCTGCTGAGCCCCTGGAGCAGAGCCTGGGCCCTGCAGTGCCCCGCCCTGCACACAGGGACACCCAGGGCTGAGGGCCCCCCTCAGCTGGGGCTCCTCTCCAGGCTGAACAGCCCCAGCTCCCTCAGCCTTTCATCATTAGAGAGATGCCCTAATTACTGAACTTAGCACTGACTATGTGCTTAAATGGGTCTGAGTCTTAAACCACTGTTATGGGGCAATGAAACAAACAGCAGGACACCTGTACAGGCAAGAAAGGAAACCCAATGCCTGGTTAAAAGACAGGCCCATGGATTGGCACCTGCTGCCAGCTGTACCTGGAAAAGATGCCCTTCCCTTCCCTTCCCTTCCCTTCCCTTCCCTTCCCTTCCCTT
>WBMY01009985.1:1076136-1109553 GCA_013397315.1 Donacobius atricapilla | reverse complement strand
TTTCCCTTTCCCTTTCCCTGACAGTTTTTCCACGGGAGAACACGATCCATTCCAGCCCTGCTCACACCAAATGTACCTGCACACAGAACATTGTCTGGCACTGGGGGAAACTTCCTGTGCTCAGCATCCTCACAAATCAAGGCCAGGATCTGAGCGCTGGCAGGGAAATACCTGCAGCTCTGTGATCCATGGTGTCAGGCTGGAAACAGCTCATCCACTCCATTCATGTACTGAAGAGATGGATGCTGGAGGGGTTTAACTGCACCCTTGATATTCCAGCCTGTAATGGGTTTTTGAAGTGACTGTAAGTCTGAGGGAAGGCACAACAATGACATTCTCAGAAACCCGAATCCTGACAAGCACAGTCCCAGGAGCCCCTGTCAGGGTTGAAACCTGCACTTTGAAGGAGGCAGCAGGATAATTCAGGAGTGGGGGAGCAAAGCGGTGGACAGGAGGCCTGGGATGTGCTTACCCCAAATGATAAAATGCTCCTTTGTGTGGAAGGGCTTCTCTGCATCTGCACTTTCTCCTGCTCTGGTCAAAGGATGGGAAAGAGAAAAGAAGGGGAAAAGAGAAAATGAGAGGAAACGGGAAAAGTGAGGCAGGAGGAAAGGGAGATGGTGAAAAAGGGAGAGGTGAGGAGATAAAACCCAGGAGCAGTGGTAAATTCTTTGAGGTTTGCAGTCTAAAAGGAGGCCACGATTTCACGTGAGCTTCAGGGCTAAGAGCACCCTGGGCTCCATCATGACCCAAGGTGTCACCACTGACTCTCTCTCCCTGCTTTTCCTCTCTAACTTAACTAAAACTACCTTTGCCCACACTCTGGCCTCCAGCCCTGCCAGTCGTGGTCCCCCAGACTTCTGTGTTGACACCAAAGTCCAGAGATCCTCTGCAGGACCAGAACCAGAAGCACTGGTCCAGCAGCTGCTTTTGGCTATTGTCTTTGTTTATTTTCAAAACCATAAGTATTCCCATGGCATCCAACACAGTATCTGCCCCTGGACTTCAACTGCAAACAAAGAATCAAAGTTCCTAAAAGGCCACCTGTCTGTTCAAGGGGAGACAGATACTTTGTACAAAAGGCAGGAAGCATTTTTTTAACCTCAAATCCACCCCTAGGAGCAGGATTAACACCATACAAAGAAACAAGAAAAAAACCTCAAAATGTAACGGGGTGAAATGGAACATCAAGTGCTGCTTTCATGAGAAGGGCAGCAAATGAAAAAATGTGGCATTTAACAAGGTACCATAGGTAAGACAGAAGGACAAAATAAAGGCACCAGCATCACTGACTGCTGCTGGAAAATTGCCTTTTTGCTTCAGTGCTCTGTACAAACCAGAGTATCTGTCCCAGGGCCGCAGATGTAATTTGGTACAAAAGCAGACATAAATATGCTTAAATAATTCAGGGCGAAAATCTAAAGAATATGGGCTGCCTTGGGTACTTCCTGACATTCATCTTCAAGACACGAAAGAGGCCAAACAACTCGTGAGTGGTGTAGCTGGCCTTATCAAATCTCTCTCTCCCCTCGCACAGATTAATGTCACAGCACATCCAGCCTGCCGTGCGTTATCCCGCTGCCGCCGAAGCTGTGCCAGGGATGGCTGTCACATCCCTACTGAAATCCAGAGCTGCCAGCTGAATGTATGAGCCTGCTCCGGGGGAAGCCTGACACACCAGCTTCTGCCTTGGAGCAACTCTATTAAAGATCCTTCTGAGGTAGGGAAGAGTCATAGGAAAGAAATCTCTGATACTATTTTTACTACTAATTGTAATTGCTATAACCTTTAGATTGGATGGAGAGAAGGGCAGAGAAGAACTGTCTGAAGTTCAGCAAAGGCAAATGCAGGTCGTGCACCTGGGGAGGAACAGCCGTAGGCACTGGCACAGGCTTGGGGGGCTGCTGGAGCAGCTCGGAGAAGGGGCTGGGAGGTCACAGTGCACCATGAGCTGTCCCTGAGGCAGCAGAGTGTCCTGGGGACAAGAGGCCAACGGGTTCTGGGGTGCATCAGGATATGCATTCCCAGCAGGTCAGGGAGGGATCCTGCCCCTCTACCCAGCCCTGGGGGCACCTCTGGGGTGCTGTGTCCAGCTCTGGATCCTCAGCACAGCAGGGACAGGAGCTCCTGGAGCGGGGCCAGCACAGGCTGTGAGGATGAGGGACTGGAGCATCTCCGTGCCCAGGAAAGGCTGAGGGAGCTGGGGCTGTTCAGCCTGGAGAAGAGCCCCAGCTGAGGGGGGCCCTCAGCCCTGGGTGTCCCTGTGTGCAGGGAGGGGCAGAGCAGGGCCCAGGCTCTGCTCCGGGGGCTCAGCAGCGGCACCAGAGCCACGGGCAGGGACTGAGCCCAGCAATTCCCCCTGCACAGGAGGCACAACTTCTGCCCTGGGCAGTGCCCAGCCCTCCCCAGGCTGCCCAGGGAGGGGCTGGGGTCTCCTCAGCGGGGATATTCCAGAGCCCTCTGCACACAATGGTGTGCCCTGTGCTCTGGGATGGCCCTGCCTGAGCAGGGAGGTGGCACCAGGGACCCTCTGTGGTCCCTTCAGGCCTGGGGTTCTGTAACTTGATACAGTGAAGTGGCCCCGCTTTCTGCAGGAAAAGGAAGCCTCAGGCACAAAGGCCAGGAGTTTTAGTACGGATCCCTAAAACTGGGCTCCTTGAGCTATGGTGTGAGAGCAGAGATTATTTCCAAAGACACCTGTGAATGTTAAATGCTTTGTTTTTTTCCAAGGATTGCTAGAATTGTAATCCTGCAGGAACTTGGGGATCTTTTTATCTCAATACACTGCCAAACAACTCTACTGATAAATTTCATTTAAGCAAATGCAACTGAGCCTAACTTCTGTGAAACAGTAAGTCTCACTGATTTCTGATAAAATCTGGCCTTCAGTCCACACAGATTCTTTGGAAAACATAGCCTTTGATTCTTCTTGATGTCATCTAATGTTCTGCCCTTGAAAATCTCTTCCTTGCATTGTCCAAACAAAGCACTTCCAAATCCTGCTTTCTGTGTATCTGAAAGACTGACACTGTTTTTCCTCCAGCATAAGTTACATTATTCCTTATCAGCTGTACTTGCAAGATCTCTGTGTTTTTTAAAATAGGAGTATTAGTGAAGATTAAAAGGTGTGTTATGAAAAACACCAACATGAAGATGTGATACAGGATAAGAAAAGTGATTTTTCCTTTGCAGTTACTTTAATATAAATATTTTGTTTATGTTAATGTAATTATGTTAATGTAAACAGCGGAACATCAGCATCAACAAGAGCATAACAGATCAGGAGGGGTGCCACAACCCCTGTGGGGCAGCAGGAGCTTTATGTGGCCCAAGTTCTCGAGCACAAATCGACTCCCTAGGCACAGGGGGTCCCAAATGACCCCTGAGTGTGCAGCACAGCCCATGGGTGACCATAAACAACCCCTTGTCCAGCGTTGCTGAACATCAGGCAGCCCAGGCGGAATTTAAACTATGAGCCCAACAATTCAATCCAGCTCCAGGCCCATCTGGAAGAGCACAAGTCATGCTCCGTGCACGACTTGTGCTCCCCAAGCTTTAAAAAGTGTTAATGCAGTGTCCTGGACGTGTCCATGGCCAGGCTGGGCAGGGCTTGGAGCAGCCTGGGATAGAGGAAGGTGTCCCTGCCCACGACAGGGGCTGGAACAAGCTGGGCTTTAAGGTCCCTTCTAACACCAAGCAGTCTGAGGTTGGATGATTCTGTGAAATTCAGCTCCAGAGAGGAGCTCACATCCCCACTGTCCTTACGCAGGGTCACCTCTCCAGCACTTCCCCCTGGCTGAAGGCCTCTGCAGGCAGAGAGGGTCACCAGAGGAAAGCCGAGACGGTTCTCAGGGTACAGAGGAGCCAGAGCAGGGATGCCCATGGCTGGAGCATTGAAAAGAGCACTGGTGTGGCCAGCAGGAACCAAAGTGTTGGGATCTAACACTCCTCAGCTTCTGTGGTGGAAAAGCCCTCCCGTCCTTCCCCGGACAAAGATGTGAGGCCATCACGCAGGGAAGGACACAGGCTGAGCTCTGGGGGGAGGCCAGCGTGCAGGTTCATGTGGGCAGGTCTGTCCCAGCACACACCAGCACCATGGAGCTGCCTGGCCCTGCCTGCCCTCCTCTCCCTCCCAGCCACGGAGGAAGGCAGTTCAGCTGCTCCGCTCCAGGAACACGGGTGATCAGCGCATTTCCCTCCTGAAAACACAGACAAAACCAATTCCTAACAGCCCCAAATGTCCTGGGCATATAATAGAGCCAGCCAAGGTTCAGCTAGCGGCAGAGGGAGCTATAAATCAGGACTGAGCCTCTCCCATGGGATTGCTGGCTCATCTCACCACCACACCAGCCTGGAACACCCTGCCGAACCACCCTCTTTAACCATCCCCTTTGTGCAGCACTGCATTCATTCACGAGCTGTTAAATGGAAAGGAAATGCATTGATCTCCGGGATTTACAATTACAACCTAACACACAGCTGGGTTTATTAGGTGCATCAAGCCTGCACACACACACAAAATGACCCTCTGTGTGCTACACTTAAGAAAGACATCAATTTCCGTGGGAGGCCTGGGCAGTTACAGACCACACAACACTCTTGAGCATTAGTTAAAGAGCCTGCAAGCCTGCAGTACCATCAGGTTGCCCTGATAGAGATGTTCCCACCCAGTGTCACAAAAGGAGGTTTACTGAATCATGCTGCAGAACTCAGCAGAGCCACGTCCCCTCCTTGGTTCAAACCCACACAGAAAGGCTCGCGGTCCCAGCCATCTCTGCATGCTCCCAGACGTGGTGGTTTCAACCACAACATTATTGCATTTCTCTGTGAACACTGCTAGATTACCACAGTTAAGTTCTGTGGTTGGATTTTTAAAGCAGATCATTAATTTTTCTATAAAACACGCATCTAAAACCTTTAGAGTGTGACGAAAAGTCTCAGCCAAAGACCCAGCTTAACTATGTTCATAAACACAAGCATGTAAGTGCTGGGTCCTGCGCTGGGATCACAACAACCCCACAGAACACTCCAGGTTGGGGCAGAGGGGCTGGAAAATGCCAAGTGGGAAAGGACCTGGGAGTGCTGGTGACAGAGGCTGTACATGAGCCCGGGTGTGTTCAGGTGGCCAAAAAGGCCAATGGTACCTGGGCTGGGCCAGCCCAGGCATGGCCACAGGACCAGGGCATTGATCATTCCCCTCTGCTGGCATGCTGAAGCACCTTGAGTGCTGTGTTCAATTTTGGGCTCCTCATGACAAAAAAAATACTGAGGGGCTGGAGCATGCCCAGGGCAGGGAACAGGGCTGGGAAGGGGCTGGAGCCCCAGGAGCAGCTGAGGGAGCTGGGAAAGGGGCTCAGCCTGGAGAAAAGGAGGCTCAGGGGGGACCTTGTGGCTCTGCACAATTCCCTGACAGGAGGGGACAGCCGGGGGGTCGGGCTCTGCTCCCAGGGAACAGGGACAGGAGGAGAGGGAACGGCCTCAGGCTGAGCAAGGGAGGCTCAGGGTGGACATCACGAGGAATTTCTCCATGGAAAGGGGGGTCAGGCACGGGAACGGGCTGCCCAGGGAGGACTGGAGCCCCTATCCCTGGAGGTGCCCAAGGAAGGGCTGGAGGTGGCACTCAGTGCTCTGGGCCAGGGACAAGGTGGGGATGGGGCACAGGTTTGACTTGATCTTGGGCTTTTCCAACCTTAATGATTCCATGATTCCATGAAGAACCCTGCTGCAGAGTGCCCTGGGGACAACCACAGCGCTCCTGAAGATGCCCCTCCTAGAGGCTGTGCTGGTGAAAGCTCTGATGAAGGTTTAAAGTGGGTTTCACTCGAGAGGAGCAAAAACAGGCATTCAAGCACAGAAAAAGGAGCTGGAGAAGAAGCAAGTTTTTAACATGCAAAGGCAGAGAAATCACCACAGAACCACAGAATGGGTTAGAAAGGACCTGAAAGATTGTCTCATTCCACACCCTGCCGTGGGCGGGGACACATCCCACTAAAATGCCAAGGGTGAAATGGCAGCACAAAAATCTGAAGAGCAGCACTTGACCCACAGAGAGCAAACCCCCTCCAGATGAACTGGCATGGACAGACACACTCCCAATGGTTTTAAGACATAAGAGCCACTCTTGCAGCTCTGAAGCAGTCCCTGGTCCAAGGTCAGATGCAGGAGGACCCAAGTTAAACAGTTTTCAGAGCCTGCAGGAAGCCCCCAAACAAATGCTTGGTACAGCAATTTTCTCATCAGAAAGATCCTAAGGAACTGTGATTTAAAATGTAAAAGAACTCCCCACAAGGACTCCAGGTACCCCTGCTGCCCTTGTCTCACGTGATCAGCCAAATTCTGCAGTCACTGACAGAGCTCTTCCAGCTGACCAAACATGCTGAAATCACAGCAATGCCAAAGGGCCACAGCAGTGCTGCAAAAAAAAAATCACCTTTTCTCCATCTGTCCCCACTCCTTAACTTAGATTTATTTGTCCCTGGCAGAGATGTAGTGAGGGTGACACTCAAGCTGATGGCACAGAACAACATCTTATTTCCCCACACCTGACAAATGCACCAAGAAACCAGGGCCAAAGCCAGAGGTCAGGGTGTCTGCAGGCCTGCAGGAGGTCAGCCATGTCCATCTTACCCATATCTAAAGTTCTGATGCAGAAAAGTGCTCTTTAAAGGGTTTCTGATACAGACTGAGCCACTCTAAGGGTGAATGTCACCAGTCTGTCACCCAGGAAGTCTGAACAGGGGAAAGGGCTCATCTCAAGTACCACGGGGGAAGAAGGGCCCACTGAGAGCAGTAAGGAGAGGCAGTTAGTGCTGAACTGATAACTCACCCAGCCTGGGCTAAATAGATGATGTATTTTGTGAGTGCCAGGCACTCTCCCAGGAACACTGATGCAGCTCCTTGGTATGAATCCAAGGCAGTTATCGCTCAGTCATTCTGCCTCCTTGTTAAAGGTAGGAAGAAAAATGTCCTTTTTTATCAATTCCAAACTGTTCTCCAACTGAATTACCTGTGAGGAGGTGAGGTTATTTGAGAAAATACGTGAAGTCCTGTATTTTTAGCTCCATGAACCTGCCTTGTAAGAATCTGAAGACTGTTGCTGACGTTTTCCAGTGTAAGGAGTTTGTGCCTTTTGGCTGATCCATCCATCCAAGGCTCTCTTGTGGGGATAAGGGAGGAGGGCAGGGGGCCTGAGGAAGGACAGAATGTCAGTGAGCAGACTGAACCTCAGCCTTGGGCTTTATCCACATGTGTCAAGAAAACCCAGGAAGCTGCACAACTTCCCAAGTCTCACTTGTGCACTGACTGCATATAATGCCTGCCAGCTTCAGCGAGTCCAGCTCGGCTGGCTGGGGAAGGGGCAAAGTAGGATGTCTACAGAAGGAAGTTTTATATAAAGGCTTTATTAAGGGACTCTGAAGGAACAAAGACTTCCTCCCAAGCTGAGGAGCATCCCTTCTTGGCTACAAACTTTCAGGGAAACCTCCTCATGTGCACACAGAGTGCTCGCCACACTGGGCATGGACATCTCTCCCTGTAATGATCGCTCAAGACTTGTGAGTGCACCAGGAAAAACATTAAACCAAACCTGGTGGAAGGTGTTTTACCAGAAGAGTCATGTTGGATGCTTCAGGGATTTTTTTGGCTGCCTCTTAGCTGAAGGTTTTCGAGCCCTGGCTGTGCCTGCACACAGAGAGCAGAGATTTCTCATTTCATACATCATTTACTCCTGCAGTGATTCCACAGAGTCACAACACGTCCCTAATACACAGAAAGGGAGAAATCCATTCTTCCCATGACAATGGCTCAGGCTGGAGATCCTGAGCAGAGATTTCTCAGCTCAGCAATGCCTCTCACTACAGGATAATCACATGTCCTTAATAGAGAAGTACAAGGCAAAGCCCGGAAAACATCAACTCATCACATTCAGGTGATCCTGGTTACAACAGGAGCTTTCCCTCAGCTCTGAACAAGTCGTTTAGTGCACAGCTCCAGCCCTGAGTGGAGCCTAATTCTCACTGGAACCTACCAGTGTTTCCAGAGAAGGAAAGACGCCTGGGGAGGGCCAGTAGATGGTAACATGAAGCATCCAGACCACTTTCCATAACCTGGGCTACCAGCAGCAGTTAAACCAATCAAAAGAGTTATGACACATTTGCAAGCTCAGGTTTGGTTTAAGTGTCCTCCAGTCAGGACTGAGCTGTTTTTGACTGGAGCTCTGCCATGCCATTGCTCCCCTCCCTGCTCCCTGCCAGCCCTGCAGAGGGAAGCTCTGCAGGACAGGAACCCCTGGCTCTTTGCTGAACTTTCATACTGAGCTAAAGCATAATTCCAACAGGCACTTTAATAATGGGGACAAATATATATATATAAATTTTTAAAAAATAGTAAGTGAGAGCAAGAGAACTAGGAAGGAAAAGGAGGATGCCATGAGGAGTGAAGATGTAAAGGGGAATACTGCAGCCCAAGGCTGCAGGGTGTGACCAGGAGAGCTGCCAGGCTGGGTGAGCCCTGTGCTGGGAATCCACTGGAGCTGGAGCTCCTGGGGAACAGCAGAGACAAGAGGCAAGCTCAGCTCTATGCCTCACCCACCCCAACAATGACTGCAGTGAGCCCCAGGGCGTTAGCAAGGTGTAAAAGCTCACCAGGTAAAGCCCCCAGGGGAAATTCAACCCAAAATTGGTCCAGGACAGCCAACATGAATAACACCAGAGGTTACAGGGAATTTTACACCCCAGAAGGCAGCACAGCCAAAGAAATGAGCTGGTTCCTCTGCTGCAAGTTTCACTAGAGATGCCCTGGTGAGAGCTGGCAGGAAGGTAGCAAACAAAATACTTCAATGCCGTGGTAAATGAAGTTCACTGACTTGTAACAGAAATTTGTGTCCATCTTTTGAAAAAAGATAGAATTTCCTACAGAATATGTGGGGGAAAGAAAACAAACTTTAATCAGATGCCTAATGTTCCATCCCAAATCCATTTGGAAAAGTCTGGCAAAGGAAGTGCACTTTAAAATGTTACCAAAGGGAAGGGACTGGCAGTAGGACAAAGCATGTTAAAGCAAAAATTAAATTAAAGGCTCAAGGGAGAACTTATTAAAAACCTAATACTGTGAGATTTTTCATGCCTCTGTTTGGTCTCCAAAACACTGATTTATTAGAGATCAGCAAAGATGGGAAAGGACATATGAAAGAATACACTGACTAATACATGTATCTTCTATGATTTATACAAAATCTCTCTGCCTGGTGTCCTGAGAGCCTGGGATCCTTCTGTGCTGCTTCAGCAAACAAACAAGACCCCAATTAACTCCACCAGACACAGAGCACAACTCCTGCACTCTGGCTTGTACACACCCTGGATAAACAGACACAGAACAGCAATCTGCCTCTGCAGGCTTCTCTGAACCTCAAAAATGAGGAGAAAATGTTTGATGCCCAGCAACAGGTGAATTATGCCAAGTCTGTGATGGAATCTCTGACTTCCTGCCCTGGACCTGCTTCCATGAGCCAAGTAATTGGTCTGGAATCTTCCTGGTGACTGTGTGGGACAGCACCAGCCCTGCCTGGGTGTTCCATCTGTGTGACCTCAACATTCCCCATCCAATGCTCCAGGCTGGGACAGAGTGGCTGGAAATGGATCTGGTGGGAGGTGCTGGTCAACAGCAGCTGAACATCAGCCCAGGGGGCCAAAAAGGCCAATGGCACTGGGGCTGTGCCAGGAATAGAGTGGCAGCAGGACCAGGGCAGGGCCTGTCCCCTGTGCTGGGCACTGGTGGTTTACCCTGAATCCTGAGGTCACTCCTGGGCCCCTCAGGACAATGCAGACCCTGAGAGGCTGCAGCATGTCCAGGGCGGGGAATGGATCTGAGAAGAGGCTGGAGGCCCAGGAGCAGCTGAGGGAGCTGGGAAAGGGGCTCAGCCTGGAGAAAAGGAGGCTCAGGGGGCACCTTGTGGCTCTGCACAACTCCCTGACAGGAGGGGACAGCCGGGGGGTCGGGCTCTGCTCCCAGGGAACAGGGACAGGAGGAGGGGGAACGGCCTCAGGCTGGGCCAGGGGAGGCTCAGGGTGGATTTTGGGGAAATTTCTGCACTGAAGGCGTTGTAAAGCATTGAAAGGGGCTGCCCAAGGAGACGGCAGAGTCTCCTTCCCTGGCAGTGTTCAAAAAACCACGTGGATGTGGTGCTTGAGGACGCTGCTCAGTGGGGAACATGGTGGTGCTCTGGGCTGACAGCTGGACCTGACGATCTTCAGGCTTTTTTCCAACCTGAACGGTTCCATGATTCCAAAACATTTGAGGGCAAAATCTCCCACGTGTGCTGCAAAAGAGCATCCCTTAGTTAAGCTCCCAGAAACAGCTCCTTTGTAATACACAACACCTTTCCACACATATTTGCTGTCTCCAGCCGGGACTGTCTGCAGCTGGATCCAAACTGAGCCTCTGATCCACCTTTATTTCAGTCCTGGAGCATTCCTGGGATTCCATGGAAAGGCAAACATGGGTGGCTCAGGCAGCACCAGCTGATTCAACACCCAAGGAGCTCCCACTGCAGGAACCCCTCTGCCACATCACCCTGCAGAGGCTCCGAACCAGCACCTCCACGCTCTGCCCTTCCAAAGGGCTCCCAACAAACTCATTACAAATTCACAGCTGCAGCTGACCCCCATTAGGAAGTGGTTTATTAAATTAAAACATCAATCCCAGAAAGAGATGTTTGCTTAACAGACGTAAACGATTTGGAGACCTCGTGCTGCAGGGCATGAAATAAAATCAAAGTGTGGCAAAGCCCAGGGAATTAAGCCATAAAGGGAAGGCAGTGGGAGGGATGCAGGGACCTCTTGCCAAAGGGAAGCTGCTTATCACACGCTTGGTACAGAAAGATCTCAGAAATGCCACATGTAGAGAACAAAAACCTCAGCAATTACCAAGGCATACTTGGACAACGGGTACTAATGACATTTGAAAATCCAAAAAACCTGATTTTACAGCCCCGAAGTGGGAATTTGCTGTGTGACAGCTTTCCCCATTTGCTCCTGTACAGAACTGGATACGTCGTTTACCATTATAAATTAACAGGGTTTTGAGCAAGGACATTACATTTTTTTTGAACAAGGAGGTTCCAAGATGTTCAAGTAGAAGTCAAATCCTACTCCTTCTGAGCACCACTGCTGACTCCCTTTACCACCGCTGCACACCAGGCTACATGGCAAAAAAAACAGACAAAACCCCAAAACCTAACAAAAAATCAAAGTCCACCCTAAATAATCAACATGCTCCTTATCACCTCACCTCCAATCCCTGTGAGGATTTTGGATACTGCTGCATCCCACATCTTTCACTTCAGTTCCTCTTGGTGGTCTGCATGTTCCAGTTCTCAATTTTTACCCTTCAGGAAGGCTCAGCTGCTTTTGCCCCTTTCGCTGCACAGGAGGCACTGAGTTGGTGTCATTTCCCCCTGCTGGTTCTGGGATCTCTTGGAAACACCATTCCCAGTGCCTCTTTGGAAGGTCATCAGCAAGGTCCCATCCAGCTGCAGTTCAGACCATTTAAAGGGCAGAAACACCACACAAGGCTTTCTTTCTCAAAATCCAAACCTGCTCCTCCTCTTGCCCCAGGAGAGATGTTCTCTCTGACTCCAGTTTCCTCCAGAGTGAAGCTTTTAAAACTGCCCTCCCTTCTTGCGGAAGTCCAGGTGAAACACCCTGCCCAGGCAGCCCCAGCATGGACAGCTCAGCGACATCTCAGGGGCTCTGACCCTTTGGAAGTGGCTGCATCCAACCTTTCTCCTGAGCAAGATAAGATGTCTGAGTCATCTTGTGTCTCTTTATCCATTTCACAGCTTCAGAAGGTTGTGAAGTCTCGTCGGTATGTACCCAAGGAAAGGCTGAGTGCTCTGGCAGGCTGCAGGGGCTGCAGGCAGCAGTGGTCCCAGCCCAGGGGGATTGCAGGAGCTGTACAGGACCTTCACCAGTGCAAGAGGGAGGGAATCAAAAGGTTCAGTGATGCAGAAGCTCCATATGCAACAGCACAAATTGTCAGTCCACACGAATTAGGAAAAACATCAAGTTAATTAATTCCTCAAGAAAAGATGATTTCCAGGGCTTTTCAGGACCTGGCACTCTCGGAGCTCCACTCCCACAACAGACGGGCGCGGAACACGCTCGGTTTGCACACAAGGGCCCATCTGTTCCATCTCCCACAACTGCATCCAAGAGCTCCACTGGCTGGATCTGCACTGCCACCCCCACAGGAATGTCTTTATCTATGGCACAGACAAGCATGTCTCAAAAGGACACTGTCATCATCACTGCTAAACTGTTTGTGCATTTTCCCCTCCTGGGGCTGAGCCCTGCCAGCTCCCCAACCCTGAGGACAGGAACTCTGGGCATTCAGCAGCAGCTTCATTTGTCCAGTGCCACCCACACGGAGCAACTGATAAGGGGAATGCTTTAGGCTTCAAAGCCCAGGCTTATCCTTGTATTTTATAATCTCACCACAAAGCAGAACAACTGAACTGAGTGATGGTGAGAAGCAGAGGACCTGCTGACCCACAGCAGGGGTTCAGATGTGGGGGTTCTTCATCCAGAAGTGTGTCACACCCCAGGAGAGACCTCACCAGTGCCTCAGAGTCCAGCTGTGACGTGGCAGCAGCTCCAATGTCGCACAGTGCCCTGGGTACCTTTGATCCCAGGTTGCTGGGCTGGCACTGCTGGCTGAGGGCCACAGACACTTGGAAAAGGGCTCCCAACCACCCAAAGCCATCATCCACAGCAAACTGCCTTCAGCTCCAGGCAAGAGGCTACAATCCTAAAATCTGAGCTCTCATTCACCATATTAGAAGACAGCTTTATAACAACAAAGGCGAAACCAGCTCTCAGCTTTGATTCTCTTTGTAGGTATTCCCCAGTCTGTACCAATCCCCAAATCCTGTTTTCAGGACAGCATTTCCTAGAGTTAATCCTGACATGGGCCACAGTCACTTCTTCCCTCTCTCTTCTCGAAGGGCTTTCTGGTAAGTGGAAAACATTTTGTTTTGGGAACTGGCAAACTCTGGATACTTGGGCAATATCCTGCCTTTCCCAACCTCTCCTTTCCCTCACTGCCAGTGAACCTGAGCAGCTTTCTGGACCCTTCTCTGGGCAGGGCAGCCACTGTCAGTGTAACAGTATTTTGCCTGCAGATGTTTTCAGCCTGCGCAAGCTCATTGCATCCCACCAGGACACTCCTGAATACACAGAGCTACAGAGCCTCCCTGCAGGAATTACTGCTTCCCACTCCATCTTCCTGCGGGCTCTGACAGCCCTGGCAGGTTAACACCAGACGGATGAGCAGACAAATGCTCCACCCTGGGAGCAGCAGGGGTTATCTCGGCATCCTGGAGCATCAATCCTCTGCAGCTCGGCTGGGGCTGGCTGGTGCAGAGGCTCTGCTGCCCCGAGGGGCTCAGGGTGAGAACCCGGCCCTGACCATCACCTGTCAGCACAGGGACTGCGGCCAGCACTGAGGGCAGAGAGCCTCCAGTGCTGAATCCCACCCTGAAACTCCAGTCATGGACATCAAACACTCCCCTGCACTTTTACACCCCTCCGACAGACCACCCAGGGCTATGCCTGAACAACTTCATTGGTATTTCTTAATTATATAATTCTCCAAGTGCTCAGCAAAAATCAGATTTTTAATAGAACTTACTTGTTTTACTGTTCAATCAAATGATAAAATGTCTGGGGAAGGCATTGTCTTGTTTGTTCTCCAACAGTTGAGCAGATTAAAGTGAGCTTTTAAAAATATTATATCAAAATAAATCTTTCTGAAAGGAATCATTAAATTCCTCCCATAGACAGCACTTGTTTTAATGCCACAGAAGGAGGCTGTAAAAGGTTTTCCATTTCTGTTTGGGTTGTTTACACTCTCCCGCGTCAGGACACGCAGATCTGAAGTGCATCCTATTGACACACACATTAAATACAACTGCTCCCAAAAATAAATCACAGCTTCACTGCTGTCTGCCATCAGCAACAGAGTCCAGCATGTGGGACTGGAAAAGCTGCAAGGATCACTGAGCAAGAGGAAGAGCTGAGGATGGAGACTGGCACGAGGGCAGACCTGCGAAATTCTGCCCAGAGTGAGCATCCAAACATGCACAAGGTACACACCCAGAGAAAAGGGGGGAATCCCTCTGCAGCCCCCCTGACCACAGGTGAGACACATCCTTGGGGGTGCAGGGTCACACCAGCTCCTAAGAACTCCAGCAAACCTGATGGTGACAACATTAATGGCCTGGAGATCCACAAGTGGCTCAAGTCTGTCATTGTGGGCTCGGGTTTCAGAGTTTGCTTTGATTTTCTGAGGCACTGAGGCTCTACAGACTCTGTTAAGTAGCAGAAGGACTTGGAACATTTTCCAGCCTTTCCTTCTGGACAGGAAAGATGGTGGGATAAAGAGGACTTGGAAGCACTAGAGCCGTTTAGGTTCATTTCTGTGAGACACTCTCCTGTCTGTCTGAGCCCAGGAGCACGTTAAGAGCAGGAATTAACAGAAATTCCTGCATCACTAGCAGGAGTTACAGCAACGTCTTTGAATGTCCAGCAATTACTGGTGCCATTTTACCAATGTCTGGCCCCACCATCCCTCCCTTTTTTCAGGAACCCTTCCCACCCAGACCGCTGGGAGCAGCTCTGGGGAACTCCAGTTAAAACCAAACAGAGAGAGAGAGAAAAAAATGCAGCAACACAAAGCAAGGGGATAGCAAAGATTTTAAAAATGTGTTTTTGTAGATGAGAAAATAATCTGGGACTCTCCACCTTGGGAAAAAGGTAGGTGAGCTTGAGGACAGGTGAACTCTGCAATGCTGAATAGAAACAAATCCACCAAAATACAGTTCCTCATTGCACCTCCCCAGAAGTTCCCACATTTTCACAGAATCCTAGAATAGCTGGGGTTAGAAGGGACCTCTGGAGACCACCCAGAGCAGGTGACACAGGGACACATCCAGGTAGGTTTGGAAGGTCTCCAAAGACTCCACAACCTCCCTGGGCAGCTGTTCAGGGCTCTGCTACCCTCCATGGAAAGAAGTTCTTCATCCTGTTGAGGTTTCCTCTCTGCATTAAGTTAATAAGCTTATTTTTTATAAATGTTACTTAAGGAAGGCCACAGATTTCCTCTAGACTTCACAGATTTGCTGTTCCTAGTGAAGGATGGAAGTTTAGAAGAGCTGAGTTTTGACTCAGAGAAACAGAAATGTTATCAAAAAGCAACAGGGGACAGTAATTGCACAGAACAAAGTTGTTACAGGAGCACTAATGCCCCGAGGTGGCTGTGAACAGGCTTTTTTCACCTACTCGTCAGTGCTTAATTTTTAACTTAGTTCCCAGATCCTGCCGAATTCCGGCCGGGCTTTGTTAACTCAGCATATGGCTCCAGTGAAAGCCAGCTACCCACAGGGCAGGCATTTGCAGGCAAAGACAACCAGACACGCGTTGCTCTTACTAAATATTTGTCCCTTTGCAGGGCAGGCAAAGAAAACTTTGTTGTGCCTTCTCTGCCTAAACGAAGAAATATCTTCATCTCTACATAAACAGGATCAGCTCAGAGCAGACTGTCCCAGCCAGCAGCTCCAGCCAACAGCCCGGACCCTCAGGACATCACCCTGGAAATGCAGGGGTGTCCATCAGTTCCCGGTCTGTGAAAGCTCACATCAGCACAGTTTCTTGCTGTGCCTGAGCCACACCAACTCTGGATTTAGAAATTATTTTGCAGGTGATGCAGCTGGAGCTAAGACACAAGCCCAGGAAGCAGCACTGGCAGGGCACAGCAGCCCTCAGCGCCTGAGTGAGGGGTGGTCACAAACCCACTGGGACAGGAACATCAGCTCTTAGAGTACAAAGGATGCATTCCCATGGCTGCTGTGACCACGGGCACTCTGATCCAGATGCACATCAACCAGCCTGGCCCAGTGGAAGGCGTCCCTGCCCACAGCAGGGGGACCTCAGGGCTAAGGGGCTTTTTGGCCCCAAACCCTCCTGTGATGATTCTGTGACACAAGGATTTCAGCCCAAGGGCAATGGCCAGGGACAGCACTGGCCTTGCAGACACTGTTCTGCAGAGTTAGGTCCCCCCTGGGATGGCACCTGACCCTCCCAGACACAGGTTATCACTAAGAGAGCCCATTTTAAAGAGAACAGCCCACAAAGCCCACACCCACCCAGGCAGTGTCCGTCCGATGGCACACACGTGACTCTGTCACCCGGCTGCCAAACCAGGAGTGTGCAAAACCAGGAGCAAATACACCTCACCACCCACCTGCTGCTCCCAGCCATCCCCTGGGGCATCCCTGGATTTGGCAATCCCCACAGGCCTGTGCCCTGACACTCAAGACCCCAAAGCGAGGCGCCTGCTCCCCCTCATTTAAGTGAGGCAAGCGGGCAGATTTCCCACACTGTGAAGCCAGGATGAACATTCCCCAAAGCCCCATGGATGGTGTCACCGCCCCAGAGCCCCCAAGGCCCGGCTGGTCAGACACAGGAGATCCCCACGGGACAAACGGTGCTCACTCAGCTCCACACTCTCTGTCACTCTCAGGTGAGTGTCAGGAGAGGGCTCAGCCAGGGCAGCTGACACTGACACTTGGAGATGATATAAATAAATAAAGAGCCCCTTTCCAGCCCCGCTTGCTCCCCCTCTCCCTTTAAGTAGGTCACTCTGCCTGCTATGGAAATCAGCTCATCTTCAAAGCAGGTTTGTTCCTCTCCTTATCTCCTTAATGTAAGGAAAGTGCAGAGCATTGTCAGAGCAAAGGGTGATTTCAGACTAATTTGATTTATTTCTGTCACGGGTATAAATATGAATATGTCTGTACTTGTCAGAAAAACCAACTTGAGCCCCAGAAATGAAGGACAGCTGGAGGGTGTCTGCCTCCAGGTAGCTCTGAATGTGGCCCACAGCTACAAGCCCATGTCTCTGACAGGTAACACAATGCAAATGGAATACAAAGGCTCTTCGTGACTTAGCAAGGGGAAGAAAGAAGAAAAAAAAAATCTCTTGAATTAGACTGAAAAAGCTCAAGGGACTCACATGAGAGGAGCCCAGCTTATATCAATTTCAGCCTGAAAATTAGGCCCCACCTTTTTATTACATTAGCCTAGCACAGAGCATTCCAATTCGTACTGGCAATTAATAAAGCTCAGGAGCAAAGCCTGATCCTAACCCTGCTGAAATCCCTGCGAAGAGCAGAGCGTACACCTGCAGTGATGGAATCAGTTCCTTGTGTTTTCCCAGCCTCCCCACATGAAGGGATGCAGGCAGGGCCCACTCCCCAGAAAAATGTACAGGTTGGGCTGCAGAGTTTTAAACCCCACCAGTGGTTTCACAGAATCCTGGAATGGTTTGAGTTGGAAGGACCTCAAAGACCATCCAGTGCCTCCCCTGCCATGGCAGGGACACCTCCCACTGTCCCAGGCTGCTCCAAGCCCCAGTGTCCAGCCTGGCCTTGGGCACTGCCAGGGATCCAGGGGCAGCCACAGCTGCTCTGGGCACCCTGTGCCAGGGCCTGCCCACCCTCCCAGGGAACAATTCCTGCCCAGTATCCCATCCAGCCCTGCCCTCTGGCAGTGGAAGCCATCCCCTGTGTCCTGTCCCTCCATCCCGTTCCCCAGTCCCTCTGCAGCCCCCTGTGCCCCCTTTAGGCCCTGGCAGGGGCTCTGAGCTCTCCCTGGAGCTTCTCCTCTCCAGGTGAGCACCCCCTGCTCTCCCAGCCTGGCTCCACAGAACAGGCAACATCCAAGGAATAAGGAAAATTCCTGAGCTGGGCCCAGGCACTCACAGAATGTGTTCCTGCTACTCCCAGTTCCAGCCCTGGTCACTGAAGAGGTGACAAGGGACCCCTGGGGAGCCGAGCTCTGCCCCAGGGCTGGCCACCCCAGGCTGCTCCTGCCCAGCTCCTTTGGGAAGCTCTGGGGGCCTGGCAGGATCGAGTGTGTGGAGTGCAGGGAATGCAACCGAAGGCAGGAAAAGGAATCCCAGTGCTCACAGGAGGCAAATACTGGGAAGGTTTTATATAGCAACATCTAAAAAACGAGTCAAAGAAAATGAACCAAGAAAATTTTCATTATTACTTGAATGCCCCTATCAGCAATTTTGTTTTAAAAAATAAACTAAAAATCAGCATTTTAAAACCCAAGTAAAAAGGAAGCTCCTTAGACTGGAAAAGCCTTATGCACCTCTGAAGATAATCGCCTGTACAAGCTCCTGACACAGCACACGAGCAAACTTCTCCTGACTCCCAATTGTGCAACTTCAGCCTGTTCTTTTGCTCCATTGATCCAGGCAGAAGACTCCTAGATCAGCTTTTTTTCCTCCCTCCTCAACTTCCTGAGTTTCAACTCTCAAGGCCAAGGCTCAGCGTGGAGGTGAGAGAAATTCCAAGGAAGGAGCAGGCAAGAAAGGGAAAATCTCTCTCCCTATTTTAATACTTTTGGAAGAAGGAGAAAGAGATGGGGCTGTAGATCAGATTCTGCCTCCAAGAGCAGCAGCATTTTCCCCTCTAGACTGCAGAGAGGGAGCCTGGAGCTAAAAGCAGCAGGAAGTGAGCTCAGTTCAAGGTACCCACGGCAGGTGTGTGCAGGTTCAATGCTCAACACGAGGTCCTGCAGCACATTCCACCCAAGGCACCACAGCCCCTTCTGCCAAATCAAGGAATTATTTCACAGGATGTTAAGTGGAGAGAGTGTATTCCAAGTTTTCACTCACACTTAAGCCTCCTTCAGAGTTTAAGGTCGTAGTTCAAGACTTGAGTCCACCCAACCCCAAAGCTCTGCCCTGGGCCAAGCTCATCAGCCCTGTTACTGCCTGGGCACACCTGCCAAAAACTAAATTAAAAAAACACCCCATAATTGCAATAGGCCCAGAGGCTTCTGAATTTGGAAAGAGTGTGATTAATATTAATATGTATGATTTCATAGTAGACAGAAATACAGAAAATAGCACTGTGCCTTAAGCCCCAGAATCAACTGGGATTCTGGCAGCACATGCTGGAGGAGATAGTAGCAGCTGTCAAGTCACAGCTGGAGTTGGCTCTGGTGAAGGTGATTAAGAAATGGGATTAAGAAGAAAACCAACACAAGTAAAACACAAGGTAAAATAACATGCAAAGGGAACAGACAGCTCAGGTAACAGGCTTGCCTTGCTTGCAGAGCATCTCAATAGTTCTGAGTTACTCATTTCCTTTTTCCCTCAAGTACAGCCCAAGCCTAACTCACACTTTAAGAGTGGGATATTTTTACCACTCTCTGGCATTCTCAGCTCTGCTGTGCAGGGATGTCACTCTCACAACGAGGCTGTGGTGGGATGACCCTGGCTGGGCACCCTGTGCCCACCAAGCCCCTCTGTCACTGCCCTGCTCAGCTGGGCAGGCGAGACTGGACACAGGGAAAGGCTCGGGCTGGGATAAGGGCAGGGAGGGATCCCTCACCAGGGGTGCCACTGGCAAACAGACTCTGCTGGGGGAAATCACTTTAATTGATCACCCATCAAACCAGAGTAGGAAACTGAGAAATAAACCCAAATCGTAAAACACCTTCTCCAAACCCCTCCCCTCTTCACAGGCTCAACTTCACTCCTGATTTGTTCTCCCTCCTCCCCCTCAGAGGCTCAGGGGGATGGGAATGGAGCTATGGTCAGTCCATTACATGGAGCTGTCCCTGCTGCTGCTTCCTCCAGAGGGCTTGGACTCCTCACACTGCCCCTGCTCCAGCCTGGGGTCCCTCCCAGGGCAGAGCTCCCCAGAAACTGCTCCAGGATCCCTTTATCCATGGGCTCAGTCCTTCAGGAACTGCCCCAGTGGGGATCCCTTTATCCATGGGCTCAGTCCTTGCATGGGCTCAGTCCTTCAGGAACTGTCCCAGTGAGCAGTGCCTCTGCCACGGGCTCAGAGTCCTCCCAGCAAACCTGTCCCAGGTGGGCTCCTCTCTCCACAGGGTCACAGGTCCTGCCAGGACCCTGCTCCAGCAGGGGCTCCCACGGGCTCTGAGCCTCTTCAGACCCCTCTGCTCTGCCCTGGGCCCTCCTGGGGCTGCAGGGGGATCTCTGCTCCCCCATGGATCTCCCTGGGAGCCGCCGTGCAGCCGGCTGGGGTTGGCTCCCTTGGACATGGGGGAAGCTTCCAGCAGCTCCGCAGAGAAGCCACCCCTGCAGCCCCCCTGCTACCCAAACCTTGTCCTGCGAACCCTACACAAAGGTCAGTGTCCTCTGCGGGGCCCTAAATGAGGTCACTTGTCCCATCCTACTGTCCCTTGGAGCAGCAAAATGGGCCATGAACAAACCACTCCGATCTTTTCATTCCCACAGTCTCCTTGGGAAGCTGCTGCCCAGGCCATGACCTCTCGAACATTTCCCCTATTATAAAAATGCCTGAAAATCCCAAGGAATTAAAAAAACCCAAACAAACAGAGCAGTACATCCCAAATCACAAAGGGCCCCACAGCAGCCACCCCGGGCACACCCTCGCTGACTCACAGGAGTTTACACCACAAAACAATGCTCCCAGAAAGCTTCTGCGTTCTCCAGCACTGGTTCTCTGCCTCATCTATTTCTGCTTTCACTGGAGGCCGGGACATCAAACACCCCCTAAAAAGAACAGTCCGAGGTAAGCTCTTCCTGCCAGCCTCCAAAAATCACCAATACTATGCAATACTTCTGTAAAAAAAAAAGTCACCAGCAGTTAGCTTGGAACTAAAACAGCTGCAGCATTTAAAACATCTACTGCAAATGCAAACTACTTCGGAACATCATAATTAGTAAATGGCAAATATTAGGAGTTATGGAAAAAGGGATCGTTAAACCAGGCTTTAATAGCCCAGCATCTCTTCCATTCCACGTGAAAACCCAGTCAACATACACTTGCAGCATTAAACCCACATCAAGAAACAAACTGCTTCATTTCTGGAGTTGTAAAACAAAGGTTAAATATCTGCTTCAGCACAAACCCTGTAATTTTTCCACAGGAACTGTATTGTTTTGCTTTGCACAGCTAATAATACCTGCCCTGCTTTGCACCCACTCATCTCCTGAGCGAGGCTCACACTGGAATCACCAGATCAGAAAAAACTTCCAAGGACTACATTTGCCATTAAGGCTTCTGGAAGTACCTCTCCTTTTAGTTATACTTCATTCGTATAAAGTAGTAAGTTGAAAAGACACTTTTTATTGCAGAGAGCCCCTTTCCCACTACTTGTAACAAAATAAGCAGCTGCACAACATTCAAATATTCCTGAAGTAAATCAGAGATGTCTCCAGGACGGCTGCTCCTTGCCTGGACACCCTGTCCCATCCCATGGCCCATCCCTCCCTCTCAATTCCAAAGGTTCCCACCCATCTCAGCCTCCTCATTTCCTTCCTTCTGTGCTCCCATGATTTCTCAGCCCCATTTTTTCGAGCTGCTGGTTCAACCACTCCTCTCATTTTCCCGTTATAGCCACTTTTGTCCCTCCATAGGGGCATGGTACCTGCTCTTGGTACATGGAACAGGGAATGGTGCCGGCCCTGAGGCTGCCACAGCTCCGAGAGCTCCCAGGGATGCCCAGGCTGGGATTGTTGGGGTGTCTGTGCAGGGCCAGGGGCTGGACTGCGTGATCCCTGTGGTCCCTTCCAGCTCAGGACATGCTGTGATTCTTCTCACACAACTTTTCCAGAAACATGTGGACCAGTTTGATGGCATTAAAGAAAAACATGATCTTGGCAATATCCAACCATCTCAGTCTAACTGGAAAAATTATAAAGAAATGAAAGCAGTTTCTCATGCTGGAAAAGTCTGGGCAGCCTCAGAATAAAATGATACCAGAGATGTCTCCACCCAGGTCTGTAGCTTTGGAGTGAATATGGATATCCAAATCATATTTCTTTGGAATTTCTGGAATTGGAGCTGGGTGTTTCTGGATATGCAGACCTGGACATTCAAGGGAATTCCAGGATTTTCCAAACAGCTGCACAAAGAGCATAAATTATGCTGAAGGCCTCCAACAGGGATGTGATGTCTAAGTTTTATTCCTTCCTGTTCTCTGTCCCCACTGCAGCCTGGCAGGCAGCTCTAATTTGCAAGGTCTGGTGCTGCTCTCAGATCAAACAGACAGCATCAGTCGGAAGGACAATTTGTGGAAGGAACACAGCATTAATTAGTACTTGGAAGTTGAGCAACTTACTAGGAAAAGACTGATAAAAGTGTAAAGTCCCATTTTACTGCCTAGCCCCTTTCATGTCAGTCAGAACAGCGATTAAACTCCCCCAGAAAGCCAGTATTGATTCAGTGCCTGATCCAATGGCAACTCAAATCAGTATGACCTGAGCCCACAACACCTCCCATGTCAGACACTGCAAAAGGCAGGAACTACCTCCAGACACTCCTGATAGGAGGTCTGAAGGGTGTCTGCACCTCCATAAATCCCCAGCATGATGAACCTCACTCACTGTCCCCTCCTAACACGGTGCTGAGCAAACAGCCTTACATGTGAACAATTCCCCTTCATGCCAGGGAGAGCAGCTCCCTGATCCCACGGGGTAAATCAATCATTTACTTCTCCAGAGACTGAAGGTTTGTTCCTTATCTCCACCTGAGGGGCCTGAAAACCAGACTGGCAGGGTCCACCCTGACCCTTCATGCAAAGAGCCCCCATCTCACCAGCAGCACCTGCTACTCCAAACTGAAACTTCTTTACCCCAGCTTCCCACAACCAGGGTCCCTCTGTGTGTCCCTTTAATAATTGATTTATTAATTGCTGGGGTGTCCTGTGCAGGGCCATGGGTTGAGCTGGATGATCCTTGTGGGCCCCTTCCAGCTCAGGATAGTCTATTATGTCATTTTCTAAGGCATCTTCCCTTTGCTGTAATCATCATGCAATTAATACAGATTTAAACCAAGAGGAGTTTGAAATCCGAAAGTGACAGGGTATTAACACAATTTTAGGTCTAATTTTCCCTCCTCCCAATCTTCTGCCCCATTCTGCATGATTTATATTAAGTGGTGTGGGAACAGCCTCTTTCTCACTGGTTTACAGCACCAAATATCAGGGACAGGAACCAGTCAGGGCCACTGGGCAAGTTCACAGCCTAAGGGAGAGGGGAATCACCTCATCCAGGCTCCAGCCCAGCCCTCGGAATGGATGCCCAGCAATTCCCCCTGCACAGGAGGCACAACTTCTGCCCTGGGCAGTGCCCAGCCCTCCCCAGGCTGCCCAGGGAGGGGCTGGGGTCTCCTCAGCGGGGATATTCCAGAGCCCTCTGCACACAATGGTGTGCCCTGTGCTCTGGGATGGCCCTGCCTGAGCAGGGAGGTGGCACCAGGGACCTCGGTGGTCCCTCCCAGCCTGGCCCAGCCTGGGATTCCCTAGAGAGGAAGAAGCACGCCCAGCATCTCTCCTGCCTCACTTTTTCTGTTCCCACCTCTTTGATGCCAGTTCCAAGTATCATCAAATAACCAAAACTAGCCTGCAAGGTTTTCTTTGTTCTCATATCATTTCCCACATAAAAACCTCTTCCTGTCCTTGAGACATCCCTTCAGTACTACATAAGAAAACATAAACCCCTAACTTACTTTTTTTTTTCTAATATTATTCTGTGTGACTGGTGGTGCATCACACAAAACATCAGAGTTAAAACTGAGCCTCAAGCCTTTCCGGCAGGATCCTGCTGCCCTCAGTGGTGACACCAGTCCCTCCTGATGACAAGAGCAACAACTTCCAGCAGACTGACATCCCACATTACAGTGTTTGGGCTACACTTAGTGAAGGGCAAGGCACGGCGTGGTTTACACCAGGATAATGGTTACTACTGTTATTGTTTTGTCAGTGCAAAGAGGAAATACTGAAATAAAATCCAGCAGAACAGGAGGTTTATGTTCCCAGCTGTTTAAAGCATTCAGTGTTCCAGCCCACCTCTCTGAAGGCAGCAAATACTAAAACCACACAAAGGTCAACAAAAATTTAAAATCCAATAATGAAATATAAGCAAGCTTTAAAATTCATTAAATGGCTTTTCACGTTTTTATTCTCCTCCTCTGCTTTGTGTTTGTAAAGTGTGATCAAGCAACTGCTTTGGAAGAATTAGCAGTAATTTGGTGCAAACGTGAGTGCCCTCATGATTGCATTTAAAGTGTAATATAGGCAAGGACCCAGAAAGGGATTCTAATTGTTATTTTAAAATTAACCTTCTCACTTTACCTTTATGCTCTGAGAACAGGCACAACCACGGTAGGCCATTACCCTGCCCAAAATACTGCATGAGCTAATGAAGATTAAAACTAAGGTTAAGTAAATTCTGACAACCAGCAGGTAAGAACCCTTGTTTGGCCATCTGAGGCTCTGCAGCTCGAGGAAACAGCCAGAATAATTTGGCTGAGGCTCTGCTGGTGTCTGTTAATCCACTGCTGACTTGTCTCTTGTAATGACTTTCTGCTTTCTGTGTCAGCACTTAGACACCAAGGAACAGCAAGCTGGATTTCCAGGGCCCACCAACACAGAAAGGTCCTGCTGTTTCATAGAGGAGATGGGAGCAAAGGAAGTTCTGTATCCCTTTGGGGTGCTGGGGAATGCAGCCAGAGGGATCAAGGATGCTCAGAGGCAGCACATGGCAGAGCCCAGCTCTTCCCAGCCTGAGCCTTCCCCTTGCAGAGCCAGGGTGTGTTGGAACCCTGGAGGCTGAGAATTTCAGGCTTTCTGTGCTAAAGGGTGCTGACCCTCAAGCAAGCACCACATTTGACTTGAGGCATTGGAACAGGCTTCCAAAATTGAGTGACAGCACCAGGGTTGTGTTTGTGTAGTTTGATTTGAAGTGTGTGATCTCACAGGGTGAAAAACTTAAGAGTTTAAGATTTTAGTATATAATAATATATATGGGGCAAGATGGAGGATTTAAGGCATCGGCTAAGTCCTTCTTCCTCACCTTCTTCTTCATGGTTTTGGGTGGTTTTTTCTAATTGGGTGAAGAGGTCTGCGTTGTGGACTACGGGTGGTTAGTTATTGGGTTAAAAGTGTAAAAAATATAGGTGTCATCTCGTTATTGGATAGTTTATGCTTAAAGGACCTTGGAAAGAGTTAAAGACAGAACCATTTTCTACCTTGTTAGCAGAGGTCACAACTCATGAGACTGTAATATAGATAAGAATTAATAAACATCTAAGTCCAAACATGAGAAAAATGCATCTCCCATGCATTAATCTTAGCACTAACAAGAAGAAGATAAGAAACCCACAAGGGAGGTGCTGGGGGCACCCACACCTCAAACCACAGGAAGGGACACAAGACCAAAGGGCTTTAAACTGAGAAAGGGCAGTTACACAGGATATTGGGAAGGAATTGGGAAGTTACCCAGAGCAGCTGCGGCTGCCCCTGGATCCCTGGCAGTGCCCAAGGCCAGGTTGGACTTTGGGGCTTGGAGCAGCCTGGGACAGTGGGAGGTGTCCCTGCCATGGCAGGGGTGGCACTGGATGGGATGTAAGATCCTTTCCAACCCAACCCAGTCTGGGATTCTTAGTTATTTCCACTTGCACATAATAAGGATACTAAAGGGGAGAGGGACCAAGGATTCCCCTTCCCTCCTTCCTTCCTGAGCATCCCATGCTGACACATCACACCAGGGGTTTTACTGCTCTGGAATTAAATTCCCACGTGCACCACGGCACACCAGCTGTGAGGGAAGATGTGCTGATTGACTGTGTATGACACAGCCCCAGAGCTCCAGAGATCTCTCACTTTCCCTGTCGGCAGGAAGAATGGTGCTCCTGCACACCTGCCTGGGTTGCAGAGCCCAGGGAGCTCCCTATTTTTAACAAATCCATTAAAGCAGAGATCTCGGATTACTCTCACAGTAGAGAGCCGGTGATGCTGTCGGTGTTTCCTGTTCCAAGGCAGAACAAGTGCTGGGACATGGCAGACAGCCCTTGGCATCACTCTCTGGGGCATGAGGGATCAGAGTGAGTCCCAGGGAGGAATCCCTGTGAGTGCAGGATCACAGGAACTGGGATTCATTACACAGCAAGTGCCCCGTGAGCGCCGAGTATCAGATTTTAGAAAGGAAGACGCAAACTGTGATTTTTATCCAACTCACCAGGAATTTTCTTCCTTTTTCAGGCAAATTTGCAACACCCAAGGACCCAAGCAGTTGAGCCCTGAGCTGCACCCAGAGCAGGCTGTGATGGCTCGGCACAGCCCTCTCCTCACAGTTTTACGTCTCATTGCATCATTCCTGCATTATTTTTAGATAACCATCAGGGGATGTCAGAATGTGGGTCGATAGCTATTAGATTTATAGGCAGAAATAGCAAGGCTTGTAGCTATAAGGTGTAAAGCATTCAACAATTTCTAGAACAAATCTGACCGTGGGGATTGGGGGCTGGAAAATACAGTTGCTTGTACTCCCAGAACTGTTTAGGAAAAATAATCTCTGTGCTGCTCAGATGCATTTCTGGAGTTGAATCACTGCTGTTGACTCACAGGAGGGTCAATACTCCAAGCATTCAGCTTGAACAGCCCTTTGCAGACTTCAACGAGGACATCTTACCAAAAATAAGCCTCCCTTTTAAATGTAATCTATCAGCATGCAGAATGCCCTCAGCTATACCCTGCAGCTCAGGCGTGTCTGAGGAGCTGGGAACTGGCAGCCTGCCAGCAACATCTGGAGCAGATGTTCCATTTTAGGCAAAGATTAGTGGCATGAATCACAAAATTAGTAAAACCTCCTTGGTTACCTGAGCAGGCTCATTTCCCTTTGCTGTTGTGCCCTGTTAACAGGTGGGTTTCCCACAGGCTGCATTTTCTGGTCAGCAACACGTGTGCTCTCTGCCAGGAGAGGATGAGGAGGGAGGATGGCCTGGAATGGACCAGAAGATTCCCCAGAATCCAAGCACATGGACAGCACATGCCTAAAGCCAGCTTCATCTGTCCATCCTGCCTGGTCAAGAGGGGACATCTCCAAGACAGCAAGCACAGGACTGCTCCTCAGCAATTCCTGCTGCCATCCCAAAGGGCTTGGGGTATCCAGGATGCTTTGGGAACCTAGCATGGAGGAACACCACGGGCAGGGTCCTGCCCTCCGGAGTGGCAGCTGGAAGCCTCCAGGAACTGAAACTCTACATGCCCATGCTTCTCCAAATAAATCCAAGTGTCTCTCCCTGGAGACACCCGGGGACACTCCTGACCCAGACTGAGACTCACAAGCAGGACTGTTATTCACATAATTACAGCACCTTTCTGGGTGCTTTGTATCCCTGGTGAGGTATTTCTCAGAGCTGCACGACTAAATAGGCAGTGTAAATCTAACGTACTTTTGTGAATTCTACCAGCCAGGGAAGGTTGTTTCTCCATAAAAGGAGGCCTGAATTGATATGCAAAACTAAAACACCACTGTTGTCACTGTATTCTGGTCACTGCTGTTGCATCCCATGAATCCCGCGCTGTCTCTGCACGACAAATGTGTTACTGGCTTATTACTCATTCACTGTCAATGTCAGGGAGTATTTGGATCACGATGCCAAACAACCATCAAACCCCAAAATTATCTATCAGTTCCTTGTCAGACGAGTTGCAAACTAAATGTCACATTAATGTCTGAGCTTCCAGATGCTTCTAAATGTCTATCTTAAGCTTCACCTTTTAACTCTATTATTTCTCTAAGAAGTATTTCTTTTATTCATTCCTTGATAAGTATCAAACCCAATTCTCAGGAACCTGCTAAGAATAATTTACAGGCAGCAGCTCTCATATGCCTTGATCCTGCGCAAACCTCTCTCCAACTGTGAGGAAGTTTAGGCTGAAAACTTCTAAAAGCAGGTCCTGAATGCATAATTTTCATTATCCCTAATAACGCATAGGGCAACCAAATCTGTTGGGTATATCCTAAATGTTCAAGTGGCAATTTTCATCAAGTTGCTATATAATATGTAAAGGCCATCCTACATAATATAGTTATTTTCTACTTCAGAAACATCCTGGCAGTGGGATAGACAGGGAAGCAGCCTCCCAGCTGCTGTGTGACAACCATCAGTTAACACAGCAGCCACATCCCCATCGTGTATCTCTTATCTCCACATCATCATTTCTTATATCAAAGGATTTCACCCACCAAGGCTCTGCTCATATTAAGAACTACTTTAGCTCAATAACATAATTAAAGTTTGGGCCCTTCTGCCTACAAACAGCTTTTGGCTCCTCTCAGTTATTTACACTTAGTTATTTATCTTAATCAGGGAATTTCTTAGCATTTAAGCTAATATATTACCTACCCATTAAAACCTTAATATTACCAGTCGGTGGGTGTAGTGCTATTACATTCTCCTAAATGCTGATAAACCCACTTTTAATCCGCCTTATTTACATATATAATTTCTATACTCGGTGGTTAGCTAAGTTTGTAATGTGTTTGGAGGATGATAAGTGTTAGAGAAGATAAGCATTATCTTATCCTTATGGGAAGCAAATCCACGTATCTCCAAAGTGTTCTAAGTTAATTAAGTGCCACTTTACAAGGATAGCAACACCATGCTGAGGGCTGCAGTTCAGTGTTGGCCTCCATGTCCATATGCAACCCTCCCCAAGTTAATTTCCTAACTGGATAAGCAGATGAGAGCACAGCCAGAACACAGGAGGCTGCTGGCATGCACTTGGCCGTACCTCAGCATGTTCACATTATTCCACGTGCAAAAGCACAGATGCAGGCTGCTTTAAAAAATGAACACAGGCTTATTTCACCCCCGAGGAATGTAAAGTTCCTTTTCAACGTTAACATTTGGTAAAAGCAACAGTTTAATCTGTGCATTTCTTTAGGATGGGGGAAGGGTGAACAGAGGGTGAACCTCTCTGTTTACCCCTTTTCTGGCCAGCTTCACTTCAGCACTCCTTCATCACTGCTCTCTTTCACAACCATTTGCAAAGAGCTTTAATTCTCTCTGATCTTACATATCAGGCTGGATGGGGCTTGGGGCACCCTGGGATAGCAGAAGGTGTCCCTGCCCATGGCAGAGGGCTGGAACTGGGTGGTCTTTAGGGTCCCTTCCAAGCCAAATCATTCGGTGATTCCATGACCTGTTGTGAGATCACAAAATAAAATTTAACAGAAGAGCTCTGGATGAGTCAGCAATGCCCTTCCATTCTCTGTCTTTCCAGTATTTAGCTTGAAGTTCAGAATTTCTATGCTATTTTTCCACACTGCAGAGGTAGATACCACATCATTCCTGTTGGCTTCCAGGCAGCCGAGCACTTACTGGAGTCAGCTGCTGCTGTGAATCCACCCCATCCACCAGTATCCAAAGCACCAGGGAGGGAGTTTCCAGCCTTCACAATGCTTGCAGGCTTCAGGCCAAGAGCCAGACCCTGCTGGACACAGAGCCTGGAAGGTGGCTGCCCGGGAGGCTCCTCAGGTCCCCGGTGAGTAGCACAAGAGACCTGCCCACATCTTTTCCAGATGCTCAGACGTGGCAGGTACAGGGGATGGCTCCCCACACCCAAATCCAGGCTTTGTGGAGAGTTCTCTCCCTCCTGCAATCCCTGTTTTCCAATGGCAGCACCCTTTACTGACCCATCCCACTGAGAGGGTCTCACAGTACCTTTGGACACTGGACACAAACACCAGCTTTCCTCAAGCCACGTCACTCACCCTCTGGCCACTGGGACGTTAAAAGCTTGGCCCACCTTTGCCGTCTCTGAGTCTATAAATGCCCAATTTCTCAAATTCCTCATAGTCATCAATGGGTTCCTACATTAGCCCCAGAGGAATGGGATGAGATAATGGGAAGACTTTGCCCAGTGCTTTCCAGGAAGCAGCACATGGCTCCTGAAAAAGCTGAATGCTCCCTTCTGAGTCTCTGCTCCCTTCAGCTTCTCACCTCATCACATAGCACAGAAGCCCGCTCTTTGTAAACACAGAGACAAACTGAAAAGTTCATTTGCGCAAATCTCCATAAAGTTGGAAATAATCTGGATCACAATTTGTACGTGTGTAAATGTCAGCACACAAAAAACCAGGCTTGGATCAAAAAGACAAGTTGTAGTTAACACGCAGAGTAAAATACACATGTTCCTTTCTGACCTTCATTAACTTTCTCTGCTCATCTGCTGGACAAGAAAATTCTATCCATGAAAGATACTGCAGAAATTAAAAATCTTCTGAAGTCCCAGATCAGTGCCTGCACATACAAAGCCCTCTGTTCCAAAGGGCACTCTCGGACCTCTGTGTGTGGGAGCCATCAATCAGAGATCAGCAAAGAGCAAACCCCACACAACCTGTGCAACGAGTTAAAAAGCAATAATCAACTTTTAGAAAGAATGAAGCAAATTTACAGATTGGGCCACCTCTGGGACAGCTCTTCTTGCCCAGAGAGGAGAAAGAGGGAGCCTGGTGTTATTTTCAGAATGGCACAGCAGAGAAACACCATTCAGACAGAAGGATTGTGTCAAATCCCTCCTTTCCCAGAGCCAAAGCAGTGATGTTTAGCTTGTTTTTATGGCCAACCTTTACAGAGATAAATAAATACACACACATAAAACATGAGGGCTGCTGTACCACCGAGAGCTGTTATTTCCAATATGCTTTACACTACATGACTCACAAACCAAACCCACAGCAATAGTGTGATCAGATTGCTCATTTCATCTGTACAGAATGGAGTTTTTGAAGACATTCAGGTTTTTAAAGGTGGCTTCAACTCCCACTGAAATAAAGCCAAGTCCCATAATGCAGGAGAAATTCATAGCTGGCTGCACCCAACTGGGTTATAGCTTCTCTCTTTGGCCAAACACTTTTCAATGCCTGTGAGGTGCAGGCCTTCCACTTGCCACCCTATGGACACTTTATTCCATGATTTTGTAGCTGCTCAACCACAGGTCAGAATTCAAATGAAACATGACCTTTTAGAACCAAAAGTGAAATCTCATCTCTCAGTGGGGCGTTGCGCAGGGAGCTTGGCCCAGAGCTAAGGTGGGGTTTGTGAGGCTCCAGCACAAAACTACCCGCATGAAAATCACAGAGAAGTGGAGAGCTCCTATTTGCACACTGCCAGCAGGCAGGAAATTTCAGGTGTTCCTCAAGTGCCCAGGATGAACGCTGATCCAGGCACAGAAAATTCCTGGCGTGAAAGCCAATCCAGCTGCTCCTCATCCTCAGTCCCAGAGGCTGCCCCAGTTTCCTTTCAGTGCTGGTGGGTGGGGATGGGGCTCACCTGGCCCCCCACATCTTGCTGTAAATCCCAGCCCAGCTGAAGCACAGCCCACAGCCACCCCTCAGAGCACCGCGCTTCTCTCCAAACCACATGTACCAAATACACATTGACCCAAAGTTACATAAGCGCTGTGCCAGAGCTATTTTTTAGCCAGACTGATCAGCGCTGCTATAAATCACCCCAGGATGCAGAGGCCAGACAAGACGTCACATTTATGTGCTCAGCTTTCTGCCTGCCCTGAGAAAACGTTTGTGATATGCCAACGTATCTATTCCGTCTCTGCCTCCCCTGGTGTGTAGGTGCATGACTGCTGCTCAGCACTGAGCAGGCTCCAGGCAGCGCTGCCCGTGCCCGCAGCAGCCTGGGGACAGCACTGAGCTGTCCCTGCCCCTGCAGCTCCTCTCACCAGCCCCAGCCCCTGCCAAGAGCAGCCCCCGGGGCAGGGCAGAACGGGGAGCCCCACGTTAACCTCCACAGAAGGGCAGTAAGTGATGACCCCAGCTCACCCTGTGGCTGCAGGGATGGCAGAGTGCTGCATGATCCCCTGTCCTGTCCTAGTCCAGCGTCCTGGAATGAGGGCTCTTCTCTCGAGCTGCAGTTATTGCCCAAGTAACTGCCTAAATCCTCCTGGGAAGTTCTGCACTAGCAGCATCCGGAAGCAAGCAATTTCATAGTTGGACTGCAAATAGCATACAACTTTCTACCTTATTTCTTGTTATTCGTACGCTTCTCCTCTATTTATCGTTCACCCAATGCCACTCCAGCATCTCGCGGTGCCCGGCACAGGCAGGACAGGTTTCTCGTGGAAGTGTATAAAGCAGGAGTATCAGTAACACTTTCCTCCTCAGCTGAGTGCTCCAGTGCCGTCCCCAAAGCTACTGCCCGAGCCAAGCGCTCTGGGAAAGCCGCGCTGCCTCCCTGCACCTGCCTCTCGTCCTGGGTGCAAAGTGACACCAGCTACAGCCCAGGCTCAGCACAGAGGCACAGCACGCACCAGCTCTTGGTTCAGCACAGCACAGAATGGGGCATGAGCTCCATATTCCAGACTGGGAGAGGGAATCACACTGACACTGCCAGAAACACCGCCTCGGATCATTCCGACACACAGAAACTTGCAGGGATTGAAGCTACAGAGATTGGAAGCAATAAGCAGGACCCTTGGTTGAAATTACACCCCCAGTCGTGAATCTGTGGGGAACAACTTAAAAAAAAATCAGCTTCCACAGTGAGTGTTTTAATTAGATACCTCACCTAGATTTCTTACATCTTTACAATGTGTTTCTCTATCCTGCACAGCATCTTTAAAACTCCCTTTCTACATCTCCAAACTACTGAACCTGGTGAGATTTTAATAGAAATCCCTTTTCTGTGCTATAAAGAGAAACATTACTTGAGATTTTAATTAGCAGTTGTCAGTGCTGAGCCATAGGAAATACTGAATAGTTTGCTTAACTTCTTAGAGAAAGTGCCTTTTGCTTTCTGACCTTCTGCACTCAAATGATGCAACACACTCGAGCCATTTGAAAACTCCTTTCCAAACGCAGCTCTGGGGGAGTAAAAGCCATTCCCTCAATCAATACACCCTGTGCTGCTCCAACCCGTGTTCACCCACTGCACACCCGGCTCGTTTGATGCAGAAATCGTGCCACTGTTATCCTCTGACCGCCGCTATAAATCTGAAAGGCAGCATTCTGTTATTGCCATTTCCTTCCACCCTGTGCAAGGTACCCCGAGCTTTAGACACACACGGAACTTGGAAATCAGATGCCAAATCGATTCAGTCCGTTGAGACTCCGTTTGCACAACAGAGTGCGGAGCAGGGGTCCGTCATGCAAACTTCAGGCAAGGCGGGCACCTGCTCCGAGCCTCGAGTCACCATCACCGACCCTACCCCGAAGGCATTAAAGAGCACGAGAACTGTTCCTACCATTCAGCTGCCTGTAGACTATGTCTTCGAGGAGCGAGAGCCTCTTCAGCACCGCATCCTGGATGGAGCTGATGCCGTGGGCTGTCAAGTTGGCCACTTCTGCCCTGGGATGGATGTCATGGAAGGAGTCGCCGCTCTTGGTCGTGATAGGTCTGCACTTGGCCAGGAAAAGGACGAAGCCAGCCACGGCGATCAGGTTTAACACCAGCAGGACTTTGACTCTCCTCAAAGAAGCCATCAAACTTCCCGAGGGGCCCCGCCAGCCGCCGCGCTGCCGGCAGGGCTATGGGAGCGGGCCGGC
>WBMY01009985.1:1058470-1075391 GCA_013397315.1 Donacobius atricapilla | reverse complement strand
GGGGATGGGGAGCGCTGGTGCCGGGGTAATGTGGGGATGGGGAGCGCTGGTGCCGGGGTAATGCGGGGATGGGGAGCGCTGGTGCCGGGGCCGGGCGGGGATGGGGAGCGCGGAGCTGTAGCGGGTAAATGGGGCCGGTCGCGGTAACGCGCTCGGGCTGCTCGGTGTCACAGAAACTTTGAGCCCCCGGGCCGGTGCGTGGCCCTCTCCCGGACTCTGCTCCCTGCTTTCCGCCACGGAAGCTTTGTCCTCTCACTCGGAAGCCCGGCTTTCCCTGCCCCGGCACGGAACGACAAAGGAAGCATCCTGCTTCCCCAGGCTCCCCACACCCTCCGTGCCGGAGCCAGGGAATGACTTCAGAGCTGCCACGGCTGTCGTTAGCAAGGATCACCTGTACCTCAAACCCTGACATGAGGTAAAGTGATAAACATCATAAACTACAATTCACATCCAACGTTTTAATGCCAGAATGCTGAATCTTCTCATGAGGGCACGGCCACTACTGAACAACCCCAGTAATCCCCATTTTCTGAGCTTTATCCATGTGCCACTGTTAACCCTCCTTTTGAGGAAGATGCCACCAACAGGCATTAGAAATTCAAACAACCTTGAGCCATTGTATCCCTACAAGGCAACTTTTCAAAAGGTAAGAATAACCCCTCTCACCTTCAAGCCCTAATTAAAAAAGAAAAAAAATCAATGCCATGGAAACAAACCTAAAATTGCCTTGGAGGATTTGGAGTTTTAATTCAGTCCTAGCTGCACACCAGGTCTTTTATGGCTCATGTGTTTGGACCGGGGATCCTGCTACAAACCTGGAGAAGAGACAGGCCCCTAAGTCATAGTCAGACCCTGAAATACGGTGGTCAGTCCATTATCCACGCTCAGGTTCATTATTAGAGGGTGAAAATGTGAATGATTTGCGTGACATAGAGCTAGAAATACCTCACGAATTGCTGAAAACCAGCTTTTGGCAGGCACTGAGGGGAAGGTGGTTTGGGGGTTCTATAGGGGTGTTTTGGCACATGATAAACAGAAGGTTTGTTTCCAAAGCTGACAGTTGAGATTTTTCTTCTCTATAAATAAAACCACTTTCTATTAAACAAATAAACAAACACTTCCCCAGCTTGGCAGAGTAGTTTACCAAAAAGGGAAACCACATGGCCTTAACTGTCAGGAGCAGAAATACTTGTGCAAACAGAAAAGTACCTGCTGCTTATTCTGAAGCAGTCTGGGATAAAGACCCATTCCCGTTGTCCTTCATTACCACTGCTCCCACTGAAGTCAGGCTGGTGCATTGCACAGAAGCAGCAAGATCTATTTTAATTATAAACCAGTTTGGGAAGAGCTGGATTTAAAGGCTTTTGGCACATGGCTGTTAGAAATGATCTCAATGGAAAAAAAAATCTTAGGATCTTAAAAAAGAGAGTGCAAGAATATGAAGCAGCTCCTTGCTGAATGACAAGGTGAGCATTTTTGCCACCACTTGCCCCAAGAAAGGAGCAGGATTAAGTCCCCAAAAAACAGGGAAGGAGGGAGAAACCACAAGTCCCCTTACGCTGACAGATGGCTACAGGGCACCTGGCGCCCATGAGTGTGTGCTCCTGGGGAGTACAGCACAGCAGGAGAAAATAAAGATGTCCAAAAAAATGCAAGGGAAAAACCTCTGTGTGGGAAATAGTAGGAGAGCTAAAAAGTCAGAATACACACATGGCAAGAGCCCCCCTGCCCTGTCTGGGAGGATTAACTTCTAAAAGCTCCCCAGTTTTCTGTTGCTGCTGCTGCTGTTCTTTTATTCTGGGGAGAGGCAAGCAGCAGATTTTGAAGCTGTACTGGGACGACTGATCCATCACCTGGGACTGTCCCCAGTCCAGCTGCACCTGCCTCCAGGAGAGCTGGCCCTGCTGCTGGCCCCAGGGGCAGCTGGGCAGTGCTTGCCTTTGCAGAACTGCTAAGGGAACCAGCCTGAGGAAAAGCTGATTCGCCTTCCTGAACTGGTTTTCAGCATTCCATGTTCCACAGGCCCCTTCTGCCATGCTGCTCTCAGTAGCAGC
This sequence comes from Donacobius atricapilla, assembly GCA_013397315.1. NCBI lineage: Eukaryota > Metazoa > Chordata > Aves > Passeriformes > Mimidae > Donacobius > Donacobius atricapilla. The sequence continues at coordinate 1,073,337 of WBMY01009985.1, read as the reverse complement.
AAATTTTCCCTCCATTTCTTTCACTTTGGAGAAGTTATTCCAGTTTAATTCAGTTGTACTCCAGTCACTTCTGGCCTGAGGAGATCAAGCAAACCCCTGAGTATTCACCCCGTGTGCCCTGAGAACCACCCTCAGCATGTCCTGAACGAGGCTCAGCTCTCAGGGACTGCCAAGGAGCCAAGTGCCACCTGTGTCACCAGAGCTGCAGAATTATCCACAAACACATCCCTCTGCAGCGACAAGGGAGAGCAGAATGCTTCAGATAACAACAACAATCATCAGAGAGTCCACTGAATCAGAGAATCACAGACTCCCCGAGCTTGGGAAAGACCTCCAAGGTCATCCAGTCCAAACATCAACCCAGCAGCACCCCGTGAGCACTGCCCCCTGTGCCCAAGTGCCTGACTCACGTTTTCTGAACACTTCCAGGTCTGGTGTTCCCCCTGCTGAGGGCAGCCTGTGCCAGGCCCTCACCACCCTCTCAGTGATGGAATTTTCCTACTATCTAACTTAATTTCCCCTGGCATGACTTGGGGCTCTTTCCTGTCACCCTGCCCTGAAGATAGACACCAAGAGGACATGGCTGTAGGATACCAAGAAAAGTTAGGCTTTGGGGCATTCCAAGGCCTGAGAGCAGCTTCCCCACCCATATTTCCTTTGAGCTTTGCACCCCCAGAACACTGAACTAAATTTCAACAGCAAATACAAAATGGTTGCTTGAAAAGGTCTGTCAAGACCCCACTGTCTAAATCAGGGTTCAAGCAAGGCATAGCTCAGCCTCCACTGGAGGGTTTGGAGAATTTTTCATTCCTTTTTTTTAATCTTTTTTTTTCTTTTTTTTTTTTTCCTATTTCATTACATTCCTACCAAGAAAAAAATAGCTTGAAATATTGTTACTAAATAGAGAAGAAGAACTAAAGGATATGTGTCAGTATCGGGCAGAGGAGATCAGTTTGCATGTCTAATAGAAAAATTCTATTTTTGCCCATTCCAGTGGAGTTCTGTGAACAGCACACACACACTTTTCAAGTGCTAGCCAACATAATTACTTCTCTGCTTCTGTGGGGAAAAAAAATCCACTAAATCATGAATATTCAATGGATTGGTTAATGACATAGTAATGCTTTAGCTGAAATCTTTGCTCCTTAAAATACAGCCAACATGAGCTGCCAGTTAGAAGAAGAATTAAAAATACAAAAATAACTTGATTTGCAGAACCTATCACCCCCCAATCGCTTCAGGAGTATGTGATGGTAACATGATACCATGACAGATCTGGGGCAGACTGTCTTCACAAGCTGGGAGATGTAAAACAGGCAGGCAAAAATAGTTTCTGTTACTCACTGGAGCTTCTGCCAGTGCTGGGTGTTCTCCAGGGCAAAGGTGCCTTTCCTCAGCACCAGCTCGGTCCTCGCCCAGATGATCCCAGGGTGCACCCAGTTACATTGCCAGCCTTGTTGCACCAGCTCAAAGGGGAAAAAAAAATGTTTGCGTCTTTCAGCAAAATTTCTTTGCATTGCATAAATGAGCCTTTCTGTAAGCAAATCCCTGTATGAAAAGAGTGAACTGCAAAAGAAAAAAAAAAAAAAAACAAAAACAATCAGCCAAACAAAAACCTGCAGAAAAGGTTCAATTTAAAGCCAATTTTGTTTCCTCAAAGTCTGAGAGTCCTGGCTGGAGTGCTGTGAGTACAGCAGCTTTGCTTTTAGGCTTCAGGTGGTGCTCAGGAGTTGCATCTTCCCTTTTTTTTCTCTTTTTTTTCTGATTATTCAGCCTCAATTTTGTTGCTTTGCCACCAAAACCACCTCTGAGAAAGCTCCATATTCATCAGGTAGATGAATTTAAGCCTCCATGTTGCCTATGAACTCTGTTTTTCCCACTGGAGTTTTCTCCGTGTGAAGTCTGCTCCCTGCAAGGGTCACCAAAATCACTGTGAGGCCTGGGCTGGTGAAAGGAGTAAAACTTGTATAGGAAGATGTTTCATGATTTTCAGAAGCCTGTATTCCAAAGTTGATGGCTCACTCTGCTCTCTCTGAGCCATTTCTGACATACTTCAGGCATGTATTAAACATCAAGGAGTGAACGCTTTATCCCCAGCCTTAATGTTTTTCTCCACTATGGGAACTAATAATGCACAAAAGTAACTTTCCTCAGTGTTATCTTCAAAGTTGGGAACATATTTAGTTGCACATTACAATAACTGCATTCATATTTCATGAATTTTTAAGTTCAGCCTGTGAGCATGGACAGCTCATCACTGATACATCAGGAAAATGCTGTGAAAAAACAAGCAACTTATTGTGTTTTTAGCATATGAAATTGCTGCATGGTTCCCTCAAGGATATTAAAAAGATCTGTGCTATGGTTATCAATAAGTATCTTTCCGGATCAGCATTTATAAAGCTTCTAGAATGGCTGCAGCTCTTGACTGACTTCAAAAATAAAGGAACTTACAAAAAGCAAAATCATAGCTTAAAGTCAACTACTCTTCAGTTTTGTTGCTTTGAACTTCAATATTCATCTGGATGACCAGAAGCTAATCATTAAGTAATTTTATTATTGGAGCTGGTTTGAAAACTTCAGCTTACTTCTTGAAAAAACGGGAGAAGGGAGAAGAGCAAGAGGAGCAAATTCATTGAAATTTTGATAAATCATCGAAAAATCAGAAAACCTATTTTAAGTATTGACTCCTTGTGTGACTAGAAAATAAATTCTCACTTATTTCTTTTTTATTACAGAAGATACTTACATGGCCTAAGTTATTTCAGCACCTAATCATCGCTTCATAGCCCTTGAGCCAGGGAATACCGTTGTTTCTTCATGTTACACCAGCAAAAAAAAAGATACCTGAAGACCTTTGAAAAAACCACAGAATCATAGAATGGTTTGGGTTGCAAAGGACCTTAAAGCTCATCTCATCCCACCCCCTGCCATGGGCAGGGACATCTCAGGGTGCCCCAAGCCCCAGTGTCCAGCCTGGCCTTGGGCACTGCCGGGGATCCAGGGGCAGCCCCAGCTGCTCTGGGCACCCTGTGCCAGGGCCTGCCCACCCTCCCAGGGAACAATTCCTTCCAGTATCCCATCTGACCCTGCCCTCTGGCTGTGGTGAGCCATTCCCTGGGGTTTAAATTCCAAGGAAAACAGGAGATGACACAAAGGACCCAGCCAGGACTGAAGCCTTTGGGAGCCTTCAGAACAAGAGGTCAGTTTGTCACCAGACCCTTGAGTGCCAGGCTGGCACACTCCGCTGCTGGGCCCTGCTCCAGCACTGCAGTATGGCCATGCCTGTGGGGAGCAGGGAAACGCTGAAAGATCCCAAAGTCAGATTGCACCATCCCTGTTCCTACTAACACTGGGACTGCCTTACCCATGATTGTCAGAAGTGCAGGTCTGACACTGCAGCCAAGACAAAGCCCAGAGGTCAGTTTGCTTGGATGGAGGAGCCCTTTAAGGGCTCAGCTGTCTCCCCAAAAGCCTGCTCTTGCTTCCTGTAGCAATCTGACCTCTGCCACTTCAGAGGAGAGCCCAGAAATGGAGTATCCCCTCTTGGCTGCTGCTGGAGCCTGGCTCTGAGGACTTTCTGGATGCTACAGCTCATGCACCAGAGGGACAACTTGTCCCCTGACTTACACCAAGTACTCAGCTTAGGGTCAAGGCTCAAAGCCTTTTCCGAACCCTGCATGGCCCTGCCCACGCTCCTGCTTCCCCCATCAGGACCATGCTGGGCAGGATGAGAGTCCAAAGTCATGGAGATGGCACTGAAGGTACAAACCCAAGACTTGGCCATGGTGCAGCCATAGATGCCAGTGAAAACTGACACTCTTTTTTTACTCCTTATCCATGAGAACCCTCTGTGTGTCAATCTCAAATACAGACAGTGTTGTATTAAAGAAAGCAAATTTTAAAAAATCCAGTGACTTTTACAAGCCACTGTGCACAAATACTTGCCCGCTTATGTCTTTTCATGTAATTCTTCTTTTGCAGTACTCAGATGTCTCTTGCTCTGTGCTTAAACTGTATCTCAGCCATGCCAGGGCAGTGTTTATTCTGCTGTGGTTCTGAATAGTGGGCTGGCCATCTACAAATAATACACTGCTTTAACCCCCGAATTTTAAACCTCCCAATAGAGAGGAACCACAGATGGCCACTGAACTGCTTGACAAATGCCAGTGTGAATTGCATCACACTGATTAAACATTACTGATTGACATCAATAAATTCTTGCTACAGAATTTAGAAGGTGCTTCTCATAAAAATCTCAAGAGGTCTGCATCCCAGCAAAAACAATAATTCAAAGCAGTTCTTAATGTTTAGAAAATCAAGTAGGTCAAGAAACAGACATATATGTGTTTACACTCTGAGTTAAACAACTGAACTTCCCTCTCTGGCAGCCTTTTGTTTTATTTTGGGAACCTGTATACGAACTGTCTTCCCAGCTCCCAAAACACCCCGAGTACCTGTCTCAGCAAAATCTCACAGGAGCTGTGTATCCTTGTGGAGTTCAATGAAAGGTACAGTGGGAAAAACCAAACCAAACTGGATTTTATCTCAGATTTGCTGTTGATTCATTGGGTGTCTCCAGGCAAAAGGCCCAGAGCTGAGTTTTTGGGAAGTCATAGAGTCATAGCATGGCTTGGACTGGAGAGGACCTCAAAGCCCTTCTCATTCCACCCCTGCCATGGGCAGCGACACCTCCCACTGTCCCAGGTTGCTCCAAGCCCTGTCCAGCCTGGCCTTGGACACTGCCAGAGATCATGGGGCAGCCACAGCTGCTCTGGGCACCCTGTGCTGGGGCCTTGTAAATCCTCTCTCCCCACCTTTCCTGTCAGCTCTCAGCCTTTCCTCAGAGACGAGCTTCAACCCTCCATCCCTCTGATCATCTTGGCCATCTTCTCATGGGTCAAATATGCAGACACTCAACTGAAGGCTGCAATTTCAGAGTGGCTGAACAGCCTGAGCGCCTCCGCTCAGCCCTGGTGCAGAAACAGTGCCAGCCACAGGGGACTGGTTGGTTTGGGACGTGGGGTCCACAGAACTGCCAATCCCACTGGGGAAGGCCTCAAAAGAAGCTCTTTACAGGTAGGAGTCTCCCGTTTACTGCAAATACTCTTAGCTGGGGAGTAATTCACAGAGAACCCTGTCTCCTCCTCTCCTTTAATGAGTAGGTGGAACTGCAGTAGGAGATTTGGGACAAAACAAAGCAGAGTTTTGGCTTGGAGGACAAACCAGGGGAGGCTGAGCCTGCTCCGCTCCCACCAGGCACTGGATGGCGGAGCTGCAAAGGAAAGCAGATCCCAAGGCTCAGTCAAACCTGTGACTTCCTCCATCAAATGAAAACTGGTGCCCAAAACTGGCTGTGATTTCTCCCCCAATACAACAACAGGCTTCAAGCACCATTCAGTGACCAGGCTCAGCCCACTGTGTCCCAGTGACAGATGACTCCAGCCACTGCCAGGTACAAACATCTTCAGCCCAATTGAACAGCTGAGTCTTGATACCTCACAAGTACCAATTGGCTGTTTTTGTATAGCCTGAGCAGTTACTCAGCTACCCTGAAGGGATTGTTCTTAGCTTTGAAGATTGCTGCTTTCATTTCAGAAGAATGGCCAGAAAGAATTCCCATTTTCTTTCCAACAATAGCATTTGTTGTGGGGGAAGGATATAATATCTTTAAGAAGGCAGGGAGAGAAAATGAAGTGCTAGACCCTGTCTCTGAAATACTTCTCCTGGAGGAATATACATTTGCATCTAGGGCTGAAGGTCTCACAGAGTAGCTGTTAAAGGAAAAAAGCTATGCTGAGCCCATCCAATTCTCTGTCCTCTGGTCTATCCCATCACAGCACTTGGGTACTTCCCTTTTTCCCCCATGCAAAAGAAGAATAAAGTATTATGGAGAGATTCATCCCAGTTGTACCCACAGTTTGCAATGGTGCTCGAAGCAGGGATGTCCTGAGCCTGCCCTCCCCCAGCACTGCTCTGCCTTGGCCTTGCCTGCAGGAACCACCTGGGAGCAATGGATGCACTCCCAAAGTCCTGCTTTTGCACTGCCTCAAATCCCAGAATCATAGAAGAGAATCCCAGAATGGGTTGGGTTGGAAGGGACCTTAAAGCCCATCCAGCCCCACCCCTGCCATAGCAGGGACACCCCCCACTGCCCCAGGCTGCTCCCAGCCCCAGTGTCCAGCCTGGCCTTGGGCACTGCCAGGGATCCAAGGGCAGCGACAGCTGCTCTGGGCACCCTGTGCCAGGGCCTGCCCACCCTCCCAGGGAACAATTCCTTCCCAATATCCCATCTATCCCTGTCCTCTGGCAGTGGGAAGCCATTCCCTGTGTCCTGGCACTCCAGGCCCTTGTCAATTGTCTCTCTCCCTCTTTCCTGTCAGCTCCTTCAGGCCCTTCAAGGTCACAATGAGGAGACCCCAAAACTTCTCCTCTCCAGGTGAACATTCCCAGCTCTCCCAGCCTTTCCTCCCAGCAGAGCTGCTCCATCCCTCTGCTCATCCTGGTGCCTCCTCTGGACTCCTCCAGCAGCTCCAGGTGCTGCCTGTGCCGGGCCCAGGGCTGGGGCAGCTCTGCAGGTGGGGCCTCACCTGAGCACAGGGGCAGAATCCCCCTCCTCAATCTGCTGCCCACTCTGGTTTGGATCTCATCACAAGAAAAAATTAGCATTGACTGACATCAATGCAATGGATATCATTCTCTCAGTTGTGCTGCTCCCAAGGACATGCTCAAGGTCTGGCAGTGACTTGGGCTCCCCCACTCTGGCTGTTCATTGTCTTAAGGCAAATACTCCTCCAGTAAAGCAGTTCTGCAGCACTTAAAAACTTTGGCTGGCTGGCTCCTCAGTCTGTCTGGGCAAAGTGATTCCTTCTGCAGTTACTCCTGCCGTCATTCCTGCAGTCATCTCTCCTCACTCCCCAGCACTTCAAAGGCCAATGGAACATCAGAGGGACACACTGCAGTGCTTTGTTTTCCTCTCTCCTTAACCGCTTTTTTAGCATTTTAAAACACAACGCACTCATGGAAGGTTGTAAAATTCCTCATAAAGTTGACTGTGCCACAGGATTATAGAATACCTCTTGGTACAATGGATAAACAGCTAATCTTGGATCTGTCACCAGAAAACACTAATATATTTCAAAAAGCTATTAGCCCTTAAACCAAAAGTAACACAGAATTTGATTTTTGGGCAACAGGCTATAAACCACTGAAATTGTTTGGCAGCTCTGCATTGAAAGCAGGTGGAAAAAGCTGTAAGAGCCCTGGCATTTATTTTATTCAGCTATTTCAGGCATATTTTACATAGATTCTAAAACATGTGCATGAAAACTAACGCTAAGTAAGGATACTTGAAAACAACAGTGGATCAGTTGATTTACCACACATTTTCAGGAAGCAGAACAACACTCGCTATGTTATGTAAGAAGGAAGTAAAAGGCAGTAAATATTTCAGATAAAAAATAATAAACCATCAATAGCCTTTACAATTTTTACAGCATCATATCTTTAAGGAGCTTTAGAACCATCAGCTCTGACCATAACCTTCAGATGAGCAATATCCATTTTGTGGATGGAAACACTAAAGCTCAGCCATTAATCCTAAACTTCTGGTCAGTACTGAAGGGCTTTGGGACAGGGATGGCCAGGATGACCAGGCTTGGTGGGACAGGGAGGAAATATTTGGGGAATGCAGTGGGGAAATAGAGTTTGAGATTGCCACATGGAAAGCCAAAGTCGAAATGTGTTTCATACCTTTTTCTTTCCCTGGTCCTTGTAATACCTGGTCTGTCTTTCATCTAGCTGGCAGATCCCAGAACCCCAGGCTGTGCCAGGCCTGAAGGGACCACCGAGCGTCCCTGGTGCCACCTCCCTGCTCAGGCAGGGCCATCCCAGAGCACAGGGCACACCATTGTGTGCAGAGGGCTCTGCAATATCCCCGCTGAGGAGACCCCAGCCCCTCCCTGGGCAGCCTGGGGAGGGCTGGGCACTGCCCAGGGCAGAAGTTGTGCCTCCTGTGCAGGGGGAATTGCTGGGCTCAGCCCCTGCCCGTGGCTCTGGTGCCACTGCTGAGCCCCCGGAGCAGAGCCTGGGCCCTGCAGTGCCCCGCCCTGCACACAGGGACACCCAGGGCTGAGGGCCCCCCTCAGCTGGGGCTCCTCTCCAGGCTGAACAGCCCCAGCTCCCTCAGCCTTTCCTGGGCACGGAGATGCTCCAGTCCTGCATCCTCACAGCCTGTGCTGGCCCCGCTCCAGGAGCTCCTGTCCCTGCTGTGCTGAGGATCCAGAGCTGGACACAGCACCCCAGAGGTGCCCCCAGGCTGAATAGGCCACAAATGAGTGGGATGCAGGTCATGAAACAAAAAAGAGGATGAAGGTGAATTTGCTGTGAAAAAAAAAAAGACATGAAAAGATCAGGCAGATAGAAAAATGCTTCAGATGAAGAGTGCAGGAGTTACCTTCTCACAGAGCAGAGATGCTTTTGTCAAGTACTTTGAGAGAGGTGATCTTTAAGCTCTTCAAAGCCTCAAAAAACATGAACAGGACTAAGGTGAGGACTTTCAGGCTTGTGGCTGAGTGCTGGAGCTGGAAATGGTTGAAGAATCCCAGCAACACAGCCAGGACTGTGCACCAGCAGTGATGCCATTCCAGTGTCGGTTTATTTGGGGCCTGGACAGTGGATCTGCATTTTATACAGAGAAATTACTGCAGAAAGGCTAATTCTCAGCAGAAAGGTATTTTTGGTATTTCTCTGGCAAATAACCTACAGGATGCAAGACTTAATTGTTTCCCTTAAAAGTACACTCATCTCAGAGCCTCTTAAGGAAGGGAGGTATCAGAATAATTAACCAGAGCATTGGTGCTCCTGTGATCCTGCTTTAGCGAAAGCTGGGACACACAAGAACTTACCAGCATAGTGGTGCTTCTGACCTGCACACATTCAGGACTGAGAGAAGGGAACGGAGCTGGGAAGGGGCTGGAGCCCCAGGAGCAGCTGAGGGAGCTGGGAAAGGGGCTCAGCCTGGAGAAAAGGAGGCTCAGGGGGCACCTTGTGGCTCTGCACAACTCCCTGACAGGAGGGGACAGCCGGGGGGTCGGGCTCTGCTCCCAGGGAACAGGGACAGGAGGAGAGGGAACGGCCTCAGGCTGGGCCAGGGGAGGCTCAGGGTGGACATCAGCAGGAATTTCTCCATGGAAAGGGTGGTCAGCATTGGAAGGGGCTGCCCAGGGAGGTTTGGAGTCCCCATCCCTGGAGGTGCCCAAGGAATGAATGGATGTGGCATCCAGTGCTCTGGGCTGGGTCAGTCATAGGTTGCAGTTGATGATCCTGGAGTTTTTTCTCCATTCTTAATGATTCTGGAATTCTGATTTACACGAGGCTTTGGTGTTTTCTTTCTGTCAATTAGACACACATATCTATGAGAAAGCAGTGAATTGTACATTTTTGTCAAACCCAGGCTTCAGTAATAAGGAAATTATGCCTCCAGAATCCTCTCATTCACCAGACTGAATGCAGCATGGAGCTGACTCATTCCATGGGGCTGCCACCAGCAGTCTAAAAATTTCCTACAGGAAGTTCTTGAGGTACAGAGGAGACAGTTCTGGGAAAAAAAAATTATAATGTCCCACAGAGGTGATAGGAAATAAGGAGGCACAAAATCCCCAGGCATGAGAGGCTGGACACATCCCACCAGCAGCTTTCCAAACTGCTTTGCTCTCCCTGGGAAATGTTCCCCCATTTCCAGAAATCACCCTGAAAAGTCACAGGGTTTCGAGATGCTGTTCACAACTCCAGGGCAAATCACAGCAGCTCCAACAGCACAGCTCATAGAAGGTGTCTGTTTCACCTGTTCAGTATTCAGTGCTCTGCTGTTCAGACAAAGGACAGCACCAAGGATTCTTTGGCATAATTTTGGCCATCTCCCCCTCTGATACTGTGCATCCTCTGCTGCAGCAGGTGGAGAGGGAAAAGGTGCATGAAGGTAGGAAAAGGCCTCTGGAGAGCAAGGTGAACATGGAACAGATCTGAGCACTCACACTCACCTGACTGGGGGAAGAAGCCTCCTTTCCAAGTGAGCATTTGTTATCTTGCACAGGAAAATTCAACAGATGGATTCTTTTCTTCCTGTACCTAAACTGCACGAAGTAAAAACTGAGTAGGTCACTTTGAAATGATCTACACACATATACATTAAAAAAACCCCAACAAAACAAAGACAAAAGCCTTGAGCTCAGTTTAGCCACCAAGCTGCCTGTGGTGGTTCAGAGTGGATGGAGGAGGAATCTGGGCTGGGATCACAAGGAGCCCCTCAATAGGCTCAGGACTGCACCCAGCATAGATTAGCAGCCACTCAGGGGCCACATAGAAACTATTTTGCAGTCTGACTGGAGCACCTCTTGAGATAATTGAAATTAAGGACTTCAGGCCTGAAGCTTCTCAGATACATCTCCCAGTTGAAATCACAATATTCTGAGAGAAAAGGGACCCCCAAGGATTATCCAGTCCAACCCCTGGCCCTGCACAGACACCCCAACAATCCCAGCCTGTGTGTCCCTTGGGAGCTCCTGGAGCTGTGGCAGCCTCAGGCCGTGCCCATTCCCTGGGGCGCCTGGGCAGTGCCATGGCCAGTCCTGGGGAAGTCAGTGATGCTGCTCATTTAGACAAAATGTGCTCCACCAGGAAATGCTGGGAGAATTGGGATCTCAAGACCTGGGTTTTGGAATAAAGTTTTGGACCAGGATTGGGGCAAGTTACGCAGATGGGGCAATTCAGTGAATAAAACATCATTTACTGGATTTAATTCCACATTCATGTCTTGTATTTTATTTCTTCAGTGTGGAGAATCTCAGTAGTGCACTGGGAACCTGAAGGCACATTAGCACCTGTTACCCATTCTTGTGCAAATGGCCAAGGCAACACCTAACTCTGACTTAAACCCATTTAAGCTCCGTATTTTTAATTTCACTACAGTAGCTCCCTGAGCTGGATCACATCAGTGACCAGTATAAACCTTTGAGCTGCCTTGCTGTTTATTTAGTTCTATCTTGACTTAGGAGATCATTTGTGATCAACAACTACAAGGTCTCAACATTAATTAGGACTACAAGCCTACCAGGGAACAAAATAAATTTTAACAGATACATGCAATGACCCAAAAAGAGTTAATTTTAATTATGTTAATGTTTAATAAATGGTTATTCAAATCCCACAATAATAACTTGATAGTCCTACTCATAAAAATGACAATTCTCTACCTCATAATAACTAATTATATTTAAGCTATTCAAGGCCATAATTTATCAATTATCCAGCTACTAGATTTTATATTAAACCATACTCCTAATGCAAAACAGCTTTCTGGAAAAATTCTGAGTGAGCAATCAAATGGCCACTCATGGGAAGCACAGAGTCTCTGTACATGGAATAGGGGTCTCAGGGGCACCTGCAAACCACTGCAGAAAGGGTAAAATATTTCTGTGTATTTGATTCTGCTGCCGCTGCCTGAATCTCTCCTTTCTGATGCAGGGATGCTGGAAAGGATCTGTTTTTCAGCTCTGACTTGGGTGGGATAATGAAGGGTCCTTCAGCAGCATTAGCAGGAGGAAGGTTTACTGGCAGAGCTTCCAGCTTTTCTTGTAGGTGTAGCTTTAATCACTGGGGACTGTGCCGAGGCTGTTGATGCGGTATTTCTGAAGAAAAAGAGCTTTTGCTGCTCCTTTAAAGAGCTGCCAGTGCTTGCGAGACGATTATTTTATATATATATTTATGTGTGTACATATGAGTATTCTGCTTAGAAAGAACATCTAGGTCATGTTTTCCATACTGATCTACCTTCAGCCTGCATCATCAAGGGCACCTTCAGAGAAGCGAGAGTTTCTAAGGGATCTCTGCTGCTGTTATTCCCCAGGCTGAAGGTTAACCCTCAGTTGTGTTTTGGGTTTGACTGGGGGGATGGAGGGGGCGAGAGGGATGGGTTCTGCGAGAGGCTGCTGTGAGTGTCTGACAGAGCCAATTCCAGCTGGCTCCAGGACAGACCCAGTGCTGGCCAAGGCTGAGCCCAGTAGGGACTATGAGAGCACCTCTGGGGTACCTGAGGTAAGAACAGGGGGGGAAAACCCCCCAAACTGCCCTACTGCTGCTGGAGAAGGGACCAGTGAGAATGTCTGAGAGAATCAACTCAGAGACCAAGGGCAGGGCTGAAGAAGGGGCTGGAGCTGCTCCAGGTGCTGGAGCTGAGGTTCCCCAAAGATGCCAGGCTGCAGCCCCTGCAGAGGCGTCTGAGGGCACAGGGAGCAGAGTTTCCCCTGCAGCCCCAGGAGAAGCCCAGGGCAGAGCTGGAGATGCCTGGGAGAGCTGTGATCCCATGGAAGCCTGTGCTGGAGAAGGGTCCTGACAGGACCTGTGACCTTGTGGAGACAGGAGCCCACCTGGGACAGGTTTGCTGGGAGGACTCGTGAACCCATGGGAGGAAGCTTACTGGGGCAGTTCCTGAAGGACTGAGCCCATGGATAAAGGGATCCCCACTGGGGCAGTTCCTGAAGGACTGAGCCCATGGATAAAGGGATCCTGGAGCAGTTTCTGGGGAGCTCTGCCCTGGGAGGGACCCCAGGCTGGAGCAGGGGCAGTGTCAGGAGTCCAAGCCCTCTGGAGGAAGCAGCAGCAGGGACAGCTCCATGTAATGGACTGACCATAGCTCCATTCCCATCCCCCTGAGCCTCTGAGGGGGAGGAGGGAGAACAAATCAGGAGTGAAGTTGAGCCTGTGAAGAGGGGAGGGGTTTGGAGAAGGTGTTTTACGATTTGGGTTTATTTCTCAGTTTCCTACTCTGGTTTGATGGGTGATCAATTAAAGTGATTTCCCCCAGCAGAGTCTGTTTGCCAGTGGCACCCCTGGTGAGGGATCCCTCCCTGCCCTCATCCCAGCCCGAGCCTTTCCCTGTGTCCAGTCTCCCCTGCCCAGCTGAGCAAGGCAGTGACAGAGGGGCTTGGTGGGCACAGGGTGCCCAGCCAGGGTCATCCCACCACAGCAGAGGGATCTTTTTTCACTTCCCCAGAACTAAACAACGATATCAGCTATCCCAGGGGAGGAGAGTTGAATTTCAAGGGAAGGCAAGAACAACCCTGAAACACAAACAAAATATTTCATAAGGTGCCATTAATAAATGACAGACCAAAGAGAGATTTTTCCACATGCTTTCTATATGGACCTTAAATGAAAACCTTACTGGGCTCTGCAGTTGCTGGGAACAGGGAATGTTGCAAGGGAATGCTGGAGGCTAGGGATGTAACATCCCTCACTTAGTACAACCATGGCTATAAAATCCAGCACTTTTATGGTGTATTAGGTATAGGATACCTATGAACACAGCGAGAGCCATCACCCACCACCCACTATCTGCAGTTTGGTTACGGACTATCATTTGATATCTTAATTTACAACTCCAAGGTAGTGCTTTACCTGCTGAAGCCTATTTATATCCCTGGAACAGATCTCCAAGTAGCTGTTAACATGGATCTCACCAAAATAGCAAAGCCTGGTCCTCCCTGTGTATTAAAACCAGCATGTCCTGGTGAATCAGTTATAACTACAGTGCTTTACCAGCAGCAGGTTCAGCCCCCTCCCAACCGTGGGCCCACACGGCTCAAGGATCATCATTTCAGCCCAAGCTGTGCTCCTCAGCCAGGCACAGCTCGTGTTTTGGGGCTGCAGCTTTGTGTCCCAGCACCCTGAGGATGCAGCAGTCTCCCCTGCCCCCCTGGGTATCCTGGCACATTCCAGTGCTCACCACACATCTTAAAACTGGAGACCAGCAACAACAGGAGAAAAATGGCCCGTGCCCAAAGAAAATGGTGTTGGCAACAGTGTGCAGGGAGGTGATGGGTTCTCCATGGTTTGGGGATGGGAGGGACTTTAAACCCCATCCAGCCCCATCCCTGCCATGGCAGGGACACCTTCCACTGTCCCAGGCTGCTCCAAGCCCCAGTGTCCAGCCTGGCCTGGGACACTGCCAGGGATCCAGGGGCAGCCACAGCTGCTCTGGGCACCCTGTGCCAGGGCCTGCCCACCCTCCCAGGGAACAATTCCTGCCCAATATCCCATCTAAGCCCATTATCTCCCAGTTTGAAGCCATCCCCCCTTGTCCTTTCATTCCAGACCCTTCTCAATTGTCTCTCTCCATCTTTCTTGTCAGGTCCTTCAGGCATTGGAAGGAATCAAACCGGAGGGATTTTATTTGTCTCAGCTGAAGATACTCCACAGAGACGAGGTAGTTATTTAAACAACCAAACTCCAAAGCATTTTCTGGGTGATTTTCTTCTGTTTGTTTAATTGCCAACTCCCTTATTATATATACATTTTTAAAAGTGATACTGACAGGCTTCAGGAATCACCGGGCAAAGAAAAACAAATCTGTAAGAAAAAAAGGAGACTTCACAGAGATGACAAATTAGGGTGAAAAAATGCTCAGATTGCACAAAGTGCTTTCTGGGGAAGTTTGAATTTATTGTACTATTTACAGCTTCTGAAAATGAGGCAGAGAAAGCTGCTTTCTCCTCTCCCCAGGCTGCATTTACTGATGAGCAGCCTGTGAGAGCCTATGAAGTTGTGGCTGCGAGGGCAGTCTGGCCTTGTGCCCCTGGGTGGGGAGGAGCAGGAGGGAGCAGCAGGGCCCCTGCGGGGCACAGACCTGGTGTGTTTGGGCTTTCTGAGCCGGGGGGGCATCTGAGGGGGCTGGCCCTGCTCTGGGGACAAACAGCAGCGTGGGGACACGGCGCGGGGGCAGCTGCTGTCAGCGGGGCACGCTGGGTGCAATGGCCTGGAGCAGCCTGGCAGCCACCAGCACAGGGATCCCTGCGGAGAGGAGAGGAGAG
>WBMY01009985.1:1046843-1058282 GCA_013397315.1 Donacobius atricapilla | reverse complement strand
CGGAGAGGAGAGGAGAGGAGAGGAGAGGAGGCAATGAAGCTGAAGGCAGGGTGACAGCAGGGACCTGGTTACCCTGGCTGCGGCAGGGACAGCCCCAAACGCAGGCAGTGGCTGTGAAATCCATCACTGCTCTGCAATTGAGTGCAGCTTCACACCACTGCTGCTCACAGCTTCATTTATCCACGTCTCAACACTGGGGTTTTGCAACAATTCTTGCTAATTAATGCAAATTATCTTTTTCCTGGTAAGTTCAGAGAAAAATGAGGTGAACCAGGGAACCTGATACAGCAGTGCCAGAAACAGTGACCCAGTTGTGTGTGAGAGGCAAGCAGAGGTGCAGGGGAAAAGGTCCCCCAGATCATGGGGCCAGGTGACAGCTCTTGCACCCACAGCCCAACCTCCCACCGAGTTTTGGGCAGAGCTGCAGAGTGCCATTGTGAAAAAAATTCAGGCATGAAAGAACTGGAGCCTATTCATGGCACTCACAGTGCTGCACGTTTTTCCTTCCTCAAGTTAAAACAAAAGCGTGGAATTGATTTCTCTGAGCCAAACATCTCATGTGACAAATATAAAGCTACAGTAGAATATCTGGCAGCTTCACTCTCCTCTGACTCAACATAAGAACTCCAATCTCCCGGGACACTCGAGCTGAGAGCTAAAGCACAAGGAGATGATGTGCACTTAGAGAGGGCAGGTTGAGGCTACAGAGGGTTGGTATTTCCTATTTCCGCTCTTGTGAAGATTGTTATACTGTGACTTGCCTAGTCCTGAAAATACAGCATGAAGTTTACTTTAGGAAGATGTTTGGTTTTCCCTGCCAATACCCTAAAAGAGCAGCACCATTAGAATTTTATCACTCTCTTTCGCTGCAGCCTTGTAAAAAATTAAATCGTACCCATTCCCCTTTGTGACATCTAAGTCTTCAATATCAAAGCAGGAGTCTTTTAGAATATAAAACAATGTTTCATTCATCAGAGCTTGATATACTCTTTGGATTTTTTTTTTGGGATGGCATCTGGCAAACTGGCAATGCACCACAGTTCCCAAGGGAGCAACACTTATTTCCTCAACTAATCTCTTTACTGAGAGAGCAGTGGAGATCTCAGTAAATATGCTGAGCTACAAAAGCTTTTGTCCCGGGGACAAAGCACGTCAAACCCTGATACACAGAATTCATTGGACAGAGGTGAGGGAAGCACGATCAGCCCTGCTGGCTCCCACAGCAAGAATCACAGAATCCCAGGATAGGTTGGGTTGGAAGGGACTTTAAACCCCATCCAGTGCCACCCCTGCCATGGACAAGGACCCCTCCCACTGTCCCAGGCTGCTCCCAGCCCCAGTGTCCAGCCTGGCCTTGGGCACTGCCAGGGATCCAGGGGCAGCCACAGCTGCTCTGGGCACCCTGTGCCAGGGCCTGCCCACCCTCCCAGGGGACAATTCCTTCCCAATATCCCATCCAGCCCTGCCCTCTGGCAGTGGGAAGATATTCCCCCTGTTGTGGCACCACACACCCTGGTCAAAGTCCCTCTCCATCTTTCTTGGAAGCCTCCTTAAGCTACTGAAAGACCATAGTAAATCCACTCCAGAATGTTCCAGGTTCAGACCTTCACTCAAAATCCCATCCATTAAACTCATCCCAGACTCTATGGGATAAAAAAGCATCTGGACAGAGCCTCCTGCTCCTCACCAGAAGCTCAGAGAGCCATACCTGGAAGTTACAGATGCTTTTATCAGAGCCCAAACAAGCTCTGCTCAACTGCAGTTTTAGACTCATCGCTGGAATAAACTGACAGTGTGAAATTCCGTCATCCCAGCAGAGGAGCTCTGAGCAAAGCATGCAAATATAAAATGAAGAAAAATTGATCCTCTATACAGGCTAATTAATTCATGCAAGGCAATGTATATCAAGCAACAGCAAATGTGAATTCCAGAAACCTGAGGCTGAATGTCTGCATCCTCTGCTCAGCTCCATCTCTTATTAACGTCAAGGGAAATTCTGATAAATAAGAGATTCAGCACCTAGCTTTTCATCTGAAGTTCAAAAATCCAGTTACTTCTCCAAAGAAGCTTCTCCAGATCTGACAGTGAGATTGTTCCAAGCAGAAAGCCTGGATTCCTGGGGTGTAAGCCCCAAGAGGGAATTTATGGGAGCATCAAGGCATGGCTGAGTGCAGAGCAGTGCATTGCTGGCTGCGGCTGGCAGCAGCAGAGCAGACTGCAAACATCATTCCCATTCCACATCTGCTGCTGCTCTGTCCTAGGAGATGATCCCTGGGGAGTTCAGAGGCTGAGCAGAGTACAGCCCTGAATTCAGATGTGTGCTTGGAATGAGAGTCCCTGGAGAGAAAAAAAAAAACCTCCTAAGGCTGGAAACTGCTGCTGGCCGCGTTCCTTTGCTGGATCCGAGCCAAAGCCACCCCAAAAGGTCAACACTGTGCTGGGAGCTCTGTTTGAGGGGCATCCAGCAGGATAAGGATCACCTGGCCGCTGCAGGCAGCTTCCAGGAGGACTCCAAATGTTATGAGCAGCCAGGTGCTTTCTACTGATTAAAGAACCAAAACTATAAAGAACCAAATATGAAATCAAATAAATAAAGAACAAAAAATCAAGGAAAAATGAGAACATCATAAAAAAAATAAAAATAAGAGGTTGAGAATTGCAGTTCTGAACTCTTCCTAGTCCTTTTTACCTGCCCTGTGTGTGGCATTTTCTCCAGAACATCCTGTTGACAATCACAATCTGAGTATTCACAATTCCCCTAGGCCTCAGGTGAAGGTCTGTTTCATTGAAATCTTTTCCAAGAAGAGCCTCTACTGAGAGTTCTTGGGAAGCAGCCAGCACCTTAGGACAGGGTGTCTGTGACTTGAGGATGCCCTCGTGCAGAGATGAATGTCACTGAGATGAGAGTCTGTCCCTGAGGTGTGCTGGGTGCAGAGCCTTCAGCTGCCCCCCTCAGCCCCGGGGCAGCCTGTCCCTGCACAGCTCTGGGGCCTCTCTCACATCTGGTCCAGGCCCTGCTCTCCCTTCCAGTTCAGACACCTTTCCCAGCGCAGTTATCCCAGTCAGCCACAACATGGAGACAGGTACGGACAGCCCAAGTCCTGACATCCTCAGAGCAGTTCCGTCCTCTCTGATTAACCACAGCAGGCAAGATATGACCCTATAAAATCACAGAGATATTTTACCATATAAAAAGAGGCAGATTTCTTACACCACATTTGCCACGTCTCTCATTTGTCCCACAGTTGTTAAATATTAGTTGCTCTTTCAACTCAGTCTGTATTTTTATCCTCCATCTTCTCCCAGTTTCCCTTTGTACTCTGCATTTCTGTACCACATCATTACACACAGTCACCACTCGCTGTTAAACAGATGCTGCTTTTTATGCCTGCAACAGAACTGACCTCTAGATGTGGGTATGCTTTGTTTTTAAAGCATTTCTTTCTCCTGAATGAAAATCACCAAATTAAAGCAAGGTATTTCTTTGCTCCTTTTCAGAGTGTAACAGAATGCAAAAACATAAATCAAAGTATGTTTAAACACCTTTTCCAAATCACGTAAAAACCCATCTATCTTGCTAGCTCTTCCTACACACTGAACACAGCAGATGTTAAAAAGCTGTTTAATCTTCTTTAGAGCACTTTAGGTAAAAAAGCTGTGGCTTTCAAATATGTACAAAGAAGGTCAGAAAAGTAAAATGCCTTGAAACGGTTTTGCTCAAGGGCTATGGGATCTGAAGTGACCTCTGTAATTTCTTGAGTTCCCAAACTTCATTTTTATCAAGGCCTCTTTCCCTTTTGATGTTTTAACTATGCTGAAGATGGGTGTTGCTGGGTGGGAGTTGTAGCTAAACCTTTTAAGCATTTTTGATTTGTTCTCCTTGCAAGGTTAGTGTACCTGAGGCTGAAGTTAATGACTGGAGAGCCACTGAAGTGTAGATTTACCATAATCACTTTCCCATCCCCTTCACAAGGATGGTTTTACAGTTTCTCCTGGATGTTTAAATAACTAACTAAATAACTAACTAACTAAATAAAGGTGCAGCCCCTCAACATCTCAAACCACTCAACGATTTCATAAAGTTACTGCTGTTAGAAAGGTTCCTCTTGCTTTACAAAAGGCTGCACTGGTTTATTCCCATGGACAACATCTGCACCCAATCCTTGACAACCTGCTCCCCTCAGAGAGCCACACTGCTCTACCTCTCCTAACCTCCATGGTCCCCCAAACACCACAGCAGGTTTATAGCAGGCCCTACAAATTACTCCTCTTCTTTTTACAGGTTGTCATCTCTCCTGGTAGGATGAATGGCTTTCAGTGCTTATTACTCTCATCCTGATTAACATAGACCATTTTCCATAAGCACACACACAAACCCGTTACTTCCAAGTATGGCATTCCTTGATGCAATTTAGTACATCTCTGCCAAACTAAAAAAAAAAAATCAATAATTCATCCAATTTCAATTCAGTCATTGATCCAAAGAAATGCTAACTTCCTGTGTTTATTCCTGCACTTACACAGTTTGAAACCATCAAGGGAAGGTGGGTTTTTTTTTTTTAAAGGGAAGGTTTTCCCCTGTTTAGTTCTCTCTAAAACTGTATTGTAGCTTCACTTGAAAGAAACAGATCAGAAAAATGTTCTGTATAAGAGGTGAAGCAAAGTGTAGAATAAAACACCATAAATAGCTGGAAAATGGGAGAAAGCCAGAACTAAGGGATTGCTCCTGCACATCTGGACTGCATGGACAGAGCAAAGGTCCAATGCACTGAGGGCCCAAAACAAAGTGCACTTCTCACAGACCCTGCATGAGACCTCCCTGCCCAGCCCTGGAGGAGGCTGT
Source organism: Donacobius atricapilla (assembly GCA_013397315.1). Taxonomy (NCBI): domain Eukaryota; kingdom Metazoa; phylum Chordata; class Aves; order Passeriformes; family Mimidae; genus Donacobius; species Donacobius atricapilla. The sequence continues at coordinate 1,053,439 of WBMY01009985.1, read as the reverse complement.
GTGTGTTCTCAGTGGAGGCTGTGTTTGTTCTCAGTGCCTCCTGCAGCACGGTGTCCCTGGGCTCCCTGGCTGTCCCTACATTCTCTGGCTGGCCCTGGGCTCCCCGGCTGTCCCTGCGCTCCCCGGCTGTCCCTGGCTGTCCCTGGGTTCCCCGGCTGTCCCTGGGCTCCCCGGCTGTCCCTGGCTGTCCCTGGGCTCTCCGGCTGTCCCTGGGCTCCCCGGCTGTCCCTGCGCTCCCCGGCCAGCTCTGGGGGCAGAGGGACAGAAGGGTCGCAGCCTCCTGTGCCCGCAGCGCTGGCTCGGGGCCGGGCTGGGGCTGCCAGTGCTTTGTGCTGTCAGCAGAACATGCCGTGAGCCCTCGCTGTGCTCCCCTCGCCAGCAGGACGGCGCTGTGCAGCCCTCCTGCCCGATAACCCTCACACGCTCCTGACTGCCCCGGGCCAGGGCTGAGCCCATGGCGTGGGACCTCCTGCGCGGCCCCTCCTTCTGCTCGGCCTCCAGAGGCGCTCAAAGAGCTCCTGGCAGCTGGAGACGCCTCGGGAGCCGGCCAGGAGGGGCAGGGCTGGATTTCTGCGTGCGGGGGCACACAGTGAGCAGGGCCCAGGGCAGGTTTGTCACCCCACTGCTGCAGCCAGGAGCCTTCGGCACCACGAGCTCCCAGTTCTTCAGGCAGCCCTTCACTGGCTGCCTTGCCCCAGCCACCAAAGCATCAGTGCCATGCTCCACAAAAGTTACAATTAGTTATTTTTAGCACTGAAAGGGGGAATCGTGTGAATACTGGTGCACTTGACAGCTTACTCATTTTCCTCAATTTAAATAATTTATTAGAACCGGGCCCAAAAGCCAAGTTTTCTAAAAAAAATGTATTTGTTTCCCTACATCTGCTCAATAAAGCAGTAACAGAGGCATTGTTGTTGCTGGCAGCTCCTTGAAGGAATAATTAAGGAAACATGGAAGAAACTGCCTTTCAAGACTCATCCTCTCTTCACCTGGCTCCTCCTTGTGATCTGTTAGCACCTAGCTGAAATTAATTCTAAAGAGGTACACAGAGATTATTGCACTAATTGCCAATTAAACGGAAATAAGGGCAAGTCTGACAGACTCTGAAATCCAGACCCACTCCAAAGCCAAGACAGGTTCCTAATGCCTCTTATTTTCAACTTTTCCTTCTGCTCTCCAGTTTGCCACCTGAACACGAAGAACATTTCTCTCCACATCATTGCAAAGAAAGAAATAATCGATTCCACCTTTTATCCCAGCACTTGCCCCAACTTCCAAAATCTGCCAAGCAGCTCTGGGTCAGCAGGTCTGTGCTCGCAGACTGATGTCATGTATCCAAAATAGCTCACCTCGATTAAGGGAGCACAGCAGGCTTTGGACTGCAAAAGGCAGCCCCACATCTGTAGCTGTGAGGGCTCTCTAGTGAAACCATGACAAATTGTACTTTTATTTACATTAAAGGCTACCCCAGTGGTGCTCAGGTGATGACTTTATTGGCACTGCTGGAGCTTTTTGAGCAGCAGAGCCCTCTCCAAGCCCGAGGAGGTAAAGAGGTTATTCCTGCAGCTCTGCACCGTCTGCTTTGATGTAGGTTTGCAACGGTACTGAACTGAGAGCAGATTGAAAAGTGTTGGAGATTTCATAAATGTAACCAATGACGGGCTTTAGTGTCCTGGAGTTGGAGTATCCATGACAACTCTGCTGTGCCAAGGGACTTCCACTCATAAACTGAGAAAGTCACTTAAAGCCTGGTTTTGTAAGATGCAGCAAGGGTGGGATTTTTCTCTTAATCCCTAAAGACTTCCCTGCCTTCAGCTGTAAGGGAAGACAACATGCCCAGCTGAAGGGTTCCTTACTTTCAGCTGGCCCCAAGAGTAGTTACAGCTTAAAGAAGATCCGCCTAGAAAATTGTTCCCAGAAGGAAGCCCCAGTAATCCACTTCATTTCAAAACCCAAAAATTCAAAAAACCTCAAACCAGGCACAAAACCCCCCACTTAAATCTGTTACCATTGTAGCATCTGAAGAGTTCACCCAGAATAGAGCCCCAGGGGACTGAAAAACTGATTATCCCAGGCATGGCACATCCTACCTAAGCCCACCAACGCACATCCCCCCAGTGCTTTTTAGAAACCCTTCTTTTTCTGGCCGAGTACTGTGAGTAGAGGGCTGGGGCATAGCTGCTGTTTTCCATTCAGTCAATTCATTCCCTAAAGAATTACTCTTTATTCTATCTCATTAGATGATGAGCATTTAGAGGCACATTTGAAAGCACTTCCTTCCAAATGCTCGGTGACACAAGCATAGGTCAGATGACAACTTTACAACTTTGATCCATCACTAATTCTGTTTTCTAGAGTGATCTCAGAGCACAAGCCTCTGCCCCAGCCAACTCCAGCTGCTGCTCCTGCTTGTTTCTCTCAAAGAATGAACAGAAGTGGCCTCTTCCCCTCCTGTTTCCCAACAGTGAACATTAAAGGTTAGCACACAGCCTATTCCCTTTCTGTGATTAACTGATTTGACCATACATTATTCATGAGCACTTGAGGTTTTAATTGTAAAACATGACCCTTATGTGGTGTAGGACTGTCAGCTGTCTTGAAGGTTCAGTGCTGGAGTGTTCAGGATTCCCAGTTTCCAAGCCCCTAACTCATCACTGAAGTAGTTACTAAATCCAACACTTCCAGTGAAGCCTGTGGAACCAAGTGTTCACATCCTAAATTTAGACATTTCACAGATACTCTGAGATTCAGGCAGAGGATCCAATGCATCAGAGATCCATGTTTTCCAGGATTTTAATAAAAGGCTCCTGACAGCTCCAAGTCCCACTGGCCTGACCCTCACTCCGTGCCTTACATACACAAAAGGCCACAGAGCCCTGAGGAGTCGGGGAGTGTCCAACTCTGCTCGCCCAACAGCAAAGCTCCTTCCACAGGGACCAAGAGACTTCCTCTGGGGAGACACAAAATTATTCTGGGCAGGAATCTGATAGAAATGCACAGACTGGGTCAGCCTGGAAGGGACCACAGAGGGTCCCTGGTGCCACCTCCCTGCTCAGGCAGGGCCATCCCAGAGCACAGGGCACACCATTGTGTGCAGAGGGCTCTGCAATATCCCCGCTGAGGAGACCCCAGCCCCTCCCTGGGCAGCCTGGGGAGGGCTGGGCACTGCCCAGGGCAGAAGTTGTGCCTCCTGTGCAGGGGGAATTGCTGGGCTCAGTCCCTGCCCGTGGCTCTGGTGCCGCTGCTGAGCCCCCGGAGCAGAGCCAGCCTCCAAAGGTGACCCAGGTCCCACCAGGAGTGGCACAGCAAGGCTCCTACAAAGTGAGCACCATCACATGGGAAAACAGGGGGACCCTGGGACTGTGGGTACCCGGGGGCAGCAGAGATAAAAGCCACAGGAGGCCAGACTGGCCAAGCTCTGCTCATTAGCTCCTGGTAATGACCAAGAGGTTAATTAACCACCCAGCAATACAGCCCTGCCTGCTTGAGTTACATCCAAACCCAAACGGGAAAGCAGCATCTCACACACAACCCACAGGGCTGATCTCCAGACAATTTAGCAACTCATTTACACTTGTTTTGTCACTAAAGTTACTAAATTATTATAGTGTCTATGGCCAGCACAAAACCCAACCTGACCAACTGAAGGCCACCCAAGAAGCTTCCCCAAAGCTTGGTGGTTGCTGCAATTTGCAATCCTGAGGTTATGCGGTTCAGCAGCAGCTTTTGACATCAAAAATGCGCTATGGAAATCTGATTCACAAGTAGACAGCACTGAAAAAACTGCATCCCTACCAAATCTAATCTGATTAACATTTATAGAGAGCTCTCAGTGTTTTGGACAAAATACTGCAAAAAATGAGTTGATAGGCTTTTCCCTTGCTAAAAAAAAACAAACCATGGGTTTGGGTGTGTTTAGAAATTTCTCTCTACTGCGAAAGAGGCTTTCCATACTTCTCCAGTTACAAAATAATAAAAAAACAAAGGAAACTTTATAAAAGCAGATGCAAAAATATTTTTAAAAAAATTAAAACCTTCTGTGAAGTTGAAGATTACCTTGGAACATTGTTTTTAACTAATAAGCTCTTAGAGCCCAAATGATGGTTTTAAATAAACCTTCTACTTTCAAATTGTTATGACTTCAGGGAATTTTCTAACTAGGATCCAGGTAGCTTTAAATGGAAGTAAAGAGGCAAGGAAAACGGTAACAGAAATTAATTAAGGGAATTAAATAGAGTCAATTGATTCCTTTCATGTTCAAAATAATGCAAGGTCTATATTCAACAAATGGGAAGGCAAATCAGAAAATTTCCTTTATGTCCACTCCTTAAATCTGGATCTAATTGATTTCATGGACTTTTCATCTTTATGAGCTTACATTTAACAACATGTTAACATAAATAAAAGACATGACTCCAGTAATGGCTTCAGTAAAACTAAAATACAATGGGAGTGCTGTAAGTGATCTTTCTTGCTGACAATATTGAATTTATACTAAATATAGAAGACAGCTATATAGATCTACTTGAGACGTGCTCCTGCAGAGGATTTTGGACAACTGAGAAAAGCTATAATATAGAGACCTATCACAGAGACTTGAGTTTCTGCAGTTCACTGTCAGTTGCCTGATAACATGGGATTCATTGAAAGGAGGTAATTCAGGAGGGAAGAGCAGAGCTGTGGCTCTCCAGGGCAGCAGGAGCCTTCATTCCCCAGCCAGGAGCAGAGAACCCTCGAGAGCAGTGACCCAGTGCCAGAGAACTCTGTTTCAATCCCTGGTACTCCTGCCGCTTTGCATGCTGAAGTTGTTTGAGTTGCTTTAAGAAGATGATTTTTACAAGGTGTGCTAACAGACACAAGTGTTGTTATCCTGCTGCAGGCCTGGGAACAGGGTTTGGGACTTCTCCCACACCTCCCGCAGCTGCAACTGGGACAGCCTAACAGACAATCACAGTTGTCTAATTCACAATTAAAAATCCATTTTACACCACAGAAGTAGATTTCTTTAATTCAAAGTGAAGTCAGAAGCAATATTTGTTTTTCTAGAATTCTCAGGATTTATAGTTTCCAGCTATTACCTTTCAGAAGGTGTATGCACTAAACTGCTCAGCTTTCTTGTGCCCATTTATGATGCCTCAACTTTGAAATATCAGAGCAGCAGCCACGCTATCAGTACTGAATACTGACAGGAATATCTAAGCCACTTCATCTCCTGCAGCCTCACCACAAAGGATTGCCTGCTCAAGGTGTCATTCCTTGTCTCTTTGGTTTAGTTTTTAGACAAGCCATTGGTCAGGAGTCCCTCTGAGGTATTGACTACCCAGCCTGAAACATCTCACTGTCAGACACCCGACTCCCCCTTGCATTTATTTCATATCTCTCTAGTTTCACACCCCTTCTGTCTTGAATATTGTTCTTCAAATATTTATAGTGGATTACCTTCCATTCCTCTCTCAATCACCCTTCACACCTTGTAGTGATTTTCATTATTAATCAAATCCCCCAAGCTCCTGTTTTTTTCCTAGCTACTCTTTGACCGTCTCCTCTATCCAGTAACTTCACAGCGACCACCATGTCATTATTCTGGGCGCACCACATCCAGACTTCCTAGAGAAGCACAGCCCAGTGGAGCCGGCTGGGTCCAGGTCTCAGACGTGCCCATTCCCCAGGCCCTGGAGGTGTGGCACAGCTTTGGCAGGCAGCCACAGCAGCTGGCTGGCAACACTGACAGAGTGGGTGTCTGACAGCTCAGCACACACCCAGCTGCCCCCTTGGGTTTCTGCTCCCAGCCCCAGTGCTCCCCTCTGGGACAGGAACATTTACACCATGCGGGAGTTTCCTTTGGCAGTCAGACAACATCAACTTTACACACGGCAGCTCCTGAAGACATCAAGAAAAGAGCAAAGACTTCAACAGGAACGAAGGATAAAGAGGAAATCACCCTGCCTGTCCCGTCCCCTGCAGCTCGCCTGCACACGCAAGGGATTTGCAATTACAACCTCCGCAATCCTGTTCCTTTCTCTTTGCGGGTGGATTTATGTCCCTGGGTGCAGACACTCCTCACACATTCCATCTACAATTCAGCTTTCAGCAGCTGGTTTACATTTCCAATGGCTCCATCCAGGACGTGTTTCAAATGCAATAACCAGGAATTCTGCACGCACAATGAAATCCAAATGTGCTCACAGATCGTGAGGGTGGAGCAAGAATGAATGAATGAGACTGTCAGTAAGGAAAACAAAAATCCAGGCAATAATGGAAGGGGAAATAACAAACTAGGCTAACTTTAATGTATGAATGTTCTTATGTTCAAAAATCAAAGCCTACTTTTAACAAGTTCATAGGCAGATCAAGTTTCACACATTTATTTATTTTACTGTTACCTACATGTTTAAGTATAATGCTTCAAGAAATAAATTACTTTTAAAAAGAGATATTTCTCTGTAAAAAGCATTTTCCTCAAGTTTGTAGAAAGGAGAGAGGGAGGGAGAAAAGGAGGAGGAGGAGGAGAAGGAGAAGGAGGAGGAGAAGGAGAAGGAGAAGGAGAAGGAGAAGGAGAAGGAGAAGGAGAAGGAGAAGGAGAAGGAGAAGGAGAA
>WBMY01009985.1:932607-1046755 GCA_013397315.1 Donacobius atricapilla | reverse complement strand
AGAAGGAGAAGAAGGAGAAGAAGGAGAAGAAGGAGAAGAAGGAGAAGAAGGAGAAGAAGGAGAAGAAGGAGAAGGAGGAGAAGGAGGAGCTGGGCCCAAGCTCTCCACTAGGGACTGAAGTGTCCTCCTTGAGAGGATTGTTCGATGTGGACTCTGCTATGCCAGCAAAGCAAAGCCCTTGTTGCATCTTCCTTCATCAAAGCGGTCAGTGTTAGAGGGTCAGAGTGACCAGACATGATGTCTTCACTTCTGTTCTTGCCTTGAGTTTATCTCTCCTTCGTCTTTCACTGTACCAGTGTTGCCTTGGGAAGGCTGACCTGAAACAGAGACAGGACAGAGCTAGAGAATAAAGTAGGTATTTATTGAAAAGCCTTTTAAGGATCCACCTTGGGCAGGACAAGAGCCTGACCAGAGCTACACCCAAGGTGGACTAAGAATGGTCACAAAATGGTCGCAAGCTGGTCACGAGGTTTTACATTTTTATAAGTTTTGGCGCATTTGCATATTGGGGTTTAATTGTCCAGTTACAGCTTCAGGCTGTGAGGTCCCATCTTTCTTGTTCCTCTCTTCAGCCACCATTGTTTGTGCTTTGGGGCCTGAAAGTTGTCCTTGGTCTGCAGCAGGAAAAGGATGTGTTTTGTCTCCCTGCTCTGTGAAGAGCTGAGTGACACGGAATGTGAGCTCAGAGCTGCACCCCTGGGCAGCACAGAATCTCAAAAACATGAAAGCTCAAACTTAAGGCATCCCCAGGGCCAAAAGCTCTGCAGTGCCCAGTTCAGCTGCTGCAGCTTTCTGATCTCCAACATTCCTGGCCCAGCCGAGGCAGTGCCGCTGTCCCCTCACAGTCAGTGCCAATGGTCTGGCATTTCTGCCCACATGAGCTGACTCCCCCACCCTGCACCCCACTCTGTGTTCTCCTTAGAGCCCCTGCACATGTTGGGTGCCCTTGCACTCTGAGAAAAGCACCGTGTAGCACTAGGGAAGTATTTGCTCTATGCAGAAGTTCACCAAGTTCTCCTCTTGACCCAGATCCTGGAGCCATTTCAGTTTACAGTTCTCATGAGCTGAAATTCTACATTCTTGTCCATGTACTTTCTTTTGGCTGTTTAAAACAAACAACAAACCCAACATATCACATGCAGCAAACTACTCTCCCTTTCACATACCCATCCCACGACCTTGGGAATGCAGCTTTCTCCAGAACAATCAGGAAGAGCTTCCCAGATTTGTTTTACCATATGAATTCTCTCAAAATGTTCTTGCTAAGCGACGAAGAAAACAGTTTTACACTTGGAAAGTAAAGGTAAGTGTAAGATGGTGGCAAAAAGCAGAAGTGTGAAAAAATCACTGCTCCCAACAATATTCAGCAGTGTCCTTAGGGGTTTTGGAAAGCAAACTTGGCAACAAGAGCAACACTGAAAGGACTATCACTCAATAACTGACTGAAATAAATGTCGGTTTCTGCTACTATGAGCCAGCTGGGTTTATCCTTGTCAAGAATATCACACATGGTTGGCTCAGAGTCTATTACAGAGGGGCAATGATTCAAACCAGGGCTCTCAGGGCCAGCCTGGGCCATCTGTAACACCAAGTGCCATATACAAGAGTCACTCTGCAGATGTGTAATTAACATGAAAAATTAGTTTTCAAGCAAAATACCACTGTTAAAACATCTCAGCTCCTTTCCTTATGTAAATATGGAGTTCTGCTTCATTATAAACCAATACAACAGAAAGTTGTCCCCAAAAATCCATCCTCTCCCCTCCATTCAGAATCACATAGCTCAGCCCTCAGTAGAGTGTCTCAATTCATCATGATCTCAATTCCTTTGTACCAGTTAAAGTACGGCAGAAAAGGAGAGAGGTTCAGAGGTAAAAATAAACCTCTCCCTTTTCCTGCTGGTTCATTCCCAAGCCCAGGAGAACAAGCAAGCACTGGTGGAAGATGGTGAGGGAAGGTTGTACTGCTGAGGGTTCTGTGGCACTGCAGTTTGGACCAGGGTGTCTTGGGCCTAGAGCTCTCCTCACCCTCCCTCACTCCTCGGGGAGCTTTGGCTCAACCTGCCCAAGCCAAACAGCTCACCTGGGGCTCCTACACACCCTCTGGGGGGCTGCTCTTTCAGGGCACCTCTGGCTGTGTCTCGTGTCTGTGTACAACTGTCAGCCCATCTGCAAGAGAGACTCTTCTTTGCAGAGGCCTCAGGAAGTGGCAATTCCCTCCACTGAGCTGAGCTGTACCAGGATTTGCTTTCCACTCCTGGCCAGTGCCCCTCTGCAGCAGGAGCTGCGCCTTGACCTCCCTGTAGCTGCCTGACAACGTTCCAAGCCCAGAGCCAAGGTGGCAGACCCATTCCCACTGGAAGCAACCCCAGCCTCCCTCCCCACGTCCCCAGGCTCATGGCTTGGCTATCAGCTTCAGTTTGACCTTCCAGAAAACAACCCAGAGCAAATGCCTGCTGAGCCACATCTCAGGATATCACCATGGAGACAGACCAGTGAGGCTGAAACTCTGGTCAGGCCAGCAACCAACATCTCCCTATTGCAATTCCCATTTTCCTGCCCTGGCAAAGGTCTCTGCACCCTTTCACAAAGCTGCTGCAAAGTCACAGCTAAGACAGCTGTGTGGTTGACACCTATTTGAGGAGTGGACTCACCCACATGTGAGATTTACCCAAAACAGCACAAAGAGAATAAATTGCAGGAGCAGAGATGGTGTTATCCCTGCCTTCTACCCCCAGCAACCTGGAAACAGAGGCTCTTGCATTAAACGTAGAAGGAAAATTCCAATGCAACATTTTAAATGACAATATTTTCCTCTCAAAAGTATTGAAGTATTGTGATCTCAAGTATTATTTCTGATGAAAAAAATATTATCGCCATTATTGTCATTATGCAATATTTTAATTGTGGAAAAACGGTTTCTCTTCCAATCTCTATTTAAAGCATTAAAGTGCCACCTTTCTGTTTACTGCATGAAAATTCTTTGTGTGTTTTTTTAAGTGTGCAAGAAGCCAAAGTGTGCTAGCAGTAACCAAGGCATTTCTAAAATAAACACAGACCTTCACAAAGTGCCCTACAGTCACAGACAGGATGTTCCCTGCAACGTTATTTCCACCTTCATGCCACCTCCCAGACTCCATTTATTATTGTACCCCCTGGAAGAACCAAGTTTATACACAGTTACATGCCCAAAGTCAGAGAAACAGAAATAGGAAAAAAAACCACACAGAGAAGTGGGGCCAGGAGAAATCAGATCAGCAGCTCTGAGTATTAAAAGGGCAAGAAATATGAAAGCAGAGAAAACACTGATCCTACTGACACTCTTTTCCAGATTAAGCATATCTGGCACATCTGACTCTTGTTGTCAACTAGAATAAGAAGATATAAAAGGAAAGCAGATATGACACACATTTTGTGTTATTGCACGAACCGAGGGAAAGTTTTATCTGCTGCTTGGGTGAAGACAGAACACCTCCTTCTTTATCATCACTGTGAGGATTTCACGTTTCCTAAATCCTCTGATAAGATCAGAACCTGTTGGGGGGGGCTCAGAAATGGTTTACTCGCAGGTAAGTAATTTGATCCAGGACAGCAGGCAGCTTATCAGCCCAGAGTCACTGGAACATTAGCTCCTGTACTGAAATCACTTGTTTTTAACTGGCTTCTGACTGTCATATTCCATTGCTTCAAAAACAGCCAGCCTATGCCTCAGACACACATGAGTAGCTACAAGGGTTCCCTTACAGACTTTTTGGACCTCTAACAGGAATTTATCTTTAACAGTGGACTCAGGAGACTAACAATAATAACAACAACAATAATAATAACACACCCCTGAAACCTAGATTTTTCCACTCAACACCACTGGAAGACAATAACAGTGCTGAGACAATCACCTCCCAGGCTGCCTTGCTTTCCCAAGGCACAAAACCTGCCTTCCTCACTCTTTTGCCCCAACCAAAACCAATGAGCAAACTGGCTGAAAAGCTCCTCCTTACGTTCCCTGGGAGTGTGGTGAACCACAAGACCATCAGGATCAGTGCTGCAAACAGCAGTCTGGAATGGCCTGAGATGCCAGGAACGGGCAGAGGTGACAGCAACACCGCCCCCACAGCTGTCAGCCAGAGCCTGGCACAGACCCCGACCCCACTGTTTCACCAGACTGACAAGCCAGCACTCCAGTTCAATTTCTGGTTCAGCTATTAGGTGATGACAGGCTAATGGGGAAAATTTATACCAATTCCTGTGTAAGTGCTTTTAGATTCACAGAGAGATAAAAGCTAAGAAATTATTAGCACTAGAAGAGATGGATGATCTTTGAATTGCACTGCTTTTTGCCTCAGTCCGTGTCCTTATAAAACTTCCCATATGCTAAAAGAAAGTCTTGGCACTCCTGAGAGCAGCATCAGCTCAGACGAGGCTCAGTTTGCCTGCTCAGATTTCTGTCTTACCCTCCTCTTTAGTTTTCCTTCCAAACTCATCACTAAAACACTCCAGCCTTATCTCAGCAAATTTACTAAAGCAATTTTGTCCTACATATTAAATTTTTAGAAAATTTATATTTTCCCTCTATAAAACAGAACCATAGCCTATAAAGATGGCAGACAGGCTTTGACAGCCCCAGTTGCTTCAGTAAAGTAAGCAAACTCATGGTTCTTACCTGTAGTCACCTTTGAGGAAGTGATTGAAAGTTAAAACAGGTCATGCTGAGCAATAGCAGAATGGTAATTAGATTTTCGCATCCTCAGGTCTTCCGAGCTTATCTCCTCCTCTGCAGAAAACCCTTCCTTATTTGTATCACACCCAAAAATCCAGCAAACAGGACTTGTGTGCGATTCTCTGGGAGACTTGCTTGAAAATTAGAAAGGAAATGAAATCAGGAAGCTCCTCATGCCCATCTAAGGCAGGGACAGGGTGACACACCCAGAACAGGTGCCAGGTTTGAGCAGTGAGCACCAGCACCTTCTGCAGCAGGAGTGGGGAGCGTCTGGAGAGCCAGTGAAGCCAAAAGGGTCAGTTGCCATCTCCATTATATGCATGGCACAGTGAGATCCAGGAGTGAGGAATTCGGAGTTTTGATCAGGATTGCAAAGCTGGTACATACAAAATGTGCTCTACAGTGCTTCATCCCCCCCAGTCTTAGCTGGAAAGATTTCTCTCCTTGAGGACATTTGATATTGTGTATGAACTTGCTTTTGACACGCATGGACCTGGAAGAAGGACAAGTTTCAGGTGTAGCGACTTAGAAATTGTTTGTGCACAGATACTGTCCCAAGAGCTGGGCAGTCCCTGGTCCCAGCTGCAGTTCTCAGCACAAACTCACTCTTGCACATACGGCAGCAGCAGCATCTTCAAGCCCACAAAAAGAGAAATACAAACCAGATTTTTGTTACCAACTTCCTCAGAGAGACCCCAGAAACGCAGGACCAAAAACTGCAGCTGTAAAGAATGAATCCAGTGTTGTCATGTGCATCAAGTAAATGTCATATTTAACAGCATAATGCCAAGACCGATTTTTCCATATCACTCATGACTATCCCACTAAGTAGTTAATTAGGGAACCACAGGGAAAGCAATTCTTGACATAGCCCTGGCCAGCACTGAGGTCTCAGTTCTTCCTGTAGTTCCCTAGGTGTTTAAGGTCCACCCTGGATTAACAGAAAAGGGAGAGACTTGTGCTGCAATCAAGAACAACTCAAAGTAAGCTCAGAAAAAACCCTCAGAGGCACAAAGAGGATCCTCGTAGATGGCAGAAAGGTTATGTAAAGAGGCTTCCGGAGGTGAAGCTGTACCTCAAATAAAGAGCATCTGTACTAGTCCAGCAGGCTGACTGTACAGCCACTACAAACCAGGTCAAAACACTTTGGAGGAGCAGCTTGCAAAAGCTGTAACATCTAATATTAAACCCTTTGTGACAAATGGCTGAGGTAGTAGCCTGCTAGAGAATCTGCAGGGCCCAGGGATAATCAAGGGAGAAAGGAATCTTTCACACAAGAGGAGCCCACAATTAAAAAGATTGTATTTTTTTCCTTTTCAGTTGGAAGGTGTCAGTGCTAGATGCCTTTTTTTCCTCCTTTAAGACAGTGGGAGCTGGTGGCCCTGGAAGACCCCCGTGGATTTGAAGTACCAGTGGAAAAGTTTTAGTACAGGCAGAAAGCACTGAGTGCTAAATCATGAGCAGAGAACAGAATTCAGTCAAGAGCTTTCAATTCATTCAAAGAAAAGAGCTGAACTTCTAAATTTTGTATTTGTTCAATATCCAGTTTTGACCTGGAAGGGCATAAATATAACCTCCAAATAAATGTTCACAAGGAAACACCTTTTTACAGTGTTTTGCTCTGGGTACTAAGAGAAGCAATGCACAAAATGACAAAAGCACAAGACTCTGTCCAGGTAACTTGCACGGGTCTTCACTGTGAAATAGTTATAGCTCACAGTGTTGTAGGCTAAAGAAGCCAGGTATGCAAATCCCCCCAAAAAGACTACATAGGTATCTGCTAAGTCCTTCATGGGGACCTCTGAAAATTTAACATTCCTTACAAGTGGACCGGTTTACCCATACAAAATTGACCCTTTTCTGTAACAAAACTCCAGAAATTCACAGAGGTGCCCAGCTGGACATGGACAGACTGGATTTCTCTCTCTGACTCTCACTTACTCTAGTCTGGGCACTTTCTAAAATGGTTTGGGTGAACCATGCAGTACCTAGTACCCCTACTAGGTACAGATTAAGTGACTTGACTTAGGATGGAGATTTAACTTGAGCTCTGAACGAATTTGGTTGGGAGTTTTCTCATCCATGTCCCTGCTCAACATCTTTGATTTCAGCAGAATAATGTGGTCTTGAAAGGTTGCGTGTCAGTTCCTTTGCTCCAGTTTTGTTCCTGCACTCTGCAATTGCAGCCAAATCCTGTGCCTGATTCTCTATGTCTAGTGGTTGTAAAAGCACCAGTAACCATTAAACCAGCAAAAAGTTATAGCTACCCCTGCCAGTGGAACATGAATTAACTCCATTATCCTAGACTGTATTATGAACAGGTACTGCAGCACTCAGGCTATTTAATAAAATTATATTTAATTATCTCACTGAGAGTTGTGGCAATAAATTTCCATCAGTAATTAACACTGACTGAAGACAGAGCCTGTCCCTGCAAGCACAACCCCACTGGGAGGCCTGAGGGGACAGCAAAGGGGAACAATTCACTACAAGGACCATGGCTGCGGTCCATGGAATCAGGGAATGGTGTGGGTAGGAAGGGACCTCAGAGATCATCCCATCCCACCCCTGCCATGGCAGGGACACCTCCCACTGTCCCAGACTGCTCCAAGCCCCAGTGTCCAGCCTGGCCTTGGGCACTGCCAGGGATCCAGGGGCAGCCACAGCTGCTCTGGGCACCCTGTGCCAGGGCCTGCCCACCCTCCCAGGGAACAATTCCTTCCCAATATCCCAGCCAAACCTGCTCTCCTTCAGTTTGATGCCACTCTCCATGCCCTTTCCCTCTATGTCCTTTTTAAAGCCTCTCTCCAGCTCTCTTAGACCCGCTTCAGGCACCGAACTGCCACAAAGAGGAGGCCCCAGAGCCTTCTCCTCCCCAGGGTCCCTGTTCCCTCAGCCTGTCTCACAGCAGAGGGGCTCCAGCCCTCTGATCACCTTTGTGGCCTCCTCTGGACTCACTCTAATTGTACACATTCTTGATTTGAACTAAACCAGTTGCTTCTCAGTTCACATGCGCTGGATAAAAGTAAATTTACCTTCTCTTATATTTTGATACCAGTGTGCCTTGCAACCCTGGACCTTTGAAGTAGCAAATCTGAATTTTGCGAGCTAGGCTTGTATTATAAAACTTCCTGAGCTACTGTAACTTGTACCTAAGTTTTCAAATGATTTTCAAATCATACAGCTGAGAGCAAAATACATTCATCCTCACCTTGTCAGCTTGGAGTCTGTCAAACAGAGCAGAATGGACCCACTTCTCTCACATTCACAAGGACTTGGCTCACAATTAGAATTCATTTCCCAGTAAAATACATAAAAGCAAAGTTCCTTCAATAAAATACTTTCAAATCTCTAAAAGGTTGGAAGGCAGTTTAAATTCTCATGATGCAAGTGCACTTGAACTCAGTCCTTTCCATTCGACTCTGATCTATTTGCTTTTTTGCATTTCCCACAGGACTTAGCACTCCAATTTTCCCTTGATGTCTGCCATTTCTGAAAGCCCAGAGGAAATTATAAGAATAGCCTAATACAGATGAAAAATGAAGCAATCAATAGGCACTAAAATGGAAAATTGCATACATGTATATTATATTAACTACACAGAAATACATCTTCCAGGAGACTGTACAGTAATTGTTGCAAAAATAAATCACACCCAAAAAGGGCTTATTAATGTTATGGGAAATAATGTTGCTTTTAATGTAATTTTTACTGGTGGCTTGCTAATTTACTTTTGAGTACGCTGTAATTAGTAGCCTTTGCAGCAATTTAGGTTAAAAAAGAAAAATCAGAGGCTATGTAGGTCAACACTGACTTTGTTTATGATTTTAAAATGGAAAAGAAATCCTGAGGGATTCCAAAGGCTGCCTTCCCAACAATTGTGGATTCCCAGCTATACAAACCCTTAATTATGAAAGGAAGGTAGAATTGGAGATGCTAATTATTATTTCAGTTCAGTATGGGAAAGAAGGCAGAATACCCAAGATAGCCTCAACATTTACCAAACGCATTTTGAGCAATTCTTAATTTGGTGGGTTTTGTCAGTGCTGTTTGACACTACCACCAGAATGACAGACAATGGAGCACAAGGCAAAGGTTATGGCTGTCCCTGTTATTTTTTCACAGACAGAGGCATAAATCTGACCATTTATCCAAAGGTTCACATCCTCAGTTTACTTAAGAGAAAGCCTCTGTTGATTCATGGAGCCAAGGAGCCCCTCTGAGCAAACAGAGACACATCCTGCTTTTTCTATCCACAGCTCAGATGTGTGCCTGAGGCCTCAAAACAGGAGCTGCATCCCTGGATGATTCTCAAAGAGACAAATTAATACACCAGATTTTATGAGCAATATATTCAGCTGCCTTCAGTCAAACCCAGAACTGCCTAATTTGTCCTTTTGAGCACAGCCCAAAGTGACAGTTTGAAACATTACAGCAAACATGCACATGCCCTTCACTAATGAAGCAATAGGTTTTTAAGTCTCTATACAGGTATAATATGCTAATGTCAGATAGAAATGTATCATTATGAATAACATTTTGCTTTATTCACTTGATATGGCCTCAAACAGGATGTAATAATCTCTCAAGCTTCCCCTTGTCTATATGCCCTCTTAAGAAGGAGATTAATTTTCATGCTTGTTCACAAGCAAGTCACAGAGTCTATGCAATGAACATTATCCAAACATATCCAAAGAATGTCTCTTTTTTAACCAAGGAAGAATCCTCTCCAGAGGCCAAAGAAACCCTTGTGGAGAAGAAAAAACGTGTAACTTCCTTATTCTCCTAAAATATTTCTCCATACTGACTCTGGAAGATGAATCTGATGTGTTATAGCAAATTAACACTGTGGATAACAGGGCATTGATGTGTCTCCCTGAGGATTAAAGAGGAAGCAAAAGAAATCATGTAAAGTTCTTACTCTTCAAGAGCACATAAACAGCAGTAGAATCAGGAATATCCTGAGTGGGAAGGGACCCCCAAGAATCACCCAGTCCAGCCCCTGGCCCTGCACAGACACCCCAGCAATCCCAGCCTGGGCATCCCTGGGAGCTCCTGGAGCTGTGGCAGCCTCAGGCTGTGCCCATTCCCTGGGGAGCCTGGGCAGTGCCAGCACCCTCTAGGGGAAGAGCCTTTCCCTGAGATCCAGCCTGAGCCTGCCCTGGCCCAGCTCCAGGCTGTAAATTGGCTCTGCTCTGGCTCTGTACACCACTGACATTTCAGGAGGTTACTGAAGACATTGGAGGTCATCACCCTTGCTCTCCCCCTTACAGCCTGACATAACTGCAGCTCTCTCATCACAGAATGTGGTGCTTCTTAGCACACATCTGTGCTCTTCTCTGTGTTCTGAACACAAGGATCTGTGTCTATGAGCAGCTCTAACAGGAAGCTCACGGGAACCTCTGACATTACTGAGAGGTTCCTTTTTGGATGAGTGGCTTGGGGGAGAGCCAGAGGCTGGTGCAGACCTCCATCCCAGCAGCCCCAGCCCCGTGTGCCTTCTGAACCCGCAGGCTGCAGCGGTTTGTCCTGCCCCTCTCCCTGCAGGGCTGGGAACAAGGCTATCAGAAGCAAACACAGCCCTGGCCATGTGGCAGCGAGGCCGTACCCAGCACACAGAAACTCCCTGCAATCTGAGAGCAGATAGGAGAATACAGATGTTAGCCCTGCTAATGAATTTACTGCTGGGGACTGTTCAAATGTTACTGTGGTGACTGTGGTACCAGAAAGTCCCATTCAGCAATTCAAGACTCCTATCTCCCTCTGTTCACGGAGATTACGCTTTTTTTATTCTGTTCATTCTTCAACAGATGTTGGAGCTGGAGGCTCCTCCTTAGTTTTAACCAATATATTTTATATGCTTCAGCAAGGACTCCTAAAACCAGAAGCCTCTTTAATCCAGTGTGGGAAACCCTCTTTGATTTTTAACAGAAAAATGAAGACTTGGTCTTCCAATGAACAAGACTTCTCATTTTAAAAGAAAAGCAGAGTTAGCAATATGCTCTCTAGCATTTTTCCATTATTTTTAATGAACATATAAATAACATTTTTAGGCTTGAGTTTTCTTGTTTCCCACATTTAGAAAGTTTTTGACAGAAAATAATTGTATCATCTAGTATTAAAACACAGTATCAGGCATCCATTAAAGACCTTGCCTGGAACCTAAAAAATTAATTGCCTGGTAACGCCTCTCTTTCACTATCATGGTGAATTCAGTTTGTCAGGAGAGATTAAACTCATGAATCCTATTAAACTTATCACCCTATTAAACTTATCACCAGCTTGTTTTAATTTCAGAACACACCTTCTTGCTGGAATGGAGATTGCATCAAGTCAAGGCTAAATGAAAAGGCAAAGGTTGTGCTGCCATGCAAGCCCTCAGCAGCTCCACTGGGGGTTATGGATTTGGGTGTTCAAAATCTGAGCAAAAATGAGCCACAGAGCCCCTTGGGGCAGCCCCATGTGCTGTTCCCAGGCAGCAGAGCCACCACCACTAACACAGCAGGGACTCTGGGGGGCTCCACACAGGTCTGCCCCAGAACAGCTTCCTCTCCCCAGTGCCTTTGACAGGCTCTGGGAGAGACCCTGTACTGACCACCAAAGTGGAAACATGGAAAATAGAATCAGTCCTGGAAAATGGAATCACTGAGGTTGGAAAAGATCTCCAAGGTCATTGAGTCCACCCCGTGCCTGATGCCCACCTTGTCCCCAGCCCAGAGCTCTGAGTGCCACCTCCAGCCCTTCCCTGGGCACTTCCAGAGGTGGGGACTTCAAACCGCCCTGGGCAGCCCCTGCCAATGCCTGACCACCCTTACCGTGGGGAAATTCCTCCTGGTGTCCAACCTGACCCTCCCCTGGCACAGCTTTTGCTGTTGTCCTCTCAATTGGGTTGGAAGAGCAAAATGGAAGTAAAGCAATCCCAAAAGCAAGGATATGAAGAAGTCTTAGGTGACAGTGTAGGCGGTAACCTAAAGTATGCATTCTATTACCATCTTCATAAGGTGTTCAAACAGGTGGGGCAATGTTCCTTATCTCTCCTCCATGACTCATCCCTGACACCAGGGGCTATCTCTGCTTTTGGGCCATCAAGTCTCACTGCATGACTGATAAAATTCCATCATCCCATTGTGAGATGCTCTGCCCAGGGGGAGGAACAAGCATTCCTACCTGGATATAATCTGAGGTTTGGAGCACCACGGACAGCCTTACCTACTGGATTCCCAGAGGACAAGAGCTCCATCACCACCACTGGACCTTCAGAGGAAGACCAGACCCTTCTACAGGATCACCACTTCAACAGAACCACATCTATCACTCCAACAGGACTGCAGCCACCATTTAATTGGACTGCTACCACCACTCTGACCAACAGGTTGTATCCTGTCAGTTTAAGAAGGTGTTTTTCTGCCTTATTTTAGTTTTTCTATTGAATTGTTATTCTGACTTGAAATCTCCTGCTGGTTTGTCTTCAAATTAGTACAGAAGAAAAAATTACAAAACCTGACATCCCTGACAAGATAATATTTGATTAAACCATTCTGTCACAATAATGCCCTAAACACCACCTTCTTGCTGTATCACTCACCACAGTCAGGACTCCTTTTTTCCTGAACAGATGAAACCAGAGGCTCTTTGTATCCAGGCATGACCATGACTCTAGATAAGAACTTCAACTCATGTGAGGCGTCCTTCAACAAAATTAGGAGAAGACTGAACAAAAGTTTTACAATAACAGTAATTAGAATAATCTGGGCTTTGACATTATGACAAAGAACTTGTGCCTCATAACCGAGCCCAAGTCAATGTAAAGGCTGGCATGGCTAATTCTAGAAATACAAAAGCTCAACCATTCAGTACAATCACTATTTATTAGCATTTCTACATATCCCAGGGTTTCATGGTCCTTTAATTTCCCCCCACTGTGTCTGGGTTTCAGAAGACAGCAACATTTTTGTAAAATTGTGGCTAGAAAAACCGCAAAAAATTTGTCAGGATCCCACTCAGGGATTCAAGTACAATGTATTAACAGAAATTTCTTTCCATGAATTTCCTGCAGGTCTGCATCTGAACAGATGTGTGAGGTACCCTTTTACAGAGGATGGGAAACTAAAGGTCCAGGGCAGTGAAACCATGTGATCAGAAACAACAGCAGAGGAGGGGATGAGCCCAGGTCTGCAGATTCCTTGGTCTGGGGATCTGATCAGCAACCTGTGACACTTTCTGAACCACAAGTTTTCATATAAATCCATGCAAAGGGAGGCTAAGGAGACAGGGAAGATGAGAAAGAAGGAATCACATTTCCCCACCATTTATCTTCTCATAGTTTCCTTGTAGAAAAACATTAACAATTCCTGTTTATCAACTTCCAATTTCCTCCTCCACTTGTCACACTAAGTGACAACTTGCTGGTTTATTCAAAATATATATTAGTTGTTGTGCATCTTCACTTGTTTTGATTCCATTCTCTCTGTGCACCCCTTAAGAAACAGGAAGGAATGATGCAGTGAGGCAGAGTGTTTTGGGGGAGGGAAAGGGACAGAGGAATTGTTAGCTTGTAAACAACAATGCCAATTAAATAGGCAAGTCAGAAACTTCTCGGAAAACAGAGGATGTGAGCAGTTCTGTGGAAAACCATCTCTTTTGATGAAGTCCTGTGAGGTACCAAGTTTTAATGTTTTCACAGAACTGGAAGCACCTGCAGCTCTCATGATTCATTCTGCAGAACAATCCCTGGTCAGAGTCTCGTTGTGTGAGCAAACCCTCTACTCCAGACAGATCCATCCTTGAACCCAAACAACAGGACACAGCAGAAGGCTCTCTCACAGCCTGCTCACTGCTGGCAGCAGCCTGCACCCAGAGCCTGCCAGAGCTGAACAAGAGGCAGCCTTTGCACACCAGGTTTTCCCGGGCTCTCTCCTGGCTGAGCCCTGCCGAGCACTCTGCCTTCTCCAAGGAGCACCCAGAACTCTGCCCAGGTCACACATGTTTCTGAAGAACTTCCCACGTTTTCAGGCAGGAAAGGGAAGCCACGAGATGAGTGAGACATTTCTTGCTTGCTGTGTACAACTTCTCACCCTCCAGAGGCCTTCCAACATCACATGCTCCCCCTTCCAAGAAAGCTCTCGGCCTTGAGAGCAGAGCCTCAGCTCACAGGGCTCCTTCCCTCCGTACTCGGGGAGACAGGCTCACTCATCTAGGTGGTAAATTATTCATGCTACACACTCTCAGTCTAGGCCCTGGCATCACATATCGTGTTTAATGTGGCAAAATCAATATATTCTGAAAGCTGTGGTAGTCTGTGGCAATCTGTGGAATTTTGAATACTTTCTCCAGCTACATAACTTGCCAGTTTTTTTCTATTTCAATGAAAACTAATTTCTGAACAACACACAGTAAATGTTCAGTGATTTCTGAATACCATCACAATAATACCTCCTATTTTAGAGGATAGTGGCCTGCAGGAAGGATTGAGATATGCTGTAGTTACTCTACTTAACACTGTAAAGCCAAATATAAATTCATGTTTTATTTGCTAGTAATGTCCAAGTTCATAGGGGTCTCCAAACCAAAACATCAACTATGTTTCCACAATTTGAAAACAACTGGAAATGCTTGCTGAAGTGTCTAGCAAATGACTGGCATTAAACACCTAAAAAACAATGAAAGCTTCTCTCCTCCACAAATGAAATTTCAGAAGAGTAAGTTTGCTTGGATGAGCCCCAGTGTGTCCAGCAGGACCAGGGCAGGGTCTGCCCCCTGTGCTGGCACTGCTGGGGCACCTCCAGTCCTGGGGGCACTCCTGGGCCTCTCAGGACAATGCAGACCCTGAGGGGCTGGAGCATGTCCAGGGCAGGGGACGGAGCTGGGAAGGGGCTGGAGCCCCAGGAGCAGCTGAGGGAGCTGGGAAAGGGGCTCAGCCTGGAGAAAAGGAGGCTCAGGGGGACCTTGTGGCTCTGCACAACTCCCTGACAGGAGGGGACAGCTGGGGGGTCGGGCTCTGCTCCCAGGGAACAGGGACAGGAGGAGAGGGAACGGCCTCAGGCTGGGCAGGGGAGGTTTAGATTTGGATACCGGGAAAAACATTGTCAACTGAAGGTAGGTCAAGCATTGGCAGAGGCTGCCAGGGCAGTGGCGGAGTCCCCATCCCTGGAGGGGTTTAACAGCCCTGTGGATGTGGCTCCTGGGGACATGGGGCAGTGGTGGCCTTGGCAGTGCTTAAGGGAATGGTTGGACTTGATGATCTTAAAGGCCCCTTCCACCCTAGATGATTTCATTCTATGATTTCCCTCAATTTCATTATGACTACACACATACCAAAGGTAAGTATTTGCAGAATCTGGACTGTCCACAAACAACTTAATCACTTGAATGCCTCTGTGATGCACTGTGTGCACCCTTGATACTTTCTCTGAACAAGGAGCAAGAGACACCCATTTGTACATTCTGATGCAAGACTGCATTTTCTGTTGTTTGCAATCAGGTATCTTATCAGATGCTTAAATTTGGCAATACAGTACATTCATATCCATAATGAACCTGTCTCCACTTCATCATGAGGAGAGCCCTGGGCTGCTCCAGTGAATCTGAATCCTGTTCCCTTGCAAAGGTCACTCAGAACCTTGACTCCCCATGACCACCCAGGAGTGACTGCTCCCCTTCAAGCTGGGATTGCAGCTCTGTTATTTAAGGGATGGAAGGAATGAAATTACAGGCTCATCATTTCTCTGCTCTACTCCTGCCTGAGATTGATTAACACAGAATTCAATTTCATGCTAATCATCCCAAGTCCTTGCTACATGTAGTAGGAACAGGTTCTACAGTGCACAGAGAGCTGCCAAAGCCATTTTCTTTCAGAAATTCTTGCAGCATTATTCACTGTAAGGCTCTGCTGCTCCTCCCTGCCAGGCTCATTTTCACCTCCACTGCTGTCTCAGACACAGCTACTTCAACCTGGCTGCAGCCAGAGCAGAAGGAAAACTCCCCCCCATAGGAGATATTGTACAGAGCATGGATAACTCACCATCAGGAACAGTCTGTTCTTCATACACAAAGTGGCTGAACGCCTAAATTCTGGAAAAACAAAATCCAGGGTTTATTTTAATTTGGACTGGGTTTATTCCAGAACAAGCACTGCATCAGCTGGGTGCCTGTAACACTGCAAGAAACGAGGGGTCTCCTGCAGAGAGCAGAAATGGGGGGCAATGGATGGGGAAGAAGAGATCAGAAGTTCAACAGGGCTGCAGCAGGTTGGCAAAAATAGTTCAAGAAGTAAAGCACAGCATCTTCCAAGACTGGTTACACTCGGGCCCAGGGACAGCTGGGAAGTTACTGGGAAGTTTAGAAATGTTCTTATTCCCAGGCCAGGCTGGGGGAGGAAAGCAGGGGACAGAAGGACCCAGGATGTGGCAGACTGTGGCTGTTGAGCACTGGCCAAGCCAGTCCTGCCTCCCTGCAGCCCCTGGCTGCTGTTCTCTGTCCTTCTCAGAGCCTGCAGGTGGTCTGTGCTTCCCCTCACCTGAACTTCTATTCTCTTCTTTCAGCTGAGGGTTTTTGGAGGAGGAACAGAACCATAACAGCTTAGTTTGCCCTGGACCCTCCTCCTCCTTTCTGCCTTGAGCTGAAGAGGGACCACAAACCCATTCCTAATGGATGTCAGCCTCTGCCTGGGCATTCCGGGGAGCAAAAGCTCTATATCAGTTCTCAGGTAGGACCAAAGTTCACAACTCCTAAATGGCTGCTACTCAACACTCCCTCAGCAAGCCTTGGCATTTTGACATGTCAGCCTTAGCCAAGGAAAAACACAGAATATCTCTCTATCTTTCTGCAAATTGTCTTTAACTAGAGGTACTTTAAAATTACAGTCTTACAGATTATTCCAGTTGTTCCCCTGGAAAGAAAAAATTAAACAGCTGACACATTTTTTTGTGAGGCAAAAGCATTCAAAAATTTATGAGCACAATTAATTTGAACATAATAAAAAACCAAGAGATTTGTTTCAAAGACAGCTGGGTAAAAGCAAACCACTCCCAACAGGTCCCAGTGGCTGCTTTGTACGGGGCCACCAGGATTCTTAGGAGAAGGCCTGAGCAACATGGGAGGGTTTAAATCCTCTTTGTCACACTGCACCTACAGCCATTTCATGCTCTGCTTCTGCCCTGCCTGTTCTGCTCATCTGAGGGAACAGTGAGAAGTGTTTCTTCAATGATTTATTCAATAAAGATCACTACATTAATCAGATAAATAATTTAAGATATTATTTGTCAACTTTTGTTGCTCACATTGCAAGGAAAAAAATGAGCTTCTGAGGATGTTACAGAAAAAAAGGTTGTGCCTACAAAAAAGCTTTGTCAAATCTTAAGCAGACTATTATTCAGCAACCCCCATGCCCAAAGAGCTCCTCCTCTGGCCAGAGAAAGGCCAGCACAGAAACAAAATAGAGGTTTGCTTTCCAGCATCAAAATGGGGAGAAAATACATATATTTATCTTAAAGGTCGGTTCAGTCACTGAGGGGTTGCCTAGCAACACTTCCTAGCAACACCACTGCCGGAAAACCACGGAGAGCACTCTCCTACAAGTCAATTAGAAATGGTAATTTGTATGGGACAATCCCACAGTCCGTTCCAATTACAAACAACAATGCTTTCCTCATTGCCATTTTTTAATTAGGAGCTTTGTAAATTCATCCCTTGCTCCAATTTGCTCTGCTTTGCTTTACTTCTCCTTTCCAGGTACCAAAACTTTACAGCAGCAAGGCAATGTCGACAGCATTAGGAGCAACACCTAAAAGGATAAAACAACCCATTCATCTCCATCCCCAAATCAATGATGGGCTTCTTCTCTTTGCAAAAGCAGCTCAAGAGACACAGCTGGCTCTTCAGTCCCTTCACATGTGGGGCACTGTCAGACTCCTCCAGCGAGCTGTAATTCGGATGCTGTGTTTCCCAAAGTTCACACAGCCATAGCTCCCCATCCTCCTCATCTCCCGGAGCACAACACAGTTAGGGGACGTGGTATTGCATCATTGCATTCATGACTGCAATTCACTTTTCTGTGCTGCAGCCTGTACGCAACAGCAGCAGATAAGAATGGCTTGGGCTTTTAAAAAAAAGTAATTAAAGTGCTTGGTAATTTCATGTAATTTAATGCAATGTGTTCCAAAATGAGATTTGAAAACTAAAAAGCCAGGCAGAGCCTTGAGATGAGAATGATCACCTATTTAAAGCCTTTCATACTTGAATCTGTCAATCTCAGCAATGAAATTAAATGAAAAGAAAGAGAAAAGAAGAAAGTGATCCTGTGTGGGTTGGTGCTGATCGGGGTTTAAACAGTCTCATTCACTGATGTCTCCAATATACAGTAATGACAAAAAATAGATTTCCTGCTGTCAAATGACCATAATTTTCTAGTTGTTTACTTTTTCTGGAGCCAAAAAGCTATCTCCTACTTAATTGCTTGCAAAAAACTATTATATGCTTTCATTAAGGTTTTTCCTACACACCCCCTTCTTTATATAACTTGGCTCCTTTATATAACTACTTTGAGGGAGGGAGACCACAGAATCCTGGAATGGTTTGGGTTGGAAGGGACCTTAAAACTCATTTCATTCCAACCCCCCTGCCATGAGCAGGTACCCCTTCCACTAAACCAGATTTCTCAGGGATGTTTTCTTCAAACTTGGAAAGAGATAAGTTTCACACAGACCTCACCCATAAATGACAAACACACAAAACCTCAAAGAATTGGAGGAGTCCCTTCAGAATCTTAGATCCTGCCCTGTTTGCCCAGCGCTGCTCTCCAAAGGTGAACAGCACCGCTGACCTTCACGTGGCCTGGGATGTCCTCACAATGCAGCACCAGTCACCACAAGCATGGGCTGCCCCTGCTCAAAATCCACTTTGGGAAGGGGAAACAGCTGAGCCTCAGGGCCAGCAGGTACCATAATAAAGGTGCATTAGGCCATGGTTAATTTACAAAGTTTTAACTCCTGGAGCACTAAGCAAGGGGGCAGAAAGAGCTTAACTCTTCCTCATCTGCCCCCCTGCCTCAGACAGTGCCAGCTGGAATCCCCACCATTCCCAAAAGGTGTTTACCCAATGTGACCTGAGCAGCTACCAGTGATGAAGATGTTGCTACCTCCAAAGACAAATCACTTCAAGGCCTAATTAATTTGGCCATTAACAGAAAAGCTTTGTCATATTTTAAGTCCTTTGATGTTGCTCAAGACTCTCTAAAAAAAACCCTAAAATCTAATTCTTTCAAGAGATTTTGCATGGCACACAGGACACCTGCCAAAACAGTTTCTTTTCACAAAGGAATGCCTGCTTTTCTCAGTTTCCAAGCCCTGATGCATGTGTGCAATTGGGAGCTGTCTCTTCCCCTTGGGACACAGGGTGGACTGGTGTCCAAGGCCATTTTCTGGTCATCCTCCTACAAAGGACACCTTCAGTTTCCAACAGTTCCCACAAGGTCCAGCTGCTTGGCAGGGGCTAACTCAGCTGGGAAACACGACAGGCACGTCTGGAAGTCTCTGACTTCAAGCTGAGAAGTGACATTACACCTCCAGCAGCATCAACTTTATGACACCATTAAGAGAAAGCTCATTAGCCTGTGAAGGCCTTGTGGTGAATCTGCAGCCCTCTGGCTGACTACAGCTACCTACTTATTTCATAAAGCCCAGAGCAAAATTATCCAACAGTAGCAGAACGGGGAATAACCACAACCGTGTGGTTTAATGTGTAGTTTGTCAAAGTTATTTGAATGGTCTGTACAGCCTTTAGCAAGGAAAAGGTTCCCCACACTTGCCTGAGAGCAATGGATTTGATAATAAGGTGGAGAATCAAAAAACAGCCCTGCCTCCACAGCAAACACATTCTGATGCTTGGATTTATGTGACAGATCCTGCGTTAGTGAGAGCTGGGAGATGGAGCTGCCTACACCTTCCCTTTCAAGTGAACACAGCAAAAATACCAGGAGCACACAGAATATCCAGAGCAGGCTTGGGAGAAAACAAACCAAAGCAGATTAAATGCTGCAACATCAAAAACATAAATGCAGCAGGTGTGCCAGATCCAAAGCAAAGGGTCTGAGACAAGTACTGCCATTCCCAGGTGAACATGGAGGGAGGGAGGCAGGGATAAACCTCATCTCTCTCCATCCCCCTCCCAGCCTCTCTTGGGATCAGTGCTCCCCTCTGTGGGGCTGCTCCCCATTCCCCTCACTGCTGCTGCTCAGGGGTGCTGCCCTGCCCCTCAGCCTCTCCCAGCTGGGCACTGCGGCTCTCCAGGCAGGAATCGGCCCCGTGGCACAGACCGTTCCAGGGATGAACAGACACAGAGGGGTACCTTGTTCTCTTCTGCCCAAGCACAGCTTCCAGAAATAAACCACGAAGAGAGAACAAGGAAACCACATCCCCTAGCCTGAGCCACCGACACTCCCTGGACACGGAACCAACTCTACAGCTCTGTGTAGTTAAGAGGTCAAAAGTTACCTGCAATGCCACGATCTGGGATTATGTAAATTCTGTGTTTGCTCATCCTTCAAAAGGCCAAAGAAGACTTTCACAGAAGAAATGAAAAGGTAAGATTTGAAAGCTAATTTTAGAATTTAAACGAGAAAGTAGTGATTATGCCTTCAGCCCTTCAGGACAGAGAGAAAAGCTTTGGTATAAAGTTCAAATCAACTATCAGAAAAAATAGAAAGGAAAGGGGGGAAAACCAAACCAAACCAAAGCAAACCAAGCCAAACTAAACCACTTTTCTGCATAAAAAGCAGTATCATGCTAAGAGTGCAGAGATCCAAAATTTCCTCCCTCACTGGAACAGGAGGGCAAGTGAGGAGATAGGAGAACCCCCTTTAATCCTGAAAATTTTCAAAGCACCCATAAAGGACAAGGCAGGGTCATCCCCTGGCACGATGAAAGCCACCACAGGCTGTGCATCCCAAACCATTTATGCTCTTCAGCCTCACTCAGCCATGGCAAGAGCCAACTGCTCCTCTCCTTGGCAGAG
Source organism: Donacobius atricapilla (assembly GCA_013397315.1). Classification (NCBI taxonomy): domain Eukaryota; kingdom Metazoa; phylum Chordata; class Aves; order Passeriformes; family Mimidae; genus Donacobius; species Donacobius atricapilla. The sequence continues at coordinate 1,026,031 of WBMY01009985.1, read as the reverse complement.
TTTGCTGCTCCATCCCGACCTTGCTGCCGGCCCAGGGACTCGGCACTGCAGCTTTATCCATGCCAATCTGGAGCCAGACAGGACGGAGGGAAAACGGGAGGACAAAGCCCGAGGCTCCCCGAGGGCAGTGGGTTTGCTCCCAATATCCCCCTTTCAGCCCGGGACCTGGTCACTCCCGGAGTCCCCTCAGGCACTGCCTCAGCTCCTTCGGGACACAGCTCGCCATTCTGAGCTCCATTCTCAGCTCCATTCTGTTCTGCTTTTTGGGAGTGCAGCAGAAGAATCCTCCCTGCGCCCAGCAGAGAAAAGAGGCATAGAATAAAACAGCAGTTCAAAGCCTGCCTTTGGTACAAAGGGAAAGAATGCGTGGGAAGAATATTGGGGGGGGGCGATTGTGAAGTAAGCCCAGGCCAGAGACAAAATCTGCGCCTCTGGGCAAAGCCTTGAGCTCTCTTGGAGACATCTATCCTGAGCCTCACGTCCATTCTTGTTTTAAGTTCCCCTTCTGCTGAGAAACCCAAGTGCCCAACCGAGTATTTGTGGAATACTGATAGCCCCCGTTTGCAACTGAAATGAAGCCAGGCTTCAGCAGCAACCACACCGTCAATCCTTTCTGGAAGTCAGGGGGCAGGGATGGGATACAAGCTGCTAAATGTCAGACAGCAGAGCTGTGGCAAACCCCCAGCATCTTATTTGAGCACATTACCACCATGAAAGAAGGTTTGTCTGTAGACAACCTACAAACTCCCACCTGAGCTTCCAAAGCTCCTGCATTCAACACGATTTCATTGGGCATTACATGCTGGTAAAGCATTACTGGCTACAGAAATTTAGTACCATCACCTCAACAAGGAGTCAAAGGGAAAAGGGGACGGAGAGAGGAAAAGAAACATGTTTGCAATCCCTTTTAATATAGACTGCTTGAAGTCCATGATTCATTCCTTAACCTAAAATTGCAATGGGGATGCAGGGGGAGGGGAGGGCGTGGAATATTTTCCTTCTATGCATGGAAAGTCTTCAGCTTATAAAAGGTTGTTTTGTTGAAGACGACTGCACATTTGTCGTGTCCTCTCTTGCCAAAAGAACCACAAGTTCCTTGCAGAAAACAGTCTGACACAACAGTACATGAAGACAGAAAATAGAATTTTAAAAGAAACTTGTCTTCTTTAGCAGATGGCTCAGTTCACCAGCAGGTATTTTGAGAAGCTACTGTCTCCAGGTCTTCATGGAGAGAGAAGAAACCATTTACACTGGAGAGAGGGGAATCTGAATGCATTTGCAACTGACTCTCTCATTCTTAAGTAGCCCAGCAGTAAATGAATCCATCTGCAATTGTCTGGGTTTCCAAGCTACAGCAGGATTTTATTTATGAGTGGACTGTGTCCCTCTCTTTCACTTTCTCTGTCCATTCCTTGAAAGCAGTGAGTGGGGACCTTAACACTTCCATTTGCTCCCAGTCCTTTCCGCAGGCAGTCTGCCTCCTCACAAACTTCAGCCACACGAAGACTTCGAGTCAGATGATGGGATGGGCAGGATTTGGGTGGATTCCCCTGCCTGTGACACCAAGCTGCTGCACACCACTCCTCAGCAAGCATGGGGAGTTTGGCCTGACACTCCTGCTCTCTCAAGGAGAGGAGAGGAAGCAAAACTTTCTGCTGTTCTGATTTATCAACTTACACATTTTTCCTCAGAGAAACAAGCACAAAGGGAAGGAATTTTGCAGAGAACATTTTTTGCCTCCCATGATTGCAGCCTCATTACCTGTCAGGGTTCAGCATCATTCAGTCAGTATCTTCTCAGAAATTGCTCATGAGCACAAGGTAAGGCCAAGGCAAGTCAAAATCCACTCCAAAGTTTCACAACATGAAACTGCATCATCATCATCCACAGGAATACAAATCAGCTGTAACAATGGCGAAGATGTTGAGCAAGCCTGAAGCAGAGGGCACAGCTACCCAAAGATGAAAAGCACCTGGGAGGTGACACAGCAGCACACAGATGACTGCAGGAAAGCACTGCTGCCCTGATAGGCAGGGAGAAACCACATATGCCAATGGCAAACCTGGAGGTGTTCAAACACACCTACACCACAAGCACCCAAACCTCACATGCAAGGGCTGGAGGGAAACCAGCTGACACAGCCTTACAGTGCAAAGGAGCTGCTGTGTGTGCCTCAAGGGATCAGGCATGTGCTAATTACCCTGCTCTACACCAGTTTGCACTGGGAGATAGGAGAGAGGACCCACGCTCCATCAGAGCACCCTGCACCACCAGCTCCCATTCCTGAGGGGGAAGTTTAGGAACTGCTTTTGCTGAGAATGTCTTTCCCTATCCCACCCCAAACCACCCCACAAACCCCAGGTGGTTATGGGGAGGGACAAAATCTTTGCAGGCACCCAAACATTTACCTAAAAGGCAGAAAAGAAAAAAAAAAAGCACGCTGGGCTGTGATGCACTGGCAAATGGTCTTCACCAATAACACACATTCGAGGTAGGTGCATGGCTCTCTGCCAGAGGAATACTCCTCAGAGAAAGCCACTTCCATCTGCCCTACTTTGGATGTGGTAAATATGCTGAAGGTAACCACAGCTCCTGAGGCATCATTGCAACCTGTGTGCCCCGGCACTGGAACTTCAGAGCCTCCACTCACAATGACAGGGCACCTTATCTGCAGCTCCTGCTGTTGTGCAATTGCTGTGGTATCCACAGGCAGAGAAATGAGCTAGTGACTGTGATGAACATATTTCTTCCCTAAAGTATCTCCTTGGAGCACCTCAAGAGAGGCTTAAAGCACAGGTCAAGAAGTCCAAGTGGTTATTACATCGAAGGGATGAGACCTGAAAGGCTCCAGGGATGAGAAATGCCAATTATTGTGATTACAACAAACTGATCTCAAAACAGATACCATGATAGAGTGAAAAGGATGGGCCCAGCCTTTAAAGGACAGTCATTTTTCACTGCCTATCAGCAACAGTTCAATTACAGCACACTGTCTCCCCTGTGCTACAATTATGCTTTCAGCTGGGCTCACAGGCAGGGATTCTCAAAGTGGTTTCCATTCCAGTGAAGTGACTGATTCCCACACTGCAAGTCTGAAGGAAGGCACTGGAAGGGGACAGCTGGGTCACACTGTGGGGACATGGAACTGGATGATCCCAAAGGTCCCTTCCAACCCAAACCACTCTATGATCTTCTAAAGCAAATGGATTTAAACCATAAAATTACACACTTGTGTGCACACCTTGAATAGTTCTGCTGCCAGCCTTGATGCAAGGCCTGTATCCAGGGGTGATGACTTTACAAATTAGAGCATTCAGGTAGCCCAGTCACAAAATAATCCTTCACCTTCAGGAAATAATAATGTATTTCTGAAAAAGGAGCGGGGAAAGGCCCCGGGGCACAAGTTCAGCCAGCGTACACAGAGCACATACATGGAGGTCACAGGTCAGGGTTAACAAACATGAATGAAGCATCTCTGTGCCATCACAGAGAAAACAGGTGAAGGACCACAACACCCATCCCAGTACACTTTGTTCTGCTTAAGAGAAATAATCACCAACAGCTACTATTTCTTACCAAAATGGCCAGCAGATCTGCAGAACCTCAAACAACAAAAGGCAACCCATGCCGTGTCTAACCCATGCTGTAAGACATCCCTTTACCACCCTTCTGGATGCAGGAGCCCCACAATTGCAAACCTGATTCCCAAACAACCCCATGCTCCAGAAAAGAATGAAAAGACAGACAATTTATAGAGAAAAACACAGCACCCACAAATGACAGCACATAACTTCAAGGTTTGCATTGAAGTTCAGTGATTTTGTGCAAGTCATCTTTGAACCGTGTTTCCGTTGAAACAGAGGCTTGTTTTACACTGTACTACTCTCTTCTCACAGACCCTTCCCTACACTGCTCCCTTCTGCCATCCATGCAATACTTGGCATCCCCTGACTTTCTGGCACTCTTTGATGCTCAGGATTTCACTAATTCATTTCCAGGCTTTATTTCTTCTCAGAACTCCTTCATGAAGCCTGCTCCGGCTCGGGGAGCAGCACTGTACCAGCATGTGCCTTTTCTAACTGGGAGCTCAGGCATGAAATAAGAGAGAGTCCAACCACCCAGATGCTCACAGCCGAGCAGAATGAGGTGGGAACAGAGCTCACAGGACAGATGGGGAACAGCTTCCTGGCCTAGGAGCAGCTTCCATTCAGGAAGATGAAAACCAATTTCTCCACTCTGGCTCAATCAATTACTGCCACCATCCCCATGTGATTGAGATGCTTTAGACTAAGAGATTTTCTGTCAGAAGTTCGCCAGTTACGTGAGGTGAAGACTGTCCCTTGTACCCATGAGGTGCCACAGGTCTGCTGGCTGTCACAAGGCTCCATCATCCCGAGAGCCCACATAACAGAATTCCCCAGTGGGTCAGGCCTGCAGGGACCACCGAGGGTCACTGGGGCCACCTCCCAGGGCACACCATTGTGTGCAGAGGGCTCTGCAATATCCCCGCTGAGGAGACCCCAGCCCCTCCCTGGGCAGCCTGGGGAGGGCTGGGCACTGCCCAGGGCAGAAGTTGTGCCTCCTGTGCAGAGGGAATTGCTGGGCTCAGTCCCTGCCCGTGGCTCTGGTGCCGCTGCTGAGCCCCCAGAGCAGAACCTGGGCCCTCTCTGCTGACATCCCCTCTCATCCCTTCTCAGACCTCCTCCTTCATCCTCAAGGAACTCACCAACAACCTCCACACCCATCTCAGCAGCAAGCCACATGTCAGGGCAATCAGCAGAATCAAGGAAGTCACCATCCCTAAGTGCCTGCTGCCTCTTGGGGCTCTTTTCCTCAGTCCTGTTGAGACCCAACCACGGCTTTTCAGCTGGGATATCTTTTACTGCACACTGTGACCACCATGCAAGTTCTCCAGGGCATCCTCCTCCAGGCCCTGGGAGCCTTCTCTTCAGGGGCAGGGACAATAGTTTCTGCAGATGAGAGGCACAACCTCAGGAACAAGTCAAGCCAGCTTGTGACTCCGTTCAACCAAGCAAAATGATATTCTACACCTGTCCTCTGAGGATTTTGTAATAAAGCTTCCAACCCTTGAATCACAGACCACATTCCCATTTCCCGCCTTCACATTATTAAGCAAGGATATACACAAATTTCTGCTACAAGGAACAGACTCCAAGATTCTCAGAGCAGAGTATTCTATTAATTTGAACTGGGACTCGTTGAGGTAAATTGATTTTTTTAATGCGTTTATCCTCTATAGGGGCTTTTTTTTTTTCCTTCTTAAATGCTGATTTGCTGAAACTGTGCCTATCCAATACTCATTACTGAAATGCCTGGAAAGCTGCCAAAAGAAGCGATGCCTTCTGGACTAAACAAGGGATTTATTACTGAGAAACCACAGCACCGGGTAAAAATCCATCACAAACTTATTGATTTAAACTGATTGTACGTAATCACACACAATTTATATTAAGTGAAACATACTGCCATCTAATTTAGACTAAGTGAATGGAATGCTACTACTCTGAATTCTGTTTAAATGCAAACTCTAATTGATACCCAAATGTAAATAATTGAGACTTTCAGAAAACATGAATAAAATATTTCGTTATCTCTGTTTAATATGTATTGATAGATCATTTTTACCTATTTAAGACATAGTTAGACAGCAATTATTATATTTCAGCAGAGACTCATATGTAAGCCTCAGGGCAAGTTCAATAGAATGGGACAAGAGCAGTGTGGAGAGAAGCACTTGATGTGTGGGATGCAGTTTAAATAACTTCAACTTGCTTTTATATAAAGAAACCTCAAACTTTGCCTACCTTCCACCCCAAATATGATGAAATCAAGCCATGCATTTTACTCAAATCTGGTTCTCTCACCTCCAGAGGAAGCATCTTAGGATGGAAATTTTAAGGCACAAGTTATCAGTGCAGCTTCCCTCCAAGATCCCACGCAGGGAATTGTGCTTGTCAGCCCCTCTGATATGTCACATAATTGGAACCAAATCCTCAGCAGTATTAGTCAGCCCCATAGCCAATTTAATTTCTAAATAAGAGTTTGAAGGTACTTGCTTTTCCTTTCAACTGCCAGTGTGTAAACACTGTCAAGAATTGAAAAAAATAAAATTCAATCTTGATGAGAATGCTCCCTCCTGTACTCAGCTGGCTATTAATATTTAAGGATGTAAGAACATATTACTTCTTGTTAATAAAACCAACTGTTTATAGCAGGAACACACAAATGTGCCATACTTTCAAAGTCCATTGGCTCCATGGCTTTTGAAGTCCAGAAGCCCACCTCAATCCTTTTCCTATAGCAGTTCCTTCTCAGGTAACGTTTAGTTACAGACTGACACCTCATTTCTCAACAGGACTACTTTGTGCCAGATCATTACATGAACAACTTAGAATATTCATCCCAAACATTCTGGGGGCAGGTTGGGTTCAGTCAGCTCCTCTCAGCTGCCCCTTTGCAGGGAGGTGCATTTCAAGGCAATATGAATTAAAGCAGAAATAAGGTGTTCTGATGCTTTCTGTCTACTTGAAAATTTTTAAATACTGCTCTAACCTATGTTGCACTCATGAGTTGAACGTAGTCCTGCATGCAGGTGGAACAGTTGCCCATAACTGGCCTCATTACAACTCAATTAAGTCCATTTGCTGAGTGCATTGCAAGACTGGGCCCTTAGGAATTTCTTATGCTCCTGGAGCTTATTAAATTCCTGGATATCCTCCACAAGCTCTGCATTGAAACCATAATTTAGCCCTATTTACCTGGTTAGCACAAGCCACCTGGTAGCTGTTATTCTTCTTCAACCAGACACTTCCATGTCTATAAAACTTTCCCTATTTTTATAATAGTCTGGCTTTTAACACCAATCCCCTGATCAAACACCACCAAACACTCTCTGCTTGTTAGCTGCTCTGAGATGAAGTAATAGACCCCTGTCATGCTGTGTTGGACAGTGCTAAATTGTACCAGAGACATCCATGCCCCTCAGGTAGTTCCCAAGCAGCACTTAAATCCAGAGAAGCTGCTACGAGAAACAAACCTTAATTCACAGATTTTTTAAAACAAAGCTACTCACTGCAAAACAGCCTTTCAGCAAAGGCTTTTTGTCCTATGATGTGAACGTTGTCAGGCCATTTTCTACCCAACTCAGGAACACCTGACTGACACTTCCACCCCAATGTACCTCCAGTGGGCAGAGGCAGCTGAGCTGGGCTGAGGTGCTTGCCTGTCTGGCAAAGTGTTTACTCCATAAAACAAGGGAGTGGGATGTTCCTGAATCACAGAATCCCCCACGGTGGAAGGGACCCACGAGGATGACTCAAGTCCCTGCTCCTTGCAGTGCTGCCAAAACTAAACCTCCTGAATGTGTCCTCTGCAGCCTCTTGAACTCTGGCAGGCTTGGTGCCATGGGCACTTCCCTGGGTCCCTGTTCCAGGGACCAAGTAGCCCTAAGAAAAGAGCCTTTCCCAGAGCCCTCCACGTCCTCGTGTCCCGTTGGGTCACTAGAGCAAGACCAGCACCTCCCCTCCCCTGACCCCCCTCAGGGAGGGTGCAGCCTGCCAGGAGAGCCCCCCTCAGCCTTCTCCTGTCCAGGATGACCAAGACAAGTAACGTGCTCCTTTTAAGCCTTGCCCTAAATGACTTCTGTTCCCATTTCAAGAGCCTTGCACTGATGTTTGGAGGCAGTCCCCCCAGACTGAGCACACACACGTTTGTTTGCAGTCCCTGAGCTAGCCACAGCCCAGGGCTGGGCCTCCCAAAACCTGCTGTCAGCCACTGCACTCTTCCTTCAAAGAAGTGAGAGGAATTAGCAAGTTAGAGCAGTAGGTATTATTCCTTTCTCTGAGGTGTAAGGGTATGTCTTTATTAATAAATGGAAGGAAAACCTCAGTCAGAGATAAACTGTCACAAGGGAAGGAAGTGAAAAAGGTTTATTTTCTCAAGGAACGGCTAAGGTCGAGCAGGTACAACTAGCAGTTTTCTTCTGTGTTTCCCCCATCCCTCTCAGCAGTCTACCTGCTTCTGCCCAAGCTCTAAAGGGAATAACCAAGTTTTCAGTCAATGTAATGTCAAATAGCACAAAAAGCCTCCTCAATACCCCACAATCACATCTTCTATTGGTATCCCTGTGACAGCATCCACACAGCCCTCATGTCTACAGCCTGTGCTTTCTGATGGTTGTCCTCTCCTTGCTTAAGCTGCAGCTTTGTATCTCAGGAAAGTGAAATGCTGACACTGGAAGTGAAAGAGAAATTCATCTGCGTGATGAGCAGTGATGTGGCACACAAGCTGTCAAACCATGGAAGTGTCTCACAACTGCTGCAGAATAATGAAAATATTCTTTAAAACCCTGTGGCAATTGCAAAAAGAGACAGAAAATGAAGCTGCCTACACCTGCAGTCCCTGTATGTGAGCACATCAGCCTCTGCTCTGGACTGCACAGCCAGTCTGAGTGGGAACAAGCCCTGCATATCCATGTCAAGAAGGGACAGGCAGAACACTGTGCTTCCCATTTCCCCTGTGCCAAAAGAAGTCATTACTCGAGTCCTGTTTTGGGGCAGACAGGAGAACTGCCAGGATCCCAGGTAGCTCCTTGCAAAGGATCAGCCTCGGTGGTCACTCTGTCCCTGCCTCTCCTGGGGCAGGTGGCTGGAGCCTCCCACAAGATGAGGCCACCCAAAGACAAGCAAAGGCAATTTAGGATGGAGAAAGTTTCAGCTCATTTGAAAATCCACTGAGCAGCCCAGAGCACAATTCCAGGCTTTTAGAGAACGCACTCTACATAATAAACATGCTTTTCCAGGAATCAAAATAAAGATGCACATGAAGCTTCAAGCTCCACAGAATCCACAAGTACTTGAACTTGCTCACCTGATTGTCAAACAGCAAAACCCTTTCTTTACAGACAGGATGCTCACAGATTCTGTCTTGCCACAATTCCTGAAAAGCTGCTGCTAATTTCAGTGATTCAAACTTTGCCTCACTGCAAGCATTTCTTGACTTTATGAAAGCTGAAGATTTATATGCTTTAGACACCTGGAGATTTTCACAGGTCACCAGGGAACTTGGATGTTGAGCTCTTGCTAGAAGTTTGAACATTTGAGGAGTGTGCACAGGCAAGCAAATATTTGACGTGTTTAGCCTCCTCCAAAGGTACCAAAGCTAAGCACTCAAGTGACTGAGCACCTGCAGAAACACAGTGTTTTGGGAGGTCACTTGTGTCAGCATGGAGCAGCTATTTAGAGATGTGGGAATAACATCCAACACCTTTATCTCAGCCTTCAGCGCTTACAAAGTCAGCAAGGCACATCAGGCCTGCAGGGAAGAGCCTGATTAACCTCAGGGCTTTTAATCACTGTTGTGATTTTATATGAAGTCCAAGTGCAAAGGTGGGGCAGGAGGGGCATTTAGCAGCGCTGCTTTGAGGCCATAGAAAATATGAGATTATGTTGAGATGGAAGCTTGGTATTATCAAATCAATACTGTACAATAAATACAGCAAATTAGTTAATCCAATTAGCTGAGTGGAGCAAGATCAATGTGCTGGTGGAACAGAAAGATTGCAAGAGGCTGAAATTAAATGTACCCAAAAGAGAGGAGCAATCAAAACAATAGGCTTTGGTGACTACATAAATTTGAAAACTGAACCTGAGCACAGATGTCATCTTGGAATTTTCGGAGTGTTTATCCCAGAGAATGAACAAGTTTCTCAACAAGTGAAAACACGCGTTCCAAAATTCTGCTTGTTAAACTGTTTGCTAAATACCTTTGCATTGTAATACACTGACAAGGAATAAACCCATCCTTGTAACACTGTAGCTACTTGCAAAAGCTTATTAGCTCCTAGCACAGCCCCCCCTTGTCCTCAGTGATTATTTCAGCAGTCAGCTTGAGCAGGGAGCTGTGGAAATAACCGGGAGCAGGCAGCAGCCACGCTAGGAGAAGAACTGGCAGCTGAGGAGGAACAGGAATTTGAGACAGTTCCCAGCACTGAAAGGGAAGAACTGAGCTCACACCCCATCAGCCCATGGCCGTGTTTGCACAGCACTACGACTCGGTGGCCACTGCACACACAAGGGACAGCAGAGCAGCCTGCTAAGCAATAATTCCAGGTAAGCACAGAGAAGGAAAACTCTCCCTGAATGGTTCACAGGAAGCTCATGAAGACTGATTTATGCATCCATGTATTAAAATTCTCTCCGCACTGAGCATTTCAGCTTTTAAGTTTCACGTGCAGCTTGAAAGGAAGGCAGAAGCCAAAACGTTAGGAAGAACAGCATCTCTTCAGAGGATTAGGTATTACGTTAACTGCACATTAGAGATAAAATAGTGGCGCGCTTGTCTTTATTCTTAATAATAAACCATACGGCATTAAGCTACACAGCACGATTACTTCCTTTCAACTCCTCACTACTACTGCTGAAACAGCAATGTGGTACTTGCACAGAAACACTAAAAAATACAGAGAGATTAGGTTAAAATTAAATGAATTTAGGGCTTGCAAAAATGCTACAGTGCAACCCAGAAGGGATAGGTCTTTGTTCCTGTAAAGAGCAGCCTAAGCACCTACGGTGTTAGAAGGAATTCCTCAAACCTTAAAGTCAGTCATGGTTTGAAGTGACCAGCTCTAGGGCTGGACATGTCACCCTGCATCCCTCCTCTCCTTCCTAACTCCTGAGTCACCTAAAATATCAGCACTGCAGTGGTGCCAGCCAGGCTGGTGACAAGGATGGACTTGGGGAGCCATAGGTGAGGACTTATTCCCTCCTCCTCAACTAGCTCCATAAATCTGGAACTTTGTGTTTCTGTGATTAGGTTCCCCATTTATAAACTGCTCTTAGAGACATGACAAAATTCCAAAACAAACAAAACAACCAAAGGATACTTTAGTTTGTGAGATACAGAAATACTAAACAGGCCACTTTAACCATTAAACAATCAGCTCAACACAAACAAGGTATCAGCAAAGCCCATGACTTGCCAGACTCTGGGGAATAAAAACAATAAAAAACACTCTCCACAAGATGGACAAAACTGTCCTCAGTGTGTACCAAGCAAGTCTTCAACTACTCTCTTGATTCAGTGAAATACTAAATTTATTCAACTGTATCCCGGCCTGATTTAGGATAGCTGGAGGAAGAAAAGGAACAGAGCAAACCTTCCAGCCCCCCTGAAAAGCAACTGGGTTGAGTATCCATCAAATCCCACCGTAAAGTGCTTCTTTACTGCCTGAAAAAACCGCAACCTTTAAACCATTGAAAATACTCAGGCACCAAAGCCCATCCCATTACAACACAGCTCTACCCTTGTCTTTGCACAGTCTGTTCCATACCTGGGCCACCTTTTCCTGTATTACAGAACCTGGCACAGCTGACCCAGACCCAAACCAAAGCAAATCTGAACAATCCAATAGCTCCACAGGGACAGCTGAGGTCACCATGGCACGTCATGCAGCGGCTGCTCTGGGGTGAAGCCCCCTCCTGCTGAGGTAGGCAGCAATTCCCCTTCACCTCGCATTTCTGCAGCTCTGTGAGCTCCTAAGCACAGCACCAAACCCTTTGAGCCAGGTATGATGTGTACCTGTGGTGGAGGACACCCCTCAGCCAGGCACACAGGGCTCCCTGAGGAGCTGGAGCTCTGTGGTGGCCTTTAGGCTTGGCCCAGCCCAGAGGTTGGTGGCACACGCACACATTCTGTGTGCCAGGCTGGGCCCGGAGCTGTTTGCCACCGAAGCACACAAGGCACAAGTACAGCTGATGAAAAATTTCCAGGAAAACATTGGAAAAGGCAATGAATCAAAATGAAAATGCTTCCTGGAATATACTCTCTCCCAAAAGGGGTCAGTTCCCCATAGACTCTCAGGCTGCAGGGATTTCACAACATCACAGGCAGAGCAGACACATAAATCACCTGAAGGGCTTTTGGTTTAACTCTGCAGCACCAGCCTTAGGAAAGTTGTGTCTACTGAAGCTGGCAGAACTTTCAAATTCAAGGTCTGTGCACCCTTCAGGGAAAATATGAGAAGAGAGCCTTTGGTCATAATTCAAAGGAAAATACTCTCAGTAGAAACTTCTTTGGGATCCTGATACATGTCAGCATTTTGGGAACCTGAAAGTCTGGTTACTGCAAAGACCCAGTTCTTGACTTCGCAGTCTGGAGAGGCTTGGCTTGCTCTGGAATACACTCAGGAAAACTGGGATCCACAGAGAGCTTGAACTCTGCTTCCTGAAGCCTGTATAGTCCCAGCCCTCTGCTTGCCCTGTTGGCAAACAACCTCAGACTCTGGCTGTGCTGTGGCATTAGAAACTATTACTTCACTTTGGGTAAACATTTCAAAATTACGTTTCCTGTTTAGTCTTTAAAAGTTATCAGGAGAGTATCATTCTCCACCCAGAAGAGTGACTTTACTTGTTTACAGGATGGAGATACAATGGATAATACACATGAGGCAATCTGGAAAATTAGGTTCATTTTGGTACTGGAAACCCAATGTAAATCTGAGAGGCTCTTATTGATCTGCAAAGGCAAATCAGAGCATCACAACCCCAAAATGGTGCCCTTGGCAGGCAGACTGCTCAGCTTTACTGAATCAGTCAAAATAGGTGATTTTCTATAACTTTTCCCAAAACATACAAATAAACTTTTCCATACCTGTGACAAATTCAGGAACTCCTGGGATTTCTCTGATGTTCAGCAGTGAGAAAGTTTATGATTACCTTCAACAGGTTTTCAGCTACCTACAGGAAGAAAAGATTCATAGATATCATCAGCCTCTGTCTTTGCAACACTTGCAGGTTCAAAAAAATCACATGAAAGCTTTTTATTTTACAACTGAGTTCCTATTCATTTCCTTTTAGGTCTTCTGTTCATCTCCCTCTTAGACCATCCTGTGTCCCCTCCTCCAAAGCATAAACATCACCACGCAAAATCCTTCCCCAGCCTAAAGTTATGGCACTGGATTTTTACACATCAGATATTACACAGGCACTACCTCTGTATTTACCAATAGAAAAGCCATCCAAAGAATCCACCTGAACTTCCTGAAGACAGCCACATGCCAAAAAGACAAGTTAACAGCAAACCAATCTTCCTCTATAGAGCCAAACCTTGAATCTAGTATTCCAGATGAAAGAAAACCCTGCAATTTTAAACTTAATCATCACATTTTATCTTTTGTCTCCACCAATACATATTTGTGATGGCCTTTTGCTATCTTGATGAGTTAAGTGTGAAGTTTTCCTGATGGGATATGTTTAAAATTAAAATCAAAAGCATGAATCACCAAGTGTAGTGTTGCAGAACTGTCTTATTTTTCAGTTGGATTCCCAGATTTGGCAAAGTGCTGAGCTCACACACCAGAATGTTGCAGGCATTTGTGTGCAAGGTATATTGGAAGGGAAAGTCAAGGGCATTCCTGATTTAGGCCTTCAGTGCCAGGGAAATTCAGTCCTGTACATTCAAGGAGAAGGTTGTCAAAGAGACATGCACAAAAATAAAGCCCAGTTTGATCCCACAGTTGTCCAGATGTCAGAATTTTGTAGAAACTCATGTAAATGATCAATTAGACAGAGATCCACCTACTCTATGTGAGATTTACTAGAAATAGACTGTTCTCTGTTTCATCAAGTAGTCATGGGACTATTCAGAGCAAAGTTTGCTAAGCCAAAGCTGCAGAGGCAGGGAACAAGTTGATAGAATTTAGAATTAGCAATGATACAGAGCTCTTTTATTCATTACAGGATAATTCTTAAAATCCAATGCCCACTTTGATTGTAATCCCTCCAAATTCAAGATAAAACTAAATAATCTCCAGAACAGACTTATTACATTGCTAATGAACATTAGAAATTGTAACTGGGGGAAAAAAAGGAAACATCTAGAAAGACCATGATGAAACCTCTCATTTAGAATTCCCAATAATGATTTAAAAAGTTCTTTACAAGAGGCAGAGCGGGGAGAGTCTTGTCAGAGGAAAAAAAAGAAAGTCACAGATTCTCAATATTCCTCTTAAGACAGAAACAGATATCAGACCTGAAGCCTCTGGTCCTTTACTTTGAAAACAAATTTTAAAACATGCCATCATCTGAATAAACACACTACAGAACAATACACACTTAATTTACCTGCTCACAAGTGGTGTGAGAAGAAATTTTACGTCTAATTCTACAGTCTGGCTGTATGTCCATGGTACCAGAGCTCACACAAGTCCCACAGTAAATGTACACAATGATGAGGCACATACAATTTCCTGTTCAAAAATGCTGGAGATCCTGGTTCTTCCCCCCCAGGTGGAAGATGCAGCCCATCCTGTGTCAGAAATGAGTGACCACTGCCTGTCCCTGCTGTCCACCCAGCCCCACAGGCTGCCTCAGCCGCTGAGTCCATGACACAGAATTACAGGATGCATGAGCCCATCAGGATCATCCAGCTTCTACAGTAAAGAGTCAAAAACCAGTTACCTTCAGGTTTCAAATATAACTATTTTCGTTACAAACCATTAGGCTTTAATATGCACTCAGAATCGGCAAAGTTGGAAGGGACCCACGAGGATCAGAGTCCAACTCCTGCCCTGCACAGCAGCAGCATCCCCAAGAGTCCCCCCATTCCCAGGAGTATTGTCCAGATGTGTCAGGATGGTGTTCAGGAAAAAAACTTTATCAGCTCAAACCTGTCTAACAAAACACAACTTACGTGAAGAAATAAACCACCAAAGCTTTTCCTTTATACCCCAGCATCTTGCTTTCTTTAATAGTTAAAACTGTGAAATTACACAGGTTATTGGGGAAGAGGCAACAAGGTGAATATGGGTGACAAAAATTTCAAAAGAGGGAGAAGACTTGCAGGGGGTTTCCTTCCTCTCCCTGAACAAGCTTTTTCCTTTCTTTAATTCTTACTTTTAACCAGATTTAAGTGGAGTTGCAGCCCACGATAGTGACCTTCCCCTGTTCTTCTGCCGCTGCCTCCAGTTTGTCGTTCTGAGGGCTGAGGGCACCGGGGACCAAAGCCCGGGGCCGTCGTTCAGAGGTGCTGGCAGAGAAAGAACCGCGTTTGATGACTCATTTTACGGCAAATAAATGAACACATGTAAACCCCAGCCTGTCGCACCTGCTCCTTCTCCCACTTCATTTTCCCGTCACCTCAGGCGACACATGAACTTACAGACGGTGTGGGTTTTTTTTTCCAGCCTGTGCTTCAACTGGCTGCACTTCTCAAGATATTTCTCAAGATGCCTTTATCCAAATGAATGCCAGCCTGACTCCCGGCCGAGCACCTGCAGCTCCGAGCGGGAAGCGGGAGATGCTGGCACCTGCGGAGAGCCGGCCCAAGGGCCGCCGGCTGCCGCCTCTCTGCAGCCCGGCAGAAGAGCTCCTGGCAGGCAGGATCCACCCGAGGGCCAAAACCACCCAAACGGCCCCAGAAAGTCGAACTGCCAGCCAGGAAGTCGATTTTTCCAGCCAAAAAGTCGACTTGCCAGCCCGCTATCTCCCCCTAGCGCCGCTGCGCGCGCCCGCGGCGCCATCTTGGGCGGGCTTTCCCTCTCCCACACTGCCCTCTGCAGCTCCATCCCGGGCCGTGCCTGCGGGAGCCCGCGAGCAAAACCGTAAAATCATGTCATATGATATAAAGAGTCCTTCCTTACATTAGCAGGGGGTCCTTCCCGTCAGGAAGGCCTGCTCAGGGCAGACCCACGCTGTTCTCTGATACACCAACACCTCACAGGCCTGGCTGCCTCAGCAGCAGCGCAGGGTCTCTTGTGTGCATCTCACAAGAATCTCTTATTTTCTTCTACAAAAGTGCCACATTTAGGTGGTATCAAATTGCACTAAAGATGCTCCACCAGTTCCTTTCAGCATCAGCCGTGTTTTGGTACAGTATGGGACATATGTTGTCCCAGACAGCAGGGCTGGCCCACACAGGCACCAACAGCTGCCTGCCTTGGCTATATTTTGTTAAAGAGATTCTTCAAAGCCACAGATCAGTACATTGGTGTAGTAGTCAGTGATGTATTTACTCCTGCAAAGCTCCAGATGCTCTGTAAGCCACAATAATACAGTTAAGTGGAAAATGAGTCATTTAAAACCATAATGACTACCATAGCATGACTCCGCTGACAAGCCCCAGTGATAACGCTGCGAGGTGGATGAGATGCATTCACTGGGGCTGCCACTCACAGAGTCACAGAATCACAGAATTGACTAGGTTACAAAAGACCTTTGAGATCATCGAGTCCAACCTATGACCTGACACCATCTTGTCACCCAGAGTGACACCCAGACCATGGCACTAAGAGTTGCATCCAGTCTTTTCTTAAACACTCCAGGGATGGTGACCTCACCACCGCTCTGGTCAGGCTGTTCTAATACCCAATGATTCTTTCTGTGAGGCCCTGCCTTGGGGGAGGTGCTGCTACCAGGAACCCCCAGTATCGGGGTGTTGAGGTGCCCCTGCCCTCTCTGGGGTGTGTGGGTGCGAGTCCCCATTCTCCTCAGCACATCTCCCCACCTCACTGCAGCTCAGATCACGGAAAACGCCGTTCTTACCCGCTGCTGTGCCTCCCAGGTGAGCAGCACTGGTCCCCAGGTTCTGGCTGTGAGGAGGCAGAGCTCAGTTCTCCAGGCAGCCCCGAGTTTACACCGCAGTGCCCTGGGACCAGGTGGGGACCGGCTCCTCTCGGACACCCAGCTGGGACCCTGTGGACATAGCCATGTCCAGTACTGGCTGTGGGCAGTGTGGGGATGGGTGGTGTGAGGAGGGAGAGGAAGGCTCCACCAGCTCCCCTCCTTTGGCTAGACAGCAACCGGAGAGCCATGTGGGCCATGCTTTGCTGCTCCTCAGGCCCCGTGTCCCTTGGGAGAGTCAGGAGAGCAGCACCAGGGAAGGGCTGGCTCTCCACTCAGGAGGCAAGGGCAAGTGAGGGTGATCAGAAGGAAAAACCAGGGCCAAGCTTTCTGCTGGTATGATGCAGACAGCTCTGGTGATTTCCAATAAACCTTTTTAACCTATGTCCTTAGAACACCTGGCAATAATTTCTTTCCCCGTGTCCAAATGAAGCAATTCTCTTGCTTAGTCTTTGGCTATTCCTTTCAAAAGCCGGGTAATGGGAGAAACAGGCAGACGTGCGGCAACTTTGAGGAGGTCATAGAACAGAATCATAAAATCTCCTGAGTTGGAAGGGACCCACAAGGATCATTGAGTCCAACTTCTTGAACTGACATACTCATTCTCTATCTACTATTTGCTATAGAGAAGCATCTTTTATTCCCTTAGCACAAGCAATGTGCTTTGTTGCTGGACTGTAGCACCAAGCAATTTAAACCTAGCTCTCCAAAATACAATTACCTCTATCGAGCTGAATGCTCTGGGTACAGACCACTTCTAGTGCCTTGTATTAAATGAGGCAAAGTAAGGCCACTCCTTAACCAGCCTGAGCAGCGTCTGCCATTGCATCGCAGTGATTCCTGGCACTTATATGCAGGGGAACAGGAGAGCTCCTCACGGAGCAGACTCTCATAAAAATAATTTACAGCTACATTCACCTTGCCCAGAACAGCAGAGCCGTCCTGTCAACCAGCACAGCCTACACCTTTCAGGTTCTCTTTAACCACCCTCTTGTGGTACTGCTGCAGAACAACATCTTTTTCTAACAGGCTAAAATATATCCAGTTCTGCTTCACTGCTGTAGGATTAATGGAGACAAAACTTTCCTTTTGGCTGGCAATAACAGGACATTATTTGATAACTCCCCCTTTTTCTTTAATCAAGTGAACTCCAAACACATAATGGTAAATCTAAATGCACTGAGGCCCCAAAACAAGGACAATCCTTAGTTTATATTTGCATTTTGAGTTGTCTGTAAAAGAAAAAAAAATCCAAGCTTTTGATGGTAATGGAATTTCTGCTGCATAAAATAAACCTCCACAACAACACTGTTTCAATGGAAACTAATAAAGGGCTTTGAAGATGCAAAGCAAGAGGTACATTTAGTAAACATTGTGTATTTGATAGGTAACATCTTTATGCAATGAGCTGATCCAATTCTCATTCAATTATCTTGTCTACAAAGATGATTGTACTTGGGGTAGATGGCTCAGTTCCTAGGGCTAAATAAAGCTTTTCAGTAGAGAAACATAAATTCAAGCAAGAAAAATGCTGCCTCAGAGTGAGTTTTAGTACTGAGCAATATGATGATTAAACAACCCACATTAGGTGGTAAAATACAGCAAATCTGCCCTTAGTAACCAGAATGACCACAGCCCTCATCAGCTTGGGTCAATACTTGAGCTACTTATCAATAAACAGGTAAAACCCATTCCTTCACAGGTAAGTTCAACTGTCTGAGATGCCACAAGTTATTAATATGGAGGAGTAAAAATACTTTCTAAAACTGAAAGAGCAACCCAGAAATTCCTCATCTCCTGCCACCCTTGACTGCAATTTGCCCGATTCAGCCTTTTTTTCTGTTCTCCAGTGACTCTGGCAGTAACCCAATTACCCTGGGTGACTCCTGAGATCACTCTGGCAGTAGGTGCATGGTATTACGCTGGTGACTCCATGTTTGGGGTTCCCAGCAGCACATTTCCTGTTTATAAAATGGGGATAATGATGTACTGAAGTCTGTATTACCAGACCAGAAACATCAGATAGCAGCCAAAGAGACGTGTGAGGCTGTACGGTGGTACCAGGATTTTATACTGTGCTCCTTGCTGGATTGAGCTTCTTCCCTGGTATTGTACCTGACAGCACATGTGCATGTTGATGTCCATAAATACCTGTTGCTGTATGTAACCTCACAGTGCACAAATGAGGAGGGGGATGTATTTTATGACCAGGAAATATCTTTGTGCTTACAGGATTTCAGTTGCAAGATACCTGTGGAAAAAAGGGGTGTAACCCAGCAGATTCCAGCTGGGAACTTCCACCTTGCCCACAGGCACAGACAGTCCAAGCCCCTCCAGCTGGAGACAGGGCACAGGGAGAACAGTCAGTCCTCACCTGCAGCTCTGGTTCTCCTTGGCTAGCACAAATGCGGGGTTTTTTATACAGGTTTCCAGGCCTAATTCACCGAAGCCTCCAGTTTTAGTACAACTAAAAGAATTTTTGCATTATAGCTGCACTGGACAATGCTCAGTTGCCCCAGTCAGGGCAGCAATCATGGTGCAGTCAAAGTAAAAGACAGACTGTGTCCCAAAGAGCTTCATGTAAGGAATGGCCAGGATCGGGTTTGTACACGTGCAGGGAGGATCTGATAGGAGCAGGACATCAGCAGGGCAGGAGGCAGTCCCACCGCTCTTTGCATGCACTTCTCTACCAGCTGAGTTAGGGGCCAGCCTCCATCCAGAGTTCAGGCAGAGTCACACTCCAAAGGTACTTCTGACTGTTTAAAGCTGAGATCCTGCTCCAAATCACCTTCTGAAGACATGCACGGGTACACCCCAAAGCTGGCAGGTGGAGTCCAAAGAAGGAAGTTGGTTTATCCAGGTGGGACTTAACCAAGCCACTGCGGCAGTAACAAAACCCGGTGTAATTGGGAGTCTTTGGTCTGTGTTTGAACCACTGCTCACTCTTCTTCCTTGCCAGAGGCCAAGCACAAGCCAAGGAGCTCCTCTGTAAGGGCGACACCACTGCCCTGGGACCTTGGTCCATGCCCCAGTGCCTTTCAGCAGAGTCACCTGCATTTGTGAAGCCGTAATTAAGAGTTCAAATGAGCAAGAATGTGCTAAGCATTTCCTCAACGAGGCACAACCACAGCAAATGAAAGTACTTGCAGTAAAATCCTCTCCAACCTCCACCTATCTTCCAGTCCAGCAAGGACTACAGTTTTCATCAGCTCCTACAGGCATAGGTAGAAAGGAACAACAATGTACAATATCTATGACTTTTGGAAAATCTGCAGTGTTTATTGCTGCCTCTGGGTAAGATTTAGCTGTCCTAGGCCATGAAAGACGACAGGACTAGCTAAGAGGGCAGCAGTAAGGTATGAAAAGCAGAAAACCAGGCTGCAGATAAGTCTCAGTAAGGAAAACCAAAGATCAAAACATAGGAAGTTAAAGAAGAAGGGACCAAGCATGACATAAAATGAACAACGTACTGGGAAACCAATCTTAGGACTGTTTTCAAAGACTCCCTTCCTATACACTGTATTTGGCATCTCAGCTGGTGATAGGAAGCTGCTAAGTGGAAAATTAATTGGAATTTGGGAAGGTGGGACTTTAAAACCTAAAGCAAAGTCCTGGTTGCTATAAGCAGGCTGAGGGTTTTCTATGATAAAATCTCACACAA
Organism: Donacobius atricapilla; assembly: GCA_013397315.1. Taxonomy (NCBI): domain Eukaryota; kingdom Metazoa; phylum Chordata; class Aves; order Passeriformes; family Mimidae; genus Donacobius; species Donacobius atricapilla. Next base: position 1,005,733 of record WBMY01009985.1, on the reverse strand, counting down.
CCTACAGAATTAATATCCTTATGACTAATTCCATTCCCACAGATGGTATCTGGCATGGTCTTTAAATGAAATTCATTTCTTAAACACAAGTGAATTCAAAAATACAAGATTTAAGACAAATATCCTGAATGGAAAACCCTTTCAAAAAGATCAAATTGTCTATACCTGCAAGCTAACATCCCTCTATCAAATTTCTGAAAAGCAGTGAGTGCACCTGAAGAAGTTTAAAAGCATTAAAAATCTTGTTTCATCTCTTACTACACCTTTCAGGTGTATTCCTCTGAGCATCACCAGTACAAGAAGACTTGACACGTGGATCTTCAAAGCCATGGTGCACTTAAATTGGATTGAATTCAAAGAGACAGAAATGCCTCGATGCTTTCTGGGACTCTGGGAGTGAGGGCTCATTGGCTTAATTGGGAATTAAGGACCATCAAGAAGAGTTTGCTCAGCACCTGGGAGGACAAGGATCATAGTCTGGACAATCAAGACCACATTTCTTTCCCCTGAAGACACTGCCAGAGCTGTCAGGCTCCTCTAACAAGGATGAGATGAGGCTGGAAGATGATGCTCTCAATCAGACCCAGTCTCGTGGGGCCTCTCCTCACTTGCTCCAGTAGTTAAATCCTTCTGTGGCCATCCAGACCTGCTTTCTTTCAGTAATTCAGGTTTTTAATGATGTGCATCCAGCAGACCAAGATTGTAGTCTAATTAAAATCTAATCCAAGTAGAGTGTTACTATAATTTAAAGAATCCGGACAAGCCAAGGATCTGGTCTCCTTTTTGTTCCTTTTTTCCCTGATTGCTCTAACGATTTCAATAAGATGGCTTATGAAAGCTTGCAATTCCTTTACATTTTTCACAGCTACTCCTTCTGAACAAAACCCCACTGTTGGGAAAAAGGACTTTTTCCCCATAGCAACGATGGGGCACTGCACACAAAGAAGCACCTAGCAGTTTAGTTCACATTTTTTAATAACATGGCACAATTTACATTACACAAGTCTTCGCTGAGGAGGAAACATGCTGAAGATTGAGAGCCGCTTCACTTTTCTGTTCACATAGGATCTAGAAAGGACTTTATTACATACAGGATAAACAGCAAAAAGGTTTGTATATAACAATCTCTTTACAATACTGAAAGCTACCACTACGGTTCCAGTGTACATATTCCTCAGGGTTGGGACTTTTTTGTATTTTTCCTTTTGTTTGTAAAAAAAAAAAAAAAAAAAAGAAACACCGCACAACATCTGGAGTTCACAAAAATCTGAAGCTCACAACTAAACCTTCAGTTGACTACTAAAATAGATCTCTGATCATTAGAAACAACTGTTTGTAGTTAACTTTTTTCTTTTTTTCTTTTTTTTGCCAAAACAGGGTAACAACTTCAGATAGCACTTTAATACACTAGAAGACCAATGGAACTAATTTTATTTCATACATATATTTTACAGTCCAGTAGACAAGATATTGAATTCTCTCTGATAAAGTCATATTCTCTCCAAATATTTAGACAAGAAAATTAACACATTATAAAAAAGTGTGTTATGAAAAGACAGATTTCAGAAGATTGATGCATATTTTTAAAAAGGACCATGTTCTTCAGGTTATCTCATGTCTTCTATGATTAGGGAACAACAAGGCTGACCTGTTAACTGTTCACAGACTTTATTATCAACTGAAATACAATAAATTCCATTATGAAATCTGCAATGGAGTTCATTAATTAAACTACTGATCCACAATGAAAACATATCCATCATTTAGAAAAGTATTTGCCTTCTTGTAGGATTTGTTTCAATGTAGCTAAAAATCACTTAACACAAAAAAATGTGTGTACAGGTAAAAATGACACACTGGCAATACAACCAGACATGAATGGCTATAAGCAGATGTTCTTCTCAAAATAAATTTGACAAAAATTCTGGAAAATCTCAAGCATTTGATTATTATCGTTTAACCCAGATTAATATGACTGAAACCCAATCTGCCATGATTCCGTATCAGCGATCACAGAGCACTAACCCTGACACCATCCAAGGGACACACGAGCTACAGTGACCTCAGCAGCCTGATGCAAGTGTTCACACAGAAAACGACACCTCTGAAGGGCTGTTTCTTCATCAAAACAAGAGAAATAGGATTCCATTATAAATGAGCTTGTTCAGGGAAAATATGACTTTAATTATGTTGTGTGTTGAAAAGGCTCCTTTGAGTTATAAAGGCTTTTGTGAAAAGCCTTAAAATTCATTGCATAGTTGAAGGGGTTTAGCTGTCTATAACAATGTAAGTAACACAGCATAAGCAGACTGTGTTGATCAATATTAAGTTTGCAAATAGCACAGTTTAAGAAGTATTAATGTATTATGTTACTTAATTTTATCTATTTACATTTGTACAAAGTAAAGCTTTCATCTTACCCTTTTTGCATATATGAACCATTAATCCATGAAGCAATCTTTTTACATAAATATCTACAATTGACTTCACTTCTGGTTTGAAAGAGCTTTGTAGGGTTGACATTGGTGGTGGCTTGTTTCTAGTCAAATCAGTCAGACTGATGTCTTGTTCTTCAGTTCAAATTTTGCAAACTTTTAAACGAGAAATAAAATAGAGTAGGAGACACGAGGAACATATGGACTTGGCTAAAAGATCTGGAAAATTTCAACATATAATATACAAAAAAAATCATTTCAAAATCTTTGCACTCAGGTCTATACATATTGTACAGTGGGTCACATCCCCAGTCTGTATCAATGACTAGTAAGAACGTCTTTATATTATGTTCATTTACAAGGTCTTTGTCCCTCTCGCTCTGGACTGCATTGAGTCTCATTCTGCTTATCGAGCTTCGATGTCCTTGAGGGTGTGAGAGGGAGGCCTCTCTCTCATCTCTGTGGACAGAGGAGTAGTCCTTCTGGGAGAGCCGGGCCGAGGGCCCAGCGTAGAGATAAGAGGTGGAGGGGCACTGAGAGCTGCTGTGGGGGGAGTTTTATTGAGGAGGCCGTTCTGGTGTCCCGTGGGGGGGCTGACACGGGGGTAGTGCATGCTGGGCAGTCCTGGCGTGAGGAGGCCGGGGTGGGGCAGGTGCCCATCCAGGGCGGCGGGGTGCACCGAGTGCAGGCGCGCGTGCTCGTAGTCCTCGCGGAGCATGTGCAGCCGCTCCCGCTCGTCCAGGTGGGCGCCCCTCTCGTGCTCCCGGCGCGGGTCCACGGACAGGGGGTGGTGGTGGTGGTGGTGGTGGTGGTTGTAGTCGTGAGGTTCCCGATCCCTGAATGACCTGTCTGCTTCGTACAACCTTGGCGTAGAGAGGCGATGGAGAGGGTCATTTCTTAACAAAAAGTCTCTGCCAAGGGGGTCTCTCCGATGAATATCCAGCTCTCTGTAGGGATCTCTCAAGGGATCTCTCATTGGATCCCAGTGGAAAGAAGGATAGGGGAAACGTTCTCCACCAGGAATTGGGCTAATTCCCATAAAAGGGGTCATCATGCGAGTCCTGTCCAGGCCACTGATGCTGTTCATGTGATGAATACCAGTCACACCTACAGTCATGGGCATAGACACTAGAGGACTTGGATGGACGTTGGATGTGGATATAGGCGGTGGCTGATCAGATGACCTATGAGTCTGAGGTCCCTCAGGCTGAACATCATGGTCTTCCTTTCGCTCTTCCTTCACCTTGACTTCATTGCTTTTCTTCGGGTTATCATACGCCGGCTCGTTCTTCCTGTCGGCCTCACGGTTGGAAGTGCTGTTAGGCCTGGTGCTCTCCACAGCGGGGGGCCTGGCATAGGGGGAAGGAACCCTGGGCATTTGCTTAGACTCTTCCACCACTCGGCTTTCATGGCTCAGGCCTTCTTTCTCCAAAACGTAGTTGTCCTTCACCTTGTGCTCTTCAACATTAATTTCCTTCCGAGATTCGGAGTGATCCCTCTCTCGTTCTTTGGGTTTCTCTTTTTCTCGAACCTCGGGATTCAGATGGCTCCTGATCTGCTCACTTGAGCTGCGGTTATGTCCGAGGGAGTTTACTGGATGGATAGGTGCTGGCGAAGGATGGCTGGAGTGTCTTTTCTCAGTGCTCTCCCTACAAGAAAGAGAAGTGTGAAATGAAGGCATGAGAAGCTCTGCAAAGAAAACAAAGCATCAGAGTGCCTGGCTTTCTACTCATGGCTTTGCAGAGAGCTGGTGACGTGCACCAGTAAATGCACTGTGCCTTTGGCACACCCAAAACTCCAGAATAACATCCCATCTCTAAACTTGGCCTATTCTGTTATCACAGCAGCAGCAGATCTCCAAAGCTGCTCTGTGAAGAACCTGATTGAGGTCTCAAACAATAAAGTCTACAGAAGGCTCCCATGGGAAACTAGCTCTAGGACGTGTATTTCAAGGAGAGCGGCCTTAAATGTTTGCAAAGAAGAGAAAGTAAAAACATATTCATTTCATCCAAAAAGTGAGGCAATTAAATCCAAATTACATAGTTAATAGTATTCTACCTACTTCTTCTATTACAGAATACATTTGGGAAAATAGACTACTATTTTTTCAAACTTTTAAGAACATTTCCAGACCTATGTACACTACTAATTTCTCTCTTCTATTCCCTTCAAATGTCTAGCTTTTCAATTTACTTCTCACAATTCAATTTACTTCAAACTGAGACAAAATTCTTTCAAGTACCACCAGTACTGTTGGTGCCAACCCATCTCTCTGACAGGAAGGCACTTCCCTGAGTGTGCAGTGACCCTCAGTGCAAGTGTTTAACAGAGCTGCCCATCACAGAGGTTATGTGCTGACCTCCTCAGCAGAGGTAAGTCTGCTCCGTCTGTCCATCCTTCAGACTGGCTCTGCAAACATCATGCCTGGAGTCAGCTGCTTCTGAGATGACCAACCCTTCCCATTTCCTGGTTAAAACAAGCTGAGCGGGACACGGCCTATGCTACAAAGTCAGGAAATACTGTGAATTCATTCCATCTTTCAAACCTAGTTATGGTGCACAAAAGATTGGGGAATTATTGTCTGGCAGTGAACAAAAATCTAAATAGGGAAATGGGTTCCGTACCAATTATTTTCAGGAAGTAGCGTTGACCAGGAGTTGTTACGGGCAACACTAAGTGAAAAAGCTCTTGCATTTAAAACTAATCAAATTCACAAGGTGAATCTAATCCCTCAGTTCCAATGATTTTAACCTCTTAGTAATTTCAGTTGACCTCTGAATTGGAGTCTCTCCACAAAGACAGCTCCACATATTCAGTGCTGGACATGTGCTGTTTTCTGAGCATGGAAATTCTGCTCCAGGTGGGATGAGGGACGATGTGCTGTTAAAAGCAAAAATTATTTATGGCCAGAAACTAAACCACGAGAAATTCCACCTCAACGTAAGAATGAACTTCTTTCCATTGAGGGTGGCAGAGCACGGGAACCAGGATGCCCAGGGTTCTCTCTGAAGACAAAACCCACCTGGCACGTTCCTGTGTCACCTGCTCTGGGTGGCCCTGCCTCGGCAGGGGTTTGGAGTGGATGATCTCCAGAGGTCCCTTCCAACCCCAGCTATTCTGGGATTCTGTGGAAAGGGTAAGGTGAGGCCTCCCCTGAGCTGCAGCTGACACGGTCTCTCTGGGTGCCGGTGTCCCTGAAGGCTGGGACGGGCCAGCAGGTGACACTCTGCGCAAGGTGAGCCCTACGGGCTGCTGAAGGGCAGCTCCCAGGGTGCCTCCAAGGTGAACACTTGCTCCTTCACCTCTACAGTTTCTGTCACCTACTTTTTCTGCTGACCTGTGAAAGATTTGTACCTCTATTTTGGACAGTGAAACTGCAGCAAATGCAGAAAAAAATGCCTGGGAGAAGGAAACTCTCATTCTAATGTCACCAGGTGCATCTTTTGCTGTGTCTAGACTGAACTGCTGAAACTGTCATTTCATGGGCCATGCCTGAGAGACTTCCAAAGTCCAGAATGTGACTCTGGGAAGAGAGCATCTGATACCAGCCCTGCCTCATCTGCACTGTCCAACACTTCACTGCTTGGGATCAGGTGCTGCCTTCATTCAGTGGGACCTGAATAGTCTGGAAACGGCATCCTGGCTCTAATTTCCCTCCACTTGATTTCCAACAGGAGTTGAGGCATTTGATTTAACAGCTTCCAGATCTGGACACAGGGAGACCAAGTCAAGGCCCTCCAGTGGATTCTCAACATGAAGGTTCAATTATTTTACTTTGCTGGGAAAACACTGGCTTGTGGGCTCTGCAAAACCTAACCTTTTATTTATTTTGCTCATGGGACTAGTTCAGAGGGTATCCTTAATTGTTTTATTTCCCTAGGAAAGCTCATTCAGTCCTTTTGCTGATATTTAATCCATTTTCCATATAATTGATGTACTTTAAATAACATACAAAATTTAGAGAAAATAACAGCTGTTTTCTATAATTAATGAGAAATATATGTGCAACCAAAATGACAAATTCCTTTGCTAATGTCATTGTATTCAGTGACAGTGTTGGTAACATCTCAAGAGGTTCCTGATTATCCAGTTCATTTAAGTGAACTGCACGTGGTCCAGCGGACAGAGAAGGAGTAACTTTTTAATCCTTAAATTTGTCAATAGCTTCTTAGGTTGATAATATGAGAACAGCTTTAAGCCACTGCCCTAACAAAGAAGAAACTTAAAATTACATTATCCGATGAACTTATTACCAAGTAAGAGAAGTTCTCAGGCTGTCTGCTACACTGAAAAATACTAAATTTCTTATGCAAGGTATGTGTCTCATATATGTTGATTGAAAGATCACCAGATTCTTGGTGAGTTTGGTTTAATGCTCTAGGACTGCAGACTCTTAAATGCCATTACACTGGAAGTGTTCAGTGACGTCTTTTAAACAGAATACCACTGAGAAGGAACAAATTCTGCTTTTCACATTTGCTATTTTTCACTGATTTTTTTTCCTAATGTTGGGCTGGATTAAAAGAGTCTTTAATAACATTGTTCCACAACAGCAATCAATCACGAATTCCTTGAGCTGGAAGGGACATGCAATGTTCCAGGAGCCGTCAGGGCTCTGCAGTGTCACCCCCAGCAGGAAAGGATCTCCGCTGCAGTTCTGTACTCTCTGGGCTGTCTCGAGGGGTTCACCTCTCTCAGGCTGGCTGCGAGGGGCTGTCCTGCACAGGCCACGCAGCTGATCCAAGAGGAGCCACCAGGGATCTCCACCCCGTCCGACACCGACCTTACGTGGGGAGTGCCAAGCTCAGAGGGACCTTTCCACTGCAGGCCGGAGTTGAGGTCAATGCTTTTGGCTACCTGGGCCATTTCTGGGTTGATTGGGTTGGAGCCTTAATGACCAGGGTCAAATCAAACCCCTGGGTGTGACTCCCAGCTCCTCCTGCTTGGACAAATTAATTTCAAATAGACAACAAAGCTTGTGTCCTCAACGAGAAAGCTCTGTGCTTACCCCACTGTGTGCCACTGAATGGTAAGGAAGAGACAGGAGAGGCTCTCAACTCCTCTCCACAGGGAGCACAGCTCTGGGAAGGGATTCTCAGCCTCTCCTCAAACAGGCCACAGTAGGAACATGCTGCAAAGTGCAGTGTCCCAGCCCACAGCGCCAGGCACACAGCAGCGCTGCGGGGGTGAGACCAGGACTGCACTCACTGCAAGCTGGAATTGTGCACAAGTATGAGGGGTGGATGATGCTTACTGCTAAGCTCTAAAATCCTTGAAAAGAAATATGTTCTGAGCTATGATAAGGAGTTCAGGCAATGCCAAAGCAACTTGCAAGGAATGTTTTCAGTAAGGGATTTTCTTCAGCAGAACACTCCATGAAAAAACAACAAAACAGCAACCAAAATAATCACATAATTCTACAGACTACCCACACCATAGTAATTACAATTCTTTGCCATTCAAGCCAGTAAAGTTACTCACATGCTTAAGCCTTTTGCAGGACAGAAAACCCAATTTGTAACAGCAATTTCTTTTGAAGCATTAACATCAGACATGAAAATAATGAAGCTATGCTACCAAACAGAAAATATTCCAAATGGAAAATGTAGGTGAAAAGACCTGTAGTTCGCCTTTCTTTTACAACAACGTAGAAAAGCTCTTACATGTAGTTTTAGAATATCTAATGTGTTAGCATAACTTCTTTTAGAAAAGGCTACTAATGCGAATCTTTGGGTTAGTGACAGAGAAGTCAGAAAAGCACATCTCCTAAGTATTCTTTTAGGTTAAAATATTAGAAACAAATAGCCATTATGTAGTAAATTAATGTGCAGACTTAACAGGAAAGCCATCAAGCCACAACTGTAAAAGCTGAAATCAGCCTCTCTACAGTTTTCAAGGAAGGCATGACACTTGCTGAATGGCAAATTCTTACAAATTTGGTAGTCCAATGTTAAGAGGAATTGTTACTGCGTTAACTGAATAATGGGAACAGTCCTGACAAAAAAATAAATATGACCAGGTTTTACTTTCCATTAACCCTTCCCAGCCAGGACATGTGAGCATGCAAGTCCATGTAAAACACTGAACAGAAACTGTGTTGGAAGGTGTGTTAACAGCAGTGCAAGTGTAGGGGCTGCTTTGAGGAGAAAGAAGGTGCTTTTCATGAACTGCATGCTCTGAAGCTTGCTGTGGTTTTGGCACATGACATTCCTGGTGCATTTTAGTGCTCTCATCTCACACCTTTAGCACTGGGCCCTCTGGTCAGGCTGTTTCTTGAGGAGGGAGGACTTTTGCAGACAAAGTTTGATTTACAAAGTTAGTTAAGTATTGAAGGTGCAGACAAGCATCTGATGGACTTCAGAATCCTTTTTTCCATCCTGTCAAGCACTATCTCCACATTAGCCCTTCAAGAGACCTACGACAATGTGACCCACAAGGTAACAGTGGGCAGGTCTGATTCCATTCCCACTTGACACTGCCTGAACTGTGCTCCAGCAAAGCTCCTTCAGGTGAAGTGTGCAGTGCAAGTGGGAAGAGAAACCTTGTGGAGGGAAACACCTGAGCTGGAAACCTGCCTCTTCTGTGGTGCCACCCTGGGGACAGCTCCAGGTGTGCCTCTGGTGAAGCTCTGGGTTCACAACGTGCCAGGCTGGGGAGGGTTAAAAGTGGAACAGAGCCCCAAGCTTTGAACTAGACAATTCTTGGAAGTGTTCTTTCGTACCTTTCTTTGTCATCTTTACTAACAGATGAGTCTCGTTTATCTACATCTCTATCTCTGTCATGAGCTGCAGCAGATGAACTGCGCTCCAGCTCTCCTGGCTTCAGCCAGGGCGGAGGGGTCGGGAACGAAGGAGGAGTTCGGTGCAGTCGGTTCCAGGGCTCGTGAGGGTTGCTAAAGCTCTGCATACTGGGGCCATCCTTGTGGCCGAACACTGAGTTGGGTGCTGAAATGGTGAAGTGGAAAACAAAAAGGTTTAAGAAAAAGGTATGCTCTAGTGAAGGTACTTACCAAAACAACTTTTACAGCACTCAGAGTTAAAATGAATACATATTATTGGGAGCTGGAAAAGGAAAGGAAATTAACAGAGATTCATTAGAGGGTCTCATTCCTAACAATGGGCAGGCATCTGACAGCTCTTTTAATTGGAAAGGGAAATGCTGTGGATAAAATTGACAAGGGATGAAGGAAGATAAAGTGACAATGATCCTTATTCCAAATGTTTTGGAGACATCAGGAAATGATTGTTATACAGACTATAAATAATGGAACTTGTTGCATTTGATCCTGAACCAAAATAAAACAATATGTGACCAAAATCATGCCAGATTTGAAGTATGAAGAAAGAGAGTGACTTTTAAAAGGATGATTTTCTGTGACTGCCTAGATTTAGAGAAATGTTGATGATCCTGGACTAATTAATGCAGGTTAGTGATCTTTTTCAGCCACATGGCCTGGATTACTGGTGAGAAGGGAAAAAAATAAAGTCTCTATCCACAGCTCCCTAGCTGCACATATTATTTACTTCTGAACATGCAATAAAACCATGGGAAATTTCACAAACACTCAAAGGCTCTATTTTTTTTTTTTTAATGAACAATGTAATGGTAACATTTAGCAGTAGGTTAAACCCAAACTATTAAGTAATTAACAGAAAACGATTTACTGACAACTGGAAAAGGTCCCTTTCCAAAGTCCCATCTCTTAGTGGTAGGTGGTGTAACCAACCCGTACAAGAGGGAGCACAGAGGCCCCGCAGTGGCCCTGCTGAGCTGCAGAGCAGAGAGGGCCGTGCCCAGGTACTCACTGACTGTGGGGTTCCCGAGCCCCCCGAAGGCGTTGCTGCCCACGGCGGTGAGGCCGCTGAACGACGCCGGCCGGTTGAAGGGCTCTGCAAACCAACACAAACAGCTGAAACCCCCTGAGGCTGCCAGTTCCCCTCCAGCACCACCGTGGCATCCTCCTGCACCCCAGCTGTGCCCAGCAGTGCTGGAACAGTGTCCCCCCACACACAGCAGGGTTCTGAGCGGCTGGGACACAAAACCCTGGCTTTGTTCCTCTCCATTCCCATGGCATCATCTACTAAAAAACTCCCTCTTAAAGAAAATTCATATGTTAAAATGGACACGATACTTCATTTGAAACCAGCAAATGTCTCCAGTTTTATTTCCTTGTATTTCCTTCCTCAGGAAATGTCCCTTGCTAGTCAGACTATCATTAACTCTAGCAACTGTGCTCCAAATACCTTCAGGCCATGTCTCCTAAACCCAAGCCAAATAAAATGTTCTGTTCCACTGATATGTCATGCTGGGCTAAGCATTCTGTGATTCCCTTGGTGTTTATTGCTAATACTACACAAAAAACTACTATGGACTGAAAAATGCTGGAACAATTTTTTTAGTTAATGCATACAGGCAACAGGAAAATTGTATAAAGAAAATTCTCACTTTATTTTGGAGCATTCTAACAATTTTGATGAAGTCACTTCTGATAAATACCAGCACAGAGAAAAAGAAGCTCAAAGACAGCATTTTCCATGCACAGCAAAGTGCAGAATGATAAACCTGCATTGTCCGTTTGCTGTACCAGTTTGGTGACCCTCCCAAATCCTTCCCCATGCAAGATGCCAATTGAAAGTCTTGGTCTTGGATACTCCCAATTGGAGCATATCACCTTATTACAAAAGCAGTAAATTAGAAAGGAAATAACAACATCTGGTAACTTGGGCTTTTCTGGTTTTAAATGTGCATTCACTAATTTTCACTAACTGACACATGAAGCCAGATCACATGATTTTAAAGCTGTTTCCTATTCACTTTAATGGAAAAACAGATATCTAAATCGGAGGTAGGAAAAGAATCTCTGTCATCCAAAGCCTTGTCCTTAAGGCATTTTTTGGACTGGTTTTAAGCATAACTCCAATGAAACCCAGGCAGCCCTGTTACTCTGCTCCTCTAAAGTCCAGAAGTATTTCAAAACACAGTCAGTGACATTTTTCTGTGTATTTAGAATTTCTACCTGGGTAAAGATTAAAATAAACTGCTTAAATGTGCCATTTGCAAAGGTTAATAAGCAGAAACCCCAGAGTGTCTCCAAAGAGGAAGTCTGTGATTTCTCAGTGGTCAGTGTCTGAGCTGTATTCCCCAGGAGTGAGAGGACGTACCTAAGTGAGCAGCTGGGTTGAGGAAGTTGCTGTGGTGGGGTGGTGGGCCAAAAGGGGTCCCGGCTGGATGCCCCCCACCTGCCAAAACAAAGCAAAAGGGGTCAATTCCCAGCCGAGGCTCAGAGAGGCACTCGCTGAGCTCTGAGCTGTCCCTTCTTTAACAGCTCATGTGAGCTGACATTGCCCTGCCCTGCGTGGGGCTTACAGGATCCTATGCAAAGAGCAGCTGCTTTTCCAAACAGCAATACCCAGTTAGAGGATAAGGGGTGCAGGGGAATGAATGTTTCAGGTCAGAAACAAAAAGGAATTGCATGTGAATTACAGTTTTCTTCCAACATCTCTTCTCCATGATGCATCAGACATCACTCTGTGAGGAAATGTTCCCTCATTTACTACCTGTGCAGAGTTTCGGCAGGTTGGGCTTTTTATACAAGCATACAGAATGATTTTTAAATATTTATCAAACAGACTAATAGCCCCTGGCATGCCTTGCAGAGAGTTCATAAGCCAAAGCATATGGGAAATTCATGGCAAGGGTTAGCATTTTAATGAGCAAGGAGCAAGAAGGGGATTTCACTTTCAGTACTCACTGGCTGTGGAGAAGAGAGTTGAGGGCCGAGCCAGGTCATGGGGGTGGTGGATGGCTCCAAAAAGGCTGGGGCCTGGTGGCCTGCTCAGAAACTCTGGTTTCAGGCCAAAGTCCAGCTTGTGTGGATCAGACTGCATCTGCTTCTGAAATGGAAAACAGAACTTGGAAGAGACTGAAAAGGTAACAACAAAAGGCACTTCCAGAATGATGTGGGTAGAGCAGTGCACTCAAACTGTTGTTTTACTATGAATACTGGTTTTGGGAGCCCAAGCACAAGTGCACAGCTGTTTTCCTGGAAAGGAGATCTAAGGCAAAGAGGGAAAAGTTCAGGTTTCTGCATATTTCCCGCTAATTTCACCAGTGTTTTCACATATGCTCACATCCACCCCTCCAGGGTGTTCAGCCCAGAGCTGCCTTCAACAACAAACATGAAACTCTCTGAAGAGGCCTCAGACAGTTGCTGAGGTGTAAGGACAGACCTGTCCCACAATAATAAATGGGAATGTCACCTCGGCCCTGGGTGGGGGTGTTGAAAGACCAGACATGGACACCAGAACCACTCATTTCCAAGGGAAAGCTGCTACCAAGAAATTCTGGATGCAAAGCATCCTCCAGTGCCCCTCAGACTGCAACGAGGGGCTGAGAGGAACCAGAGGGCAGAGCAGGAGTGGTTGAGTCCCACTCTGACAGCTCTCACTCCACACTCCAAGAGCTGCATGTCTTTATTTACATGTGTTAGAGTCAGCAGCCTCCCTTTGGTGAGGAAAATTTGCTGAGGCTGCTGCATTGCGATGGATAAGTGGATGAAAGAAGTGCTCTTCTTTGTGCCACATCCTCGTTTCAGTGGTGTCTACTTCAGTAGTTTTACAGAATGAAGGAAGAAAACCAAATTCCCAATTACCTGTGCTGCCAGAACTCCCTAAATGCAGATTGCTGATTAATTGTGCAGGGCAGCTGAAAGGATTTATAAATGGGTAACATGGAACCAGGAGATCTCAACAGTAGTTCTGGAGCAGGCTACGCTTTATAAATCAATATTTAATACTGTGCCAGCCCTGAGTACAGACTATTACAATGATATAAATATGGATATTAAAAAGTTATGATCAAATTAATGTGCATGCCTTGTAGCTGTTTTTCAAGCGCTAAAACATGTCTGTGTGGTCATGAGAACAAAAAAAAAAGAAAGAAAGAAGGAAAACAAGAAAAAAAAGGGAAACAAAGGCATTATCTGTGTCTGGAGATAATGGCCTGCAAGAATACTGAAATGGCAAAGGTGGCCAAGTCAAGGTCATGTCTTTTAAGGAAGTAACACTGAAGTGCTTCAATAGTTAAAAGGAGTTCAGAAAATATAAATGCCTCAATTGAAGCCTGTGTGCCAGATTTTTATGCTGTGAACTCTTTTTATTCTTCTTTAACAACCAAGTTATAAACCCCTGACAGGCATTACTCAGAATAGCAAAAGCTGGCTGAACCTTTAATTGCAGCCACATGAATGGTGCGCTCTAAATAATGAACAAATCCCCTGTCTGAAGAGGAACAGGAATACCATGGATGTGTTAAAAGATTTCTGAATGTGTTGGTTTACTTTAAAATAGTACCAGGGAAATGGTCAGATTTCTCCCCAGCTGCTGTTCAGGAAAGCAGCCCCTCGATGCCAATCCTTCCTAATGTATTTCCACAAAATGTGTAACACCTGAGCGTGGTGCCCCCAAAAATCAATGTAAATGTCTGCACTGCTCTTAGATCAGACTGTAAGGCCTTTCCTAAAGGAGAGAGGCCCAATTATGGAGCATAAATCCTCTCCTGAGCAGTGGGCAGTACAAGGAGCAGTGTAAATGTGCTCTGTGCCCTGAGCTGCTGTGCAGCCCTGCTGAATCCCCAGGGTGTGCAGAGGTTAACCAGGTCTTGCTGCAGAGGCACAGGCAGCCAAACAGCATCCACAGCTGCATGCAATTTTTCCTGAGGTCAGGAAGGTTGTGTTTTAAAGCTTCCCATTGTGCCTAGTCCTTCAGTGCCTGCTGCTGTCCCTGCAAGCAATTACTAGGACAGATTGTTACTGGCAGCAGTCCTGTGGCACCACATGCAAACTGGAAATCAACCCATTAGATTCCCTGCCCTGCAGTCAGGCAGCACCTTCAGCTTGTGCAGAAGAAAAGGCACCTTCACAACCATGGGAGTGAGTGTAAGGAGAAGGAGAAATAAATTGTCCTGTGTGAGCCTTCAGGAAGAGATTCAGCCTTTGTGGTCACATGAGGAGGGGGGACCCAACTCTCCTTACTGACCAGACACACTTCTCAATTATTCTTGAAAATATCATCATGCATAGCCTCAAAAACTCGAGCAACATCCTTTAATGTGCTTCTGGGCTTTATTCTTGCTTTTTTTTTTTTTTTAACATGCAAAGTGGAAAAGTGTGAGGTAAAAGAAATGGCTGCATGAAAATGGCATTTACTGTGAGTTATAAATATATTGGTTTGACCTCTCTCTGAATATCAAATCAAGGGAGATTCAAAGGACATAGATAGCATGGGAATAATAATTTCATTTCAAGAAAGTATCTTTTCAATAAAATAAAAAAAAGGACATATAACTCTCTAGGTCTATAATCTTGTCTTTTTTGATAATGGGAAGATGAATGAAGATCACTAGCAGGGGAAACATAGGGAAGCAGAGAAGAGAGATATGTCTACTGCAGCAAATTACCCTGTCAACCTTGTTTAAAAGGGTTATTTTTAAACTCTATTAGCTGCAGGTTTTCATAGCTGTTCAACATCTTAATATTCTTATACCACTACCCTACACAATTCAAGTGCATACACAGACTGCAAAGTGCTAAGGATTCCCTGGTAATTTTAGTTTCTAACACAAGCTATTGATTCCTGAACTATGAGCAGTGAAGAACAGCAACCATTCCTGACTTACTGAAAAACTTCAGGGGCAACAGAAGATTTTAACGTGATGAGTACTGTGAAAATAGACATAAAGGGCAAGAAACCTTCCCAGAGTCCATGTGCAATGGAAATTCAGTTACAGTAAGAATGGAAAACTGCCCATGGCCTTCACCCTTGAAGTCTCAGAGCTTGAAAAATAATTAAGTCAGGACTTCCATCCCTTAACCTTCAGCGCAGTGAGGCAGGGTCTGATAACTCAACATCCCCTGAGCAGCTGTGCCTGCCTGGGCAGCCTGGACACATCCAGGTGCCACCCTCCAGCCATGAGGGGCTCTGAAGGAAGGCTGAGGGGAGCCTGTGCAGCCACCCTGGGTAAAGCATCCTAGGGACAGCAGAAATCTTCCTGCGCCCTCTCCTGCCCCTGAACATTAGGAGAAAGTGGATGCACATGCCTACGGTCTCCAGGAAAAAATCCCACTTGATGCATTTGTGTCCTCAGCCATGAATAAATAAATAAAAGCCACCTTGTAGCTCACCTCCATTTCACCCCTCCCAGCTACAAACCTGTAGTTATTGCTCAGGATCTGCTGTCCGGGCTGCAGCACATCCCAGACACTCTGCTGGGACTCCGCCTTTAGCTTTTCATCCTTATACCAACTCTCAGACACGAGCCTTCTGCTCAATGCTGTGTGTGTTACTTTACCAAGGCACTGGCCATGGCACAGAAGTGCCCAGGTGAGAGCCAACCCTTCCTCTCTGATCTCTGCTCTTTGCCCTTCACCCCCAGTCCAGGCTGCCCAGGCACTGACCTTGACTTTCTGTTGGTGATGGTAGATCTGCCAGGCGATATGAACGTGCATAGCACACCACTTGCCAGGTTTCTGGAAAAAAACACATGAGTCAGTAACTTTCAAAAACCTGTGATGCTTTATTCTATTTCTAGAAGAAAACAGACCCTGAGCCCTGCCTGGTTTTGTCTGGGGGATCCCCACGCCAAGCCAACTGAAAGCGGAGGGTTCCCTCTCCATCCTCCTGGAAAACCAGAAATGGAAAGACTTGTCCCTTGCTAGGGAATTTACCTGGCTATCCATGAATGCTACAGTTGGACACACTCCCCTAATGCTCTGATGCCACTGACTGAGAGTGCAGCTCGTGCTGCTGAAGGCTGTGAAGCTGTGTCCCAGTCAGCAGCTGCCCTGCACAGCTGGACTGTTCACAGCTGCACACTCAGGGCATTTCCACAAATGCTAGGGTTGGCATTTCCACCAAAAGATCAAAATGGAAGTGGTTTAAAAGGTCACTCTGGTTTTCAAAATTCATCCAACTCCCTCATGTAATTGCTGGCCTGTCCCTCTGGAACTTCAGCTCATAAATGTACTGAAAACACCAGAGGTCACTCAGTTCACTCTGTTTGGAGGGGGTCTTTGCATCCTCCCTGTCCCCCCCGTCACAGGGAGGAGAGAGGGAGGCAAGAACCAGAGTGCTTGCTAGGCCTCCTGTTGTGTTCCAGCACAGCTGGAAACTGTCTGAAAAAAGACTCATTTGGGAGATACTTTCTCCAGTTTTGTTACTTAGGGGTCTGTAGTTACCTACACAAGTAATGACTCCTGCGGATTTAAAAATTATTACAGGAATTGAAGAGTCTCCTTAAGCTACTGATGAATTAAATGTTCCACGAACTGTGGCACATGGTCTGCCTTCTATTTCTAGCTGTGTATTAACCAATAATTAAGTCACAAAAAAATAAACTATCTCACAGACATACTGCTCTAAACTCAAGCCTTTTGCTAATTTGCAAAAACTGGCTGTGCTAGTGATTTAGTAAGTTCACTAAATCAAAATCTAGACCATTTTCTTAAATATGCTGAAAAAGTAACAAAAACCCCTTTTGGATGAGTGATGGACTGGATCTTTAGAACTCTATTTCCAAAGTATTTTGTGTTTGAAGTGGATTGTCTGTCTAGAGTGGACAGTGAGACACCTGTGTGGGATGTACCACACTGAATAACACTAAAAACATACAGTAAAATAATAAAGAAAACTCCTTCAGAGTGCAGTGAAATAACAGGGAATCACTGCCAGGATCTCTAGGAGGTGCCTCAGGAGACCACGATGGAAGGATCATCAATATTTAACCTCAAATATTCCCATAACGGGTTGCATGAGAAGAGCAAAACTTCCAACTGTGAAACTCTGCCTTGTCCTTGAGTGATCAGGAGCTGCAGGAGTGCCCATGCTCTGCCCAAAAGCAGGGCAGAACTGCCCAGATGACACCTGGCAGCTCTCATTTGGAATTATTCTGTGCTGCAGTCTGGTGGGAGTGAGCCGAGCTTGACAAACGGGAGCACAGGAAGATTTCTTACCCTCAACATGGGCCTGAACGGATCTGTCAACTGTGAAGAAGAAATGACAGCTTGGTTACATGCCTGTCACTCAAACAATTGCTCTAATTAACAAATCTGTATTGCTTCATTAAGAGACAAAATTAAAATGTTAGAATTTTACTTTCAAATGAAGCCCTTTTGGATAATAATTAGTCCTGAGCCTTCATCTCTGCGCTGTCCCCTCCCCCTGGCTGTGGCACCTGAGTGTGACAAGCAGCTCCACCAGGCTCACACACAGCTCTGGCCCCTGGCAGCAGCAGCAATTTGTTGATCTAATGCTGCAGAAATGGCTGGTTAACTGCACTGATGGAGGCACAGATCTGTCCTTTGGGCAAACTCCTGCTCTCATCTTTCAGAGCTCCTCAGCTCACGGCAAGGCTGGATAATGGACAGGGCTCGATCCCACAGAGGGGCTGCGATGGCTGGAATGGGGTCTCAGCCATGCCCTGTACACCAGCAGTGTGTCTACCCAGCAGCCAAGGTCATGGCCTTGTGTCCCACTGCTGCCCGAGCTCTTCTCTGGCATAAATGGGCTTTGCCTTAATTATTTTCACACTGAAACAGATGTTAGTAAACAGGGCTCATATAAGAATCCAATTTTCTCATTTTTATTTTTGATGTTGCCTGTTGGGGTTTTTTTTTTTGGAGTAGATTATTTTCTTATTCCCCTTTTTTTTGCTCATATTTCATCAATAAATGCTGGGAAATAATTCAATTTATTGGGTACTGCTCATTTGTTTTGGATTTTCTGTTTTGAAATGCAATACTAAAGGAGATTTATAGGTGCAGAAGGTACTTAGCAGATGCAGTGATGGCACAATGCATCATCTTGAAATAATCGAAACTCACTCCCAGTTGAAAGGGAACATAAAGCTAAATGACTTCCTGATGGGAGGCTCTGGTTATCTCTGCACTTGGATAAACAAACAGAAATGTGCCTCCTTTTGGTTTCAAGCTCAACCTAAGCTCCACTGCTGAGCAACCCAAAGTACTGGAACTTGGCCCAACGCAGACAACAGCTCCAAAAGTTCAGCCGTGCCACAATTCGGAATTCTAGGGAGAGCTCCTCAGTGCTTTTGTCTGACAGTTCTGCTAAACACATTTGACTGTGAAGTTCCTCATGGAAATAATGGCCTTCAATTCAAACACACCAAAAAGGGAGAAAGTGCTGAGGCAATAAATGCTGTTCACATCCGCTGGAACTCAGAAATCCAGAGGCACCGAGTGATCAATAAAGTGCATCCGTATTTCACTGGGGCAATCAATGATACAGTAACCCAGGGAATAGCTGTCATTACCCACATTAAAAACAATTACAGAGTACAAACACAAATCTTGGGGAGGTTTGTACATTTTCTTTGTTGAATTGGACTTTTATGCCTTTACCTGGCCTGGGAGGAGAGAGCTGCCAGCAAGGACAGAGCTCTGCCATTGCACAGGGGGTGTTTTAAATGTTTCCACAGAACTTCTGCAACCCTCCCTGATGAAACAGCTCAGACAGCTTTGGTTTTAGGGTGTTAATTTGGACATACTGAAGATGGCAGCTCTAGCATTCAAGGTTGTCAGGACGAACAGATTTACTTGAGAAAAAGAAAACAAGTTTTACAGACCCGTGGATCCTTCTGTAGAAGAGTATGTGGGACCGTTCCAGGTCTGGCTGCAACATCAATAGGATTGGAAGTCTGGAAATTCCACAAGGAGAGACATTAATGAGCTGCACAAGAGTAACAATGCCTACAAGCAACAGAATGTGCAAAATAATAGTTCTTTATCATTACGTTGTCTAAGCAATGGAGATAAACTTGTTATAAAGGAAAGGAGAACCATTATAATCCACTCAGTAATATGAGTATTATCATCTCCATATCCACGCTTTGATTGTCCACCAACTTCCTATTACTTTAATCAAAACCACAGTGACAGTTTTGAACTAGAAAATCTTCTGATGTGAAAAACCCGATTAGGAACACATTTATAACACAGCATCAAAAGCAGCATTTGGAGGACCCAGGCCCTGCTGTGCTGATTATCAGTGATGCACTCAGCACACAGAACATCACTGACCTCAACTCCATCCACAGGGACTGCCACAGTACGGGTATCAGAAAAACATCCAGTTGGAAAAAATTAAAGCCCTTCCCATTATTTGAATGTAAACAGTCAGTTAGTAAAATGCAGTTTTGTGGGGGGGAAAACAACCCAAACAAAAAAAAAACCCCACCCCCCTATGTTTAGATAAGAGCTTGTTCCTATGTCAAAATGAAGAAAATAGAAATCAGCTCCAGCATAACTAACAATTAAATAAGAAAGTTGTTAACAGTCTGATTAACATACAGACGAAGAATCCCACTAATGAACTGCAATTTACATCTTCAGTCATTAGGGTGAATGGGCCAATCTAAGGAAGAAGGTGTCTCCTATGCAGAAATTCCACCCCTGATTTCAGTCTTTAGTTGCAAAGACTACAGACTGACTTCCTCCCACTGATAAATAAAGAGTGACTCCATGAAAACAAAAGAGAAAAGCCCTGAACTCGCCACATTTCTCTCTCCCAGTTATCACCCATGAGGAGAGCCAAATCAGTGTTCTGCACTGTGCTGGCGCTGGGAGGTAATTATGGAAATGGATAAACAATAATGAGCACCATTTCTTAAAATCCTGATTATTACATGACCTTTCATTAATGCACAATATCTCAGAACTAATTATATTGCTTCTAAAGTTAACTATGCCTTTATATAATTTTTTTTTTACATGTTCATAGATGTATTTGAATCTAATGAGAAATAACTTTTCTTTGTGGTAAATTTGGAAAAAGGCAATTGTCCCCTGTGGAATGAAGCTGTAAGTCAGAGCTCAGCTGCTCCAGGATGTGAACCCCATGCTAACCCCAGCCCTGCCCCGGCTCCCAGGGTGTATCTGAGCAATACCAGGTAATTCCTGTCTTACCTTGGGTTGGAAAGCTCCTTGCAGCGAGCCAAAGGGGCCGGTGGGTGGGATCATGGGAGGAATACCTGATACAGCTGGAGGATAGGAGTGAAACAGCTGCAACAGAAAGAGAAGAACATCAAGGCTGGGTCACCATCAGCCCAGGCAGCTGATGAGGACACAGAAAGCATTCCTGCAGAATAGGAGGGAAATGTTACATGGAGAAAACTGAGAAGCATTCAAGTGATCTCATTGCAACAATGTTAGTTAAAGCAGTCGATGGGATGTTCACGGATGTCATGAGGTTTAGAGCTTAAAAGCAGTTCCAAAATCAGACAGCCAGCAACCTGTACCTGCCTCGGGCCAGCAGAGCATAAGGGAGACGTTTGCCCCTCAATTATTAATTTTTAAATTGGAACGAGGTTTTAAATGGTTTCAGTCTGTGACTCCTTTCAAGTGAAAAGGCAGAATCTTGAGCTGAATGAGACTCAGAAATCTCCTGTTTAAGTGGAAAAAACCCTTACGAGTTCTAGGATATTGTATTATTAAAACTCCATTAGTAGGCTCGGATTTTAATGGTATCTGTAGGAAATGAGGAAAATATGAAAATTCTTACTTCATTAGCCTGTCTGAGAGGATATCCTGCCACATCTAACACTCGCAGACAGACAGTCTGATTTGTCAAAGATTAGTATTTTAACAAAATGTTAAGGCAGAACTTCCCAGAAATGTATGGGAGTTTTTTATAAAGAGATTGCTCAGCACAAAACCGTGTCCATCTCCACTGACCTCCCTGACCCCAGTGCTCTGTCCTAAGGGAATCTGGGAAAAAACAGGAGGCTGCTCTGTGCTAATGCAGACAAACACAAAGGAAACAAGCAGGTAAATTAAACAAATAAATTCTTCCCTGTGAGGGTGGGCAGGCCCTGGCACAGGGTGCCCAGAGCAGCTGTGGCTGCCCCTGGATCCCTGGCAGTGCCCAAGGCCAGGCTGGACAGGGCTTGGATCAGCCTGGGATTGAGGAAGGTGACCCTGCCATGGCAGGGGTGGAAGAGATGGTTTTTAACATCCCCTCCAGCCCAACCCACTCTGTGATTCCATGACAAACCATCACATCCCAGTCTGCCCTTGTCTCTGTGCTCTGCAGCTGGACCTTTGGATCTTGCTGTGACAGAAAACTCTCGCAATTCCATGAAAATGCTGCTGTCACACACCAAACTGCTTCCTGGCAGGAGTCAGGGATTCAAAGCATCACACTCCAAACCCACTCTCAGCATGAAGCCTCTGGATCTCAGAGGGGAGGGACCTAGGAGGGGATGCATCTAAGAGAGAATGGCTGCCAGCTCCACTGGAATTGCCCCCCAAAAACCTAACAGGGTTCTCTGGCTGAGAGCAATTCCCCTCTGACCATGGCTGAGCAAAGTCAAACTACTGTGTGCTACTTTTAAGATCAAAATATATGAGTTAATGGCCAATTGAACAGAAGCAGGACTGGGCAAAGTCAAAGACTGGACATGAGGTGTGGGAAAATACTGAGCAAGTCCCATCCCAGAGTAAATCAGTACCACAAAGTTGTGATGGAATTGGATATGCTAGGCATACATGTGTGTTTTTCTTTATAATTTTTTCTTCCACTAGCTTATCTTGCAAGGTCATTTATGCATATTGTATTTACTGAAAGCTGAGAAAACATTTCAGAGGTATCAGAAGAATTTCTCAGTTTAAAAGACTGGTATTGAGCCTCCGTTCATGTTGCTGCTCTTGTTTTTAATTCTATTTAATTTGGACCTGCTCCATCCAATGGTGCAGAAAACATTTTGAGATTAGTTGATACTAAACTGTAGGCATTTGAGAAACCATTAAGAGACATTTGTCCTCATTTACAATAACTTTTAATGAGTAAAATGTGCTTTAAATTCTCCAGTGTCTTCTGATTTTAATTCTCTGTGTAATGGACTAATTCTAAGTGATGGGAAAAGATGTAATACTTTGTATTCTATTGGCTATGTCTAATAATAAGGAATTCTTTCCTCAGTTTTATAACAAGTGGCAAGTTAATCAAATGTGACCTTTCCTCAAGGTCAGAATTATTAATAAAATTGAAATAGTTTATCTCCACGAGTAATTTGTATCAGTTAAATTCCTCCAGCTTTCAGAATCCACCTTTCATAGTCAAGTGCTTCCTTCCCAAGTAATCCTTCTCTTTTGAGCAGCCGTTTTCCCTTCTAGCTTTCCCTGAGGAAACATGCATGTAGTGACCTCAGCTTCCCTTGGCCAGGAGTGTGTGATGCTAAACTAGACTTGGCAGCAGCTGCAGGTGAAAGAGAAGAAATAACACTGATTTAAAACTCAACATATACTTCTATGTAAACTGCACTCCCTGTTCCAAATTAGATGGATTTTAAGTCTCAAACAGACCCTGTTCTCCTACAAAATTCACCCATACTTACTGCCAACTTTAAGGTATCTGAGTTCCAGGTGTGGCTCTACAGTGGAAGCTGCTGTCCCCAGGAACAGCTCTGTGCAAGTGCCACACTCTGACAGTGTCTGTAGTTCTCCTGCCCTGTGGGTGTGCCCCCAGCCCAGCTAAGGGGCAGCTCCCATGCCCTGTGCCCTGCCCAGTCCCAGGGGTGGGAGCAGGGGACGCTGGGCTGGGCTGGCCTGGCTGGGGGGAGCAGGGGACACCGGGCTGGGCTGGCCTGGCTGGGGTGGGAGCAGGGGACACCGGGCTGGGCTGGGAGCAGGGGACACCGGGCTGGGCTGGGCTGGGAGCAGGGGACACCGGGCTGGCCTGGCTGGGGGGAGCAGGGACACCAGGCTGGGCTGGCTTGGGGGGGAGCAGGGGACACCGGGCTGGCCTGGCTGGGGTCACAGTCTGTTAGCCCAGTGCAGACACCATGGACATCCCCTGGGAGCAGCTGCTCAGTCAGTGTCCCACAGTGACCATGGGACAGCCCCTTCCCAAGGCCAAACCTTTCCCCAGGGAAGGCAGGAGGGACCAGATCCATGTCTAGGCCCCAGCATGGCTCCCTGCCTAAGGGAGCACAGCATGGAGCTTTCCTGACCTTAAAGGGGGTGAGGCCATAACCTTTGCAATCCAGGTAACTCCCAGATCTCTGAGATTATTTGACTGAATTTGAACAGCAGATACAGCTGGAGACTTCTGCAACACTTCCTATCCTACACTGCCAACTTCTGTGCTTGATTTGTCTAAAATCCATGTACTACTTCCAAATTTCATGCTCCTGCTGGGATCCACAGGCCACACCAATGACTATCTATCTCCTGAACCCGTGCGAAGCTCAGCAAATCAGAGTGCAATTTAACACTGGTGCAGGTGAGCAGCAGTGCCCTTTGGAGGGGCAGTGGGAATGTTTGCCCGGTGTTCCTGGAGCTCTGAGCCTGCAAACACTGAGTCCCAGCTACTCAAATGAGGTCCCAGACATGCACAGGACAGGCTGTGAGCAGAGGTTGTGTTTAATCCAGACACCATTGTCTTAACCAGTTTTTTTTGCCCAGTTCCACTTCTAAGCAAAACCAACACATAAAGCCAAATGCTCTGCAGATTTCTGAGTGCTGATGCAGTACTCCTTCTCTCATCAAAATATTGCTCTTGGATTAAGAAACTCTTGCCAGACACCTGCCTCTGCAAGAGGATGAAGAAAATACAACCCAGAGTTCAGCAGCAAATCAATCAGTGGATTCAAACCCCGAGGAGCAGAAGCTTTACATGTAACTGGAATTTTAAAAATCAGTCCATCTTGGTAAGTAACATTTTTGGTAGCTTAGGTAAACACATCTAGTGCATAGCTAAATTCATGTCATCAAACAGAGCTTTCAAACATAACAAGCCCAGTGGATCAGATGAGCGTTTGAAATCTGAATAATAAGACAGGTTTTCAGATTTTATCAAACAAACTATGATAGACTGGGAAAACTATTAGATTATCTATTCCTGAAGGATTTGTATGATAGTTTGTCAGTTCATTTTAAGTTCCTTATGAAAAATATCAGCCCAAGGGTTTGTGGCACAACTGAAACGCTGTGATGGAATCACTGCTCTCTCCTGCTTCATGGAACAGTCAGCTCTTCTGTCTCATCTTTTCACATCAAACCTGGCTCCAAATGGTGTGTGAGCAAGAGATCTTTTGATTGGAAAAGCTGATACTGCATCTTTATCAGAAACAAGCACCATGAATGCAAGCCTTCAAAAGCCAAAGCAACCAAGGACGATAATGGTAAATCCTGGAGTGATGGTTAGGGAGATTTGACACTGTGCCATTGATTGAGTGGTGATCCCAACCCACCACAGAAAAGCAGTGAAGTCATTTGGAAACAGAGCAATAAAACTCACACTGTGACGGTAGAAGGGGTCAACTTTTGTAGGATATTTGTCAAACTGCAAAGGGATCAAAGCACAAACTAGTTACTTTATATTTCCTTGCTTTACTTCTGTTGGCAAAATAGAACAAAACTTCTCCATTATTCGGCAACCAACAGAGAGGAAAAAATATGCAGGAAATTAGTTTCCAATGAAACTGTTCGGGATTTTTTCTTTCTTCAAAGTAAATCAAAATCTTTTCAGGACAGGACAAAGGAGGAGGCCCCAGAGTGAACATTCCAAGCAGGACTGGCCAGAGCCTCATCCGTCAGTCCTGTGCTGCAACCTGAACCTCACACTGTGACAGAGGGACACCCCTGGGCAGCACAGAAGCCCTTCCCCACAACCTGGCAAATTCTCCACAATACTTTTGTAATAAAGAATAGAGTTGTGCTCTACTTATCCTCACATTTCTGCCTGTGGTACGCACCATGGGCGGTGCTGGCGTCGGCATGATGGCAGTGGGAGGGATGGCGTGGGGGAAGGGCGTGAAGGTGTGCTGGTGGGTGTGTTGGTGTGTGTGCTGGTGCTGGTGCTGGTGCTGGTGGAACTCTGTCCTCAGGTAGGGCGGCGGGCCCAGCGAGGCCCCGCGGTCGGCGCTCTGCGAGGCCAGGAACCGCGTGTTCAGCTCCTGGCGCAGGAGGTCTTGTTCTGAAACACAGAGCCACAGAGCCACAGCGTTAACGGCCTTGGAAAAGACCTCGGAGATCATCGAGTCCAACCTATCACCCGACACCACCTTGTCACCCAGACCATGGCACTGAGTGCCACATCCACTCCTTTAATAGCACCTCCAGGGACAGTGACTCCACCACCCCCTGGGCAGCCCATTTCAATAACCAATCACTCTTTGGAGTATTTTTTTTCAAAAGTCTAGCCTAAACTTCTCTTAGTGCAGCTTAAGGCTGTGTCCTCTCATCCCGTTGCTGTTCCCTGGGAGCAGAGCCTGACCCCACCTGGCCGCACCCTCCTGGCAGGGAGTTGCAGAGAGTGATGAGGTCTCCCCTGAGCCTCCTCTTCTCCAGGATAAACAGCCCCAGCTCCCTCAGCCACTCCTCACAGGACTTGTGTCTCAGACCCCTGACCAGGCTTGTTGCCCTTCTCTGGACACACTCCAGCCCCTCCATGTCCTTCCTAAATTGGGGGGCCCAGAACTGGACACAGCACTCGAGGTGTGGCCTCACCAGTGCCAAGTACGGGGGAAAACAATAAAACAACACACACCCCCCTCCCACAAGCTCTGGGGCCTTTTCCAGGCCTTGTGCCACTTCCTTTGCTGTGGTAGCAACACTGTATTTAAAACTTCTGGGGGACAAATCATGACACAGCACAGGGTAGGAAAGGGTCCTCACGTCTTCCCTCAGATATCAAAGGCCTCAGACAGTACAAAGTTTCCATCTCCCCTCTCACCAAGCCTGTTTTCACATTCCTCTGAGCATTTATGGACATTGACACAGACCTAAATAGGTGAGGGTGGACGAGCAAGCTGGAGTGAGCAAACAAGTGGCTGCTGCTCACATGAGCACCCTGGTGCATGGACACAAAATGAAGTTACACAAATGCTACGTTTTCTTCCCCTCAGTGACCTGGCACAGGGTGCCCAGAGCAGCTGTGGCTGCCCCTGGATCCCTGGCAGTGCCCAAGGCCAGGTTGGACAGGGCTTGGAGCAGCCTGGGACAGTGGAAGGTGTCCCTGCCATGGCAAGGGTGGCACTGGATGGGATTTAAGGTCACTTCCAACCCAAACTTTCTGAACACACTCGAGCTCAGCACTGCTGTGAGCTCAGCCAGCAGAGACCCTCCCTGCAGCCAGAGAAGCTCTGCTGGGCACAGACCACAACTGCATGAAGAACTTTGCTGTGGGGGTCACAGATTCTGTGTGGGCACACCATGAACTTTGCTGTGTTTTTACTGAGAGTTGAACAAAACAAACCTGGGAAAACCACCACCTCCCAAAAGCAGTCACTCCCAGGGCAGAGGGAAAAGTCCTTGGCTATGCCTGGGTGTTTGTCTGGCTTTGCTATCACTCTGCCCAGCAGTGAGTACAGCCTCTCCCCACCAAGAGCCCTCCCCAAAAGCCCCAAACGCCAGTTTCTCTGCCCAGCCCCAGGGGCTGGCGCCCCCCAGGCGGCTCTTACCTGAGTAAGTGCTACCAGCCGGGTGTCCTGGAACCTGCAGCGCCCCTGACGTCAGCGGGGGTGGCGGGGGCAGAGCCGCGGGAGGGGCAAACATATTGGGGTGGTGTGGGTGTGCGGGGGGCTGCAGGGCGGGCGGGAAGCTGTGCAGGGGGCTGTGGCTGGCCAGGGACAGCGGGAACGGCGACGCCGACGGGTGGTGCGAGAGGTGCGCCGGAGGCGCCTGAGGCTTGGCGGGGGTGCTGCTCCTGCTGCTGCTGTTAACGAGAGGAGAAGCCATCAGGGCTCCCAGGGAGAGGGAAAAGCCCCAACACACACACACCAACACAACCCCAGCAGCCCCTCACCTCAAACACAGCACGGGTGTGACTCGTGTTATAAATCCCAGTTACCATTTGCAGCCCTATCACTGGGAATACCCCTTCTCCAACACCTGCTCTGTTATCTTTTACTTGTCCCTGCACACCTCAGCCGTGCTCTCCCTCGCTGCAAGAGGTTGGCATTGTCCCACAACAGCACAGGGGTGACACACAAAGGAGTAATCAGCCCTGTGCATTCATTACTTAATTACCAGGTCCTTTCTACATGACGGCTCCTGGTTCATGTTTTCAGGCAAATGAAGCTCAAAATCACTGCATTAATAAAAATTAATTTTTTTTTTTTTGCTATGAATTACTAAGATGAAAGACTGCAGAAAATGTGAAATGAAATTGAGAAGGCAACAACAGATTTGTGCTTATTGCACAGTAATGCCCCTCTCTACCCCTGCAATAAAATGAGATAAGACGAATCAACAAAAGAAGTATTTGTGATTACACCTGCTGCAAATTTTCAGGTTTCATTTCCTACTAATGAGTATTTAAGATACATTCATGGAAGGCTTAATTCTCCTTGTCTTTATTTCAAATAACAACATGCTTCTATTGCAGTGACTGTTCAAGACAAGCAGTACCAGCTTGGTTAAAAATAAATCCAGGTCTTGAACACCTCCCAGTCTTTAGTCAAACCATGAAGCAACCACAGTGCTGCTTTCCAAGGTCTTGAAGGTCACATCTGCCTGCTGGGAGCTTGGATTTGGAGAATGGCAACCCAGCTTACAGTAGGGGAAATCTGAGGTCCCTGACTCAGAGGGACATCACAGATTCCTGCGCACATGGTGTTTAATCTCACTACTCATCTTTGTTATCCACAGATAAAAGGTGAGGCTGATCTCGCTGTGGCCAGGTGAGAAAAAAACACTGAAGCCTGCAAGGTGTCAGCAGCGCACGGAAACATGGAGCTGTGAAGTGCCTGGTGTGTGACTGCTGGTGCTGGACTGTCACCAGCTGGACCTCGATCGAGGTGCTCCTGGGCTCCTTCCCCTGGGGCATGGCAGTGCTTGGAGAAATCACATATTTACAGGGATGTGAGGGCAAAACTGCCAGCCTTCAGAGAGCAGCCCAGCATGCAGGAATCGGGCTTTTCTTCCCCTGATCTGTACTGTGTAAAATTCCCTCCAAAAACCCCAAACAACGGCAGGGAAAAAAAATCCAAAGCCAATGAACTTAAAATACCCAGAGTTTATGGGATCACTGGGTCACAGAGAGTGATCCTGTCTCATCTCAGGGGAGGAATTGAGGTTAAATGCACCAAGTGCCCTCTATTTCCCAGGGATGAGCTGGGCTGTGCCGTCACTTCTTTATCCAATTCCCCTCCAGGCTCAGTCCAGCACCCCAGACCCCTCTCTGTGTACCTACCTCAAGCTGTTGAGGCTCAAGCTGCTGCTGTTGTAGGCAGAGAGCGGCTGCGAGTGGCTCTGGGGATGGGGCTGCACGGCGGGCAGGGCCGGGTGTGCCGGGGGCAGTGGCGACTGCGGNGGCCCTCGGCCGGCGGCTCCGGCGGAGGCGTCACCTGAGGACGGGGGTCTTTAGGCACCACAGGCTCGAGTATGGGGTCTTTGCTGCTGTCCTGGCTCTTCTCTTGGCTCCTTTCTAGTCCTGATATTTTGGGGACAGCTGGGCCCCTAGCACCAGGGTCGTCATTGTCAGCGAGTGCGCCAACTCCCACCTCTTTATCTGCAACAACGAAAGAGAGAAAATGGTTAAACGGTTGACAAAAAATGGTTAAACGTGGGACAGACAGGCCAACCCGAAGCCAGTGCTGGGCCACTCGCACGCTGGGCAGCTCCATTTTGTTTCCATCAAGAACCATCCAGGCGAATGTGAAACTGAATCAAACCCGTCTGCCCCAGTAACTCTCCTCAAAATAACACGTGGCAGAGAAGACAGACCCTGTTTAGCGCTCCTGCTCTCCATCACTGTTACTCATCATCACTCCCTCACTGAGGGAACAAACTGAGGGAACTGACCCACTGAGGCAGCCAGCGCCAGTCAGCTCTGTGCTTCTCACAGAATGGTTAAGGCTGGAAAAGATCTTTCAGACCACCAAGTTCAATCCCTCACCATGTTCACCACTAAATCACGTCCTCAAGTACCACATCCACAAGTTTTTTGAACACTTCCAGGGTTGTTAACTGCACCACTGCCCTGGGCAGCTGTGCCAGGGACTGACCACCCTTCCAATGAGAAATTTCCCCAAAATTCACCCTGAGCCTCCCCTGGCTCAGCCTGAGGCCGTTCCCTCTCCTCCTGTCCCTGTTCCCTGGGAGCAGAGCCCGACGCCCCGGCTGTCCCCTCCTGTCAGGGAGTTGTGCAGAGCCACAAGGTCCCCCCTGAGCCTCCTTTTCTCCAGGCTGAGCCCCTTTCCCAGCTCCCTCAGCTGCTCCTGGGGCTCCAGATTCTTCCCCACGACACAAGATCTGAATTTCAAAACACACACTGCAGCAACCCTGGCTTTTTTGGTTTGGCTGATCATGGAAGGACTTACTTCTGTTTCCCAACTCTAATAATAACGAATATAATTATAATTTTAACATCTGTACATTGGAACCACTTCCCAAACCTTCTGCCAGTGTGGATCTGATCCATGGCACCCCTTGGAACAAATCCAGGGGAATGTTGCTGACCCAAGACCAGGAAAGGTGCTGCCTTGTAGGTGGCGGATCAGGAACCCATTTAGGGCCATACTGCACAACAACTTGGAACAGCTGGACTTACACCTTCAGCAACTACAGAAACACAGCCCAGGGGAAACGTGAGGTTTGAAGGGGCTTGGGACAAGCTTAGAATAAAAGCGTCCAGTGTTCTAAATAACCCTAAGACAAGAAACCTTTACTCCTCCTTCTGCTAGTTTTAAGGGATAAAATGACTAAATGCATAATGAAAGAATATCCATTCAGAGAAAATTGTTGACAGCTCCTTTGTGCAAACCCTGAAGTAAAGGAGTGAAATTCAGAGGATGAGGAGTCAACTCTGCCAGCCCATGGCCGGGGCACGTTTGCCAACCATCACATCCCTGGAGGCAGCCTGGCAGCCATGTGTGACAAAAATGGCATCATTTGGGTTTAATTTCATTAACAAATCAAAAATAAACCACACCAGGTACCTGCTCACCTGTAAACAAAGTGTTTTACAGGTCCCCTGCAAGGGTGAACAGCCTGGGAAAGCAGAGGATTTTCACAGGTTGTAGACAGGAGATGGGGAAAAGGGGGATAAAGGCAGGCAAAAGGGAGGTAAAGAGGAGAAAATGGAAGCAAGAAAGAGGGGGAAGATGAAAACAGGCTCATTTGATGAGGACCTTGTTCAATCACTCCTGGAATACCTGTAACAGGCACAGAGGCTCCTTCACAACTTGAATTGGACAATTATGGGGGCAAGAGAGGGACCCCAGAGGGATAAAAACAATTACTCAAGGTCCATCTCACTGCAATAAACTGCAGGTTCCAGGTAAAGGGAACCTTGCTTGCATTAACTCTTTGGATCAATCCTCTTGGATCAAACATTATTAGAAGTTACAGTGTGATCCACACGTGTTAAGGCAGGTCTCCAAGGAGGAGAGAAATGAGCAACAGTTTGTTCAAGAACAGGTGGATCATATGCTCCCTTATGGGTGTAGGAGTTACCCAAGTTTTTGGGTTCATTGGCTTTTTCTGCACAATGGCACTAAGGATTCAGGCTAGTCACAAGCAATGCCCTACTACATGGCTCCAGCAGGTGGTCTGGAAATCTTGCAGAGACGATACTTCCAAATCTACAGGGAACACCCTGCACTAAGTGCATTCATTAAATCCTTTCCTTTGGTATTTTTAGCCTCTCTCATGTGTCACATTTATTCAGCAGAGCTCAGTGCTGGGGATCTGCCCCTCCTCCCCAGGAGAAAAGGGCTGGGAATCCACTGTCTCCTGGGTGTTTCCTGCTGCTGCTCACATCCCCATTGCACAGCCCCCGAGTACCATCCCTGCGACTCTGCGCTTGGAAGATGCTGCCTGCAGTAAAATAAATGTTATTCCCAGTCTCCCACCAGCCATGCCCGTGGGTCCTGCCTCTCCTGTGTGACACCAGGGCGCCCACACTGAGCCCCAGCACATACAGCCCTGCCTGCTGATAACAACGATGCATAAATCAGAACCAGTTCTCAGGCCCACTGTGTCTATTTGGGGAGTTGAAATCCCCTCTCAGTGATAAACGTCACCAATCACAGGTTTCATGAGGAGGGCTCCAGTCCTCATCAACAGCACTTCAAGGTCACACAAAGATTGTTCTTTTCCTACCCTGACTGACTGGCTCAGTGCAAGAACTCTGGAGGAAAAAAAACCCTGAATGTCACTATGACACAGACAACCCAACTTTCTGAGATTGTTTATCATCAGAGGAATTCATTTCCAGCCAACAGCTAAGCAAGCACAAAGCTAACTTTATTTGCTGGCTGTCTCCACGCTCTGCTTTGCATAAAGTGGAATTACTGCACCGGGATTCAGGAGGGCAGTGACTGTGATGTAACTTCCATGCTGACACAGGCTCCCCCTTTTTCACTGGGTTGATACTCCATCCACCAATTGCCAGTCTTCCACTGAAAAGGGAATAAAGCCAGAACTCGATGCAGAGGACTGAGGAAGATTTGCATTTCCCAGACAGGAAATGCAGCTTTCACTGTCTTCTGTTCCTGTGCACTTTGCTTAGACTTAAACCTCAAACTCCTCTGTTTATCACTCAAACACACAAACTCAAGAACAGCACTCTAGTCCCCTCCACATGACCCTGCTGTGTATGTGACTGCCGCTGGCTTGGCTCCATCACACCAGGGAGCAGCCGAGGCCACCCTGGGGACACCTGTAGGTGACCCACGTGACTCAGGTGACCCCCAGAGACTCTGTAGCTGGGAGAACCAGCAAACACTTCACTCTGGAGACATGGGTTTGAATAACAAACACAGGCAATGTGCAGCTTTCCATCACTGTCTCTCTTCCTAATGTGCAAACCACTAGGATTTGACCTGAACTCTGTTGTGCTGGCTCCTTTGTCCCTTCTGGGTGGTCCCAAAGAGTTAAAGGTTGGCCAGAGGTGGCCAGTTGGGAACATCACAGCCACAGGGACAGCCCAGCAGTTCTCCATTGACAAAAAGGCCCTGCTGGAATTTGCTAGATGTGACATTCTCAGAGAATCATCAGTGCAGAACCCTCTCATTGTGCCTGGCCGAGATGTCTGCAGATGGGTTCAGCATGTCTGGGAGCACCACAGAGCACAGGAGGTGCCAAGAGCCAGCACAGGGTGTGCCATGGCCAGTCCCAAGTGCCCTGGGCATCCCTGACCTTGGGGAATGAAATCCCCTTAGGGACGCCCCTGAAGGACCATGTCAAACTTACAGAGGCCAAATTTTTTTCCCAAAAAAAGAAATCATCCAACTTTTCCATGTCTAGGTGTGAGACAACCAGGTCTGGAGTGTTATCCAGAAATGAGGCTGCACCATATCCTGTCACTCCTTCTACCTGCATTTGAATTCAGCCTCTCCACACCTGGCCTCAGGCAGCTTCAGAGATCAACTCGGAACCATCACTAAATATTCCACTTTCCTGAGAGGAAAGTTTAGGATTAAGCTCAAAGTCCTTATTGCAGAAGCAGGAAAATTACAGGAGTTTTCAGTGTTCTGCAGCATTATCTTTGGGACTGAGCATTCACCCTACCAAAGAAATATTTTATCACATTTAATTTAAAAATAGTATTAATTTTCTTTCACTGCTTTAGTAAGTTGAACTCTTGATGACATTGTATCTGCCTAACTCAAATTTTCTCCAAACTTCTTAATGCAAGATAAAAACCCAGATCTTTCAAACTCATTTTCTCCAGCTTTACCATGGGTAAGTGGGGAGTCAGTACAAACTGTAACAGCCTCTGAAGTCAGGGAATGCAGGACAGATCTACCCCACAGACCACCAGCCCTTTACAAGCACTTTATAAGGCTTGCAATAATTAATCAGATTGCAGCCCTGATTGTCCATTTCATATGGATTAGACGTTGGTCAGCGCAGTATCTGGATAGGGAGAGGCAGGTGCCAGGAGCTGTTACTGCCAGGAGGGAGGAGGCTGTGGGTGCAGCAGCCAACACGCATCAAACAGGCCCCAGAGCAGCTCAGCTGTTGTACTAGATACACATAATTTGCTAAAAACAATTTCTCATTTTTAGCACACAGTCATCTTTCATCCTGATTTCCAAGGACACTAACAAAGCATTTGATTATGTAAATGAAGAACATGCCTTCGAAAGCACAGTTCCTTGTAGCTCTGTCATCTGCTAGTAGCAATTACTCCACACTGAGCAGGTATTTAGCACAAGTGAACAGCAAGGCTGGTGACACACTTTGTACTTAATTATAAAACAGAGAAGAAAATCATTCAGGACAAAAGATTTTGCTACCTCCTGTTGAAAATATTTATCCTCTGCACTGAAAGGGATTTAATTGTCAACAATGAAGTTGCAGATCAATGAAAAGAAGCACTTAGTGGGATTGCACAAGATGTTGACAGTTCTTCAGTCATTGAGCTGCTTCTGGCCTTGATTTGAGAGTGCAGAGTTCTCCAATACTGCACATGAAACCATTTATTTCAGCCAGCTGCTAAACAGAATATACTCCATAAATGTAGTCCTAGAGCTGTACACTGGGAGCATTTGGCTGCACTTATTTCATTGTTTTTAAAAAGCACCTCTTGATTTAGTTCAAAGGAATGGGTCAAAGCTTTCCAGAGGGAAGTGAAGAAGGGAATATCCAAACACCTCTGTCTGTCAGGAATCCTGGTACTTTAGTAAGTAGGAAGGAGCTGCAGACAGGTATAACATCCTCACAGACCTGCAAGAACTCAGTCCTCCTTCAACACACACAGCCAAAGGTTTATTTCCAATAAAATCTCTTGACTTCCTAACCCATCCAGCTGGGAATCAATAAATGACATCATTAACTACACAGCCCCAAAGTAATCCACAGCCAGGTCCTGAGGGATGACTGAAGGGGCTCCAAATGGGCTGGAAAGCTTCCTAGGTGGGAAGTGATGCTGACAATATGACTGGGGAATATCCTTTACTAATAATGGGTTTGTGATCAAAGAGTTTCACCTTCCTGTTTCAAATCTGCATTTTAATCTAAGACATCTAGGTCCTGACAATCCTTCTAAAACACACCGAGACACACAGAAACACAGAAAGCCCTTGTGAGGCCAGGCTGTGCTTCCCACCCCTGGGCACCAGCAAAAGGCTTTTCCCAAACTGGTGCACAAACCTTGGAGCCAGGGTACAAATCCTACCTACCCAAACATGAGCTCTGCTCCTGATCTCTGCTCAAAGAATGCCTTAAATCCAAACATGTAAGAGTTTCTGCCAGGAGTCTCCAGAATTGTGGCAAAAAACAGGGGCTTGTTAAGCACCTAAATCTCAAGAGTTACAAAATCCCAGAATGGGCTGGGTTGGGTTGGGTTGGGAGGGACCTTGAAGCCCATCCAGCGCCACCCCTGCCATGGGCAGGGGCACCTCCCACCGTCCCAGGCTGCCCCAAGCCCCATCCAGCCTGGCCTTCGGCACTGCCAGGGATCCAGGGGCAGCCACAAATTTAACCCTGCTGCCCACCCTCACAGGGTTAAATTTCTCCCCAATATCCCATCTATCCCTGCCCTCTGGCAGTGGGAAGCCATTCCCCATTGTCTTGTCCCTCCATCCATAGTCCAAAGCCCCTCTCTGCCTTTCCCTCTCCTCTTTTGGCTGTGCCTCAGTGGGCAGAGCAGAAGGGTGAGAGAACATTTCAAACCTGCCCAGAGTAAATGATGTGACAGTACAAGACAATAACCAATTAAAACCAGAAAACACAGCAATGCTGGATAATCTTCTCCAATTATCAACAGGAACATCACTTTAGCACAGGCTTAACTCCATCACAGGACAAGGAGAAAAAAATAACTTGAGTTTATCCATTGCCCCCCCTTCCTTACAATTGATTTGCCTTGGCTACAGATCCACAATATTCCCTGAAATGCCCATGACATCTGCTCATCCCACTTGTGTGTGACAGGATTATTTGAATGAGCTTGAACAAAACCAGCTTTCAAAAGCAGCTTGAAAGATATAACCCTATGAGCACTGATCAAATGTAACCTGACAGCTCAGTTTAATATACCAAGGACCACAGAGATGTGTGTGATATGTTTATACAGCAAAATAACACATCTATTCCCCCTGAGAGGTGTTACACCCCCAGCTCACCAACCACACAGCCCTGGCTCCTTTGTCAATTTGTTCTTTACAGCCAAAGAATTTCTGATTTTAAAGGCATGGTGCCAATATAAGCAGAGAGCTTAAAAACCCTTGCAAACACTAAATTGAAGCTCAGCACAGCCACGAGAATTTCCGTTTTTAATTACAACTATTTCAGCTCACTGGCGTCTGCAAGGAAACTTTGCGGAGTTTCCAAATCCAGCTCCCCCATCAGGGTCACTTTACACTGTTCTCAGGCTTGGCACTATTTTCCTTGTGTTTCCAGTGCTGCAGAGAAAAAGACTGATGTTAGAGAATTACGGAGTCATTACAGCTGGAAAAACTCTCTAAGATCATGGAGTCCAACACTGCCAAGGCCACCACGAACCCACATCCCCACAGGCCAGATCTGCACATCTTTTAACTCCCTCCAGGGGTGGTGACTCCACCACTGCCCCACGCAGCTGTGCCAGGGCTTATCCAACTGTCAGCTCCAACTGCCCAGGAAGGATTCTTCTGGTCTGGATTGTAGCAAAAAGTGTAGAAATGAGATTTTATTGTTTCTGGTCAATGAAGTGTCACATTAAACGTGTTAATTATATGTGTCCAGTAACACCCAGCTCTTTGCAAATTGTCTGAATTTCTTGGCATCTGAAAGCAAAATTCCAGCAAAGGTACAAAGTCAGCGTGATGGTCCTTGTGAGCCACTCTTCACTCCTGACAGAGATGTTGTCTTCAGGGAAGCTCCAACTGAAGTGTTTCACCCCAGAGCCGTGGATCATCGGTGCCCTGCCATACAGACCACTAAAAGGACCCTGTGAAAGTGCCTTTGCACACCACCATGAGCAGTGCTCACCTTCAGGACACACCAGCTGACCTGTCCATAGTGAGAACAGCAGAGCTGCAGGTCAGGGTAGTTTTGTTATGAAGGAGAAGCTGTCTGAGAGGCTGAGCACATCCTAAACACACCAGCAGGAATGAACACCGGGCTCACAGCTGTACTGCACCTCCAGCTCAGTTCAGCAAAGAGCCTCACTCATAATCTGAATATCCACAATAAACGGCGAGCAATGAAGATTAAAGTCGGATGTGGCCCACACTGTCCCTGGGATGTGGTTAATGAGCTGGCAGGACACAGGACTGGCACAGCAGTGTCCCACATGCAGAGAGGACACCAACATTGGGGTGCAACGTCTGGGGCCAGCCCCAGACCGTGGGGATTTTCTATCTAAACTGGAATTATTAGCCTGCGTACGATTCATAGCAGCATTTGAAAAATGTCCTCCTCACTTTAATTTTGATTCATGTTGTGCCTTGCTGCTAAGGCTAATTATCATCCAGCAATGGTGCTTTCAAAGCCTCCAGCCTCACACGCAGGACTGTGTGGTGTTGCCTCCATGTGACAGGGAACTGTAATTCTAAAAGGATTAAAAGTTTACCACCACAGCCATGTAAAGCAGAAAACGAATTGTTCACTCTTCTCATCTCTGTTTGGAAATTAGATTACAGGCTCCAAGTGAGCTGAAATACAGAATGAGGCAAATCTTTGTGATTAGCTCACAGGTGGCCAGTGAGCCTTTCTGTGCCTCAAAGCCTGGCAGATTCCCGTTAGCTGCAATAATAAAAGAATGTGTACTTAGCCCTCAGCCCAAACCCTGCCCTGTGCCAGCACGGCTACCTGCTGTGCTAATCCTCAGAGCCAATACCATCACCCTCAGTTGTGAGCGCTGAAGTTTGCTCAGCTGTCACTCGGGATATTTGGGGTGTGTGGCTCATCCTGGCCCAGTCCCGGGGCTCCACTGCACCCTCAGCACTGGGAAGGAATTGGGGTGCTCACCCTGGCCAGCCCCAGCTGGCAGCAGCTGTTTCCCAGCACTGAGAGCAAAGGATCTTTATAAACAATTTGTACCACTCACCACCAGTGTTTCATGTTCATGTTCTCTCTGCAAAAGGCACCCCTGTGAGTGTCAGCACAGCAAAACCCACCACGTTTTAGTAGACACCAGGGCTCACAAATGGTGCAGAACATCAGTGGTCCATTCCATCTGTGATTTGGTCCTCGCTCCCACCAACTGTAGATGCAGGGGGGCAGCAGGAGCCTCTCAGCCACAACCCACACACAAGGAAACCTCTCCAAGCCCTCCCAGCATGAGGCTGGTTTAAATAAGGAACTGTGAGGGCTTCCTCCTCTGGCAAACTGATAGCCCACCTGGCAGAACTGTGATAACTTTTTTATTATTTCTGTAAACATCTAATAATCCTCTGAACCCTCCTAAGCTCTTTACCTTAACATTACATTCCACCAGGGAGCTCTACAACTCAACTTACAATTTTCTTTTCTTCCTTTTACAGAATCACTGAACCATTAAAGTTGGAAAAGGCCTCCAAAGATCATCAAGTCCAACCTTTGACCCCACACACAGTAAACCACACCACAAAGTGCTACATCCTCTTGTTTTTTGAACCTTTCCAGGCATGGAGACTCCACCACTGCCTGGGGCAGCCTGTGCCAGTGTTAAACCACTCTTTCAGTGAAGAATTTTTTTCCTAATATCCAACCTGACCTTTCCTTGGAATGTGTGAGGCAGGGAGATGAAAACCCATCTCTTTATTCCCACACTGCAAATCCATCAGAATATTTCAAGTTAACTTCATAAAATTTCTTTTACATCAAAAATTAAAAAAGCCTGTGGAGCAGTGGTGCTGTGGACCAGGGCTCGAGGCCCTCACCCTTGGCCGTGCCTTCCACCACGCCCTCCCCTGATGTGCGGCTGTTTTATAAACTGGCCTGGGGAAACAGTTGGAATTCAAAGTAACCTCTTCCCTCTTCATTTCCCTTTTTCTAAAAGCACCCTTTGCCTGACCTGGCAAAGCTTGCTTCCAACAGTCCTGCTGCTGGAAGAACTGCCTGGAAAGCTGCTCCTGCCCCTCACCCTGCACAGCAGCACCCGCTGCAGGCCCCAAACCACCACCAGGGCTCAGGGTCAGAGCCCCCCTCCAGTTATGCAAGTATTCAACTGGATGTAAAGGGAGTCACCTTCTGATTAGGCAGCAGCTGATGATTTGATTTGGGGATTAATGTGGCACAGACCCCGGGCCTCACAGGCACCAGCTGGTGCAGCGGCGCTGCCAGGGCCACGGCACCTGGGGATGGACCCGCTCAGGATCTTCCAGTCAGGGATCAAAGGTGCCATCAAACCCCCCTGCTGGCTGGTGCTGCAGCCCCTGGCAGCCAGACTGGGTCACTGAGTGTCCTGCAGCGGGGGTGGAGGTGACCACTCTCCCCAGGCCAGGATGGCACATCGTGCCAGCTGTATGCCAGAGCCCTGGGCTGGGGCAGCCTGGAAGGGACTGCAGAGGGTCATTGTCCCCCGGCTCAGGCAGGGACAGCCAGGACTGCATCCAGAGGGCTCTGCAATATCCCCGCTGAGGAGACCCCAGCCCCTCCCTGGGCAGCCTGGGGAGGGCTGGGCACTGCCCAGGGCAGAGGTTGTGCCTCCTGTGCAGGGGGAATTGCTGGGCTCAGCCCCTGCCCGTGGCTCTGGTGCCGCTGCTGAGCCCCCGGAGCAGAGCCTGGGCCCTGCTCTGCCCCTCCCTGCACACAGGGACACCCAGGGCTGAGGGCCCCCCTCAGCTGGGGCTCCTCTCCAGGCTGAACAGCCCCAGCTCCCTCAGCCTTTCCAGCAAGGAATGAGCAGCCTGAATGCTGCAAAACTGCAGCACACTAGGAATTCCCACTTTGTCTGGATGACTGGTGTGGGGATAGAAGAAAATCCCACAGCCATTCCACAGCCCCTCCTCTGGCTTGGCGTTCTGCAGAGCTGGCTTGGAATGTAATATCCCAACCTCTTCCACCTAGCACAGGTGACCTGTGGAAAAAGGAGGTTTTATTGCTCAACTTTGATTTTCACCTCAACAGCTGACCAACTCACATTTTATTTTTCCCCTCTCTGTTGACCCTCTCCAAGACCTTTTATCAGGGCATACATCCCTCCAAGGGAGCACTATAGCTTCTGCTGAGTTCCCAGGGCTCATCGGGTCAGAGCAGGCGGGTTTGCAGAGCTGGGGCCAAGGGGGTTGGTTTCTGTCCTCCCAGGACACTCCCAGGGGCAGCCTGACTCCTCTCTCAGAGCTACAGCACTCTGAGGCACAGAATCCTGGAATGGGTTGGGTGGGAAGGGACCTCAAATCCCATCCAGTGCCACCCCTGCCATGGCAGGGACACCTCCCACTGTCCCAGGCTGCTCCCAGCCCCAGTGTCCAACCTGGCCTTGGGCACTGCCAGGGATCCAGGGGCAGCCACAGCTGCTCTGGGCACCCTGTGCCAGGGCCTGCCCACCCTCCCAGGGAACAATTCCTGCCCAATATCCCACCTGAACCTACTCTCTTTCAGGCAGGCAGAAAAGTGTAACAAAAAAGGTCATTCCCATAACTGTTTTCATTTCTAAGAAGCAGAGGCAGTAGGAGACAGATCTATTCCAAACATCCTAAAATCCATGGGGCTGCAGGTGGCAGTGTCCAACAGAAAGTTTAAGTCCTTATAAATTATGAATAGACCCCACCTGTGGCATGAAATATCTATCTTGGAGTAAGGGGAACCTTGACAAATAACATTTATTTAAGTTTAAGAAAAATACTTTAAAATTGGGAAAAAAAAACTCCAGACACTTTCAGTTTTATAGTATTTTCAATTATTTTCACAAAGGGAGGTAAAACTAAACCCAAGCATTTACCGGGTGCTTGAAGACCGAATCAAGCACATATGATGTTTCAACAGCAGCCCAGTGAAATAATCAATAACCTCCAATTCCAGTTATTGACTTTTGCACACCCTTGCAAGCATGAGACTCCACATGAAGGCACTAGAATCACCAGATTGTTCAATTTGCTCTTGCTCGGATATTTCACACTGACATTTTTATGATGGCGTGTGGAAGCTCCTTTGAGAGAAGCTCTTGAAAGTCACAGTGGACTTTAGCTCCCCAAATTCCCTCTTTTGCTTCATTCTGGGATCCAGGGCTGCTTTATGCATAATGGAAATATGAAATATTTCCTTCTCTCTATTTTCTCCTCTCTTACAGCTTGATAGAGCTTCAGGAAGAAAGACACCTTCTTAATCATACCAGAATTACAGAAGATTACACATCTATAAACTGCATTACCATGGAAAAAAATTGCCTTTGTGTGCCCCACGGCCCTCCCTGCAGTGTGGGATTGGCTTCCCTGACACCCCATCTTGTCTTTTTATGAGACTGTTCCGATATTATAATTCTGCACTCTCTAACAGGCACAATAACAACTTGTTTGGACCACTGTGAACCAGCAAGAGCTCATTAAGTCTTAGAGAATGTTTGCAGCTATTCTGGCACTAGTATGATTTGTTATGACATGGGAAAGCTCCATTATTTCGCCAGGTTTAATAGGTAATAGATATGCCCAAGCACATCCTTCTTGCAAGGCTACGAGGAGCTTTTAGCAATAACCCTTGAGGATGTATTGGGCAAACTCATCTTGCAACATTTTCAAATATATAGAGAAAATTATGTGAACTATGGAAAATCACTGTGATTCAGGAACAGTGCACTAGACTAGAAGATTAAAGTTCTGCTCCAGCTCCCTCAAGATGCAGTTAGGTCAGTGGTTGGCTCTGTTTCCTTTTCCAGGATTTAGATTATGAGCTTTCCAGGGCAGGGGCTGATGTAAAACAAGAATCAGCTCTTGCTTAAGGCCTCTCTGTATTCGTTTCATGAGAATAATAATAAGGTTTT
This sequence comes from Donacobius atricapilla, assembly GCA_013397315.1. Taxonomy (NCBI): domain Eukaryota; kingdom Metazoa; phylum Chordata; class Aves; order Passeriformes; family Mimidae; genus Donacobius; species Donacobius atricapilla. Next base: position 964,449 of record WBMY01009985.1, on the reverse strand, counting down.
ATAAAAAGGTCAAATTCTATCTTGGCAGAATGCCAGAACTCCTCACTGTGGTTCAAAGAAAGCATTTGAGTAAGTAAATGTAAGATATAATAATTTATTTCCTTGCACTACTCCCTCTTGTGTTTGAGATGTTTGAGAATCTTTCCCCTTCCTGTGAAGCTGACAGCCATGAGCATTCAATAATCAAGCCCTGAGCTCATGTACCTGGTTTTCCATGGGACCCTGACAACTACTGATACATAAAATCATATAAAATCCTCACACAACTTGCAGAAGGCTGAAACTGTACTGATCTCCAGTGCAACAAAGCAAATGCACAGAAAATCAATATAAATACAAAAAAATCAATATAAATACACAGAAAATCATGTGGGCCCATTTACACTTAGAGAGAAACTATTGTGAGCTCCATTCAACAGATCAACCCAGTGAGACACACATTTACCCCACACGTGTGTGCACGTACTTGCAATACCTGTGCACAGGTGCACACACACACAGCTGTGGCCACTGGGCCTGTGGGGAGGATGTATTTTAATTATCATCAAGGCAAGGCTGTCAAATTGATTCTGGGAGAAGGAGGGAGGGCAGCACAAGCAAATGGTTCTGGCTGCAGGTCGGGACCCACACTTGCTCCTCACCCTCCACGTCTGGAGGGATCCAACCCCTCCTGCTCCCAGGAGATGCCAAGCCTGACATTTGTGTTGGAAGCTCTCCAGCACTCACTTTGAGCTTCCTAAAGTTTGTTTCTGACTAGAAGGGGAAAAAAAATCCTGCTTAAGGTTTACCAGCTACCACCAGTTTTACTGGAAACTGTTGAAAATGTTACACAGCTCGCCCTTGGGAGCGGTGACGTGGTCCCACCGTGAATATAAGAAGTGTTTTCTCTAAGTTACTACTCTTCAAGCAAGGCTGAAAAATGAACTCTAGATACAAAGTGAGTTCAGAGATAAACACAAGGGTTTAGGAGACACAAAACTCTGTGGCCCCGAAAATAGGTATAGGAGGAGATCACAGAGTCCCAGAATTGTTTGGGTTGGAAGGGACATTAAACCCCATCCAGCGCCACCCCAGCCATGGCAGGGACACCTCCCACTGTCCCAGGCTGCTCCCAGCCCCATCCAGCCTGGTCTTGGGCACTGCCAGGGATCCAGGGGCAGCCACAGCTGCTCTGGGCACCCTGTGCCAGGGCCTGCCCACCCTCCCAGGGAGCAATTCCTGCCCAATATCCCATCCATCCCTGCCCTCTGGCAGCGGGAAGCCATTCCCTGTGTCCTGTCCCTCCAGGCCCTTGTCAAGGTCTCTCTCAGCTCTCTCTCCTGTGGCTCCCTCTGAGGGAGGACTCTGCTGGCACTGCTCAGCGCTGGGGACTCACAAGTGACTCCAACAAAGCCCAGTGTGTGCCCCTTCCTCTCCCCCATGACTCCATCCATTCCCTCCCTCACTTCCTTAACGACAGAATAGATCTATGGCCATTTCACATCTGGTTCCTGGACTCAAAATCCCTCTCCTTCCTCCTCCCAGCTCCACACACCATCAGGCTGGAGCTCCTTCTCCACAGAGTTTCTTCCTCAGTGCCATCATGGCACAAACCCGCCCTGCAGGAGAATTTACCAGTCCAATCCTCCCTCCTTCCCAACGAGCAGATTAGCTCTAAATTAAACACTCCTGCTCCCTAAATTTCCTCCTTGTCACCATGCCATCGGAAGCTCTTAATCTTACAAAAGAGCCTGAGGACATCCTGATGCCTCCCTGTGAAGACAGAAAACAGCCCACAATGCCAAGATAAAGCTGAGGTATTAAACTAATCCCCGACCTGGGGATGTGCCTGCAGCAGGGTCGGTGGCTTCTCTGGAATTTGGTGAGTCTCATCCCCTGCTCTAGCAGGACTCGTGACACACTTGTGCAAGTTATCAGCTGCAGAGAAGTCAACTCAGCTTGAGATTTAGGCACAGGAGCGCAGGGGAAATGAATCCAGCCCACGCTGGCCGTGCTGGGGCCCTTTGCGGCAGCCCGTGGCCACCGGAGACAGCTCCAGGGAGGGGAGGCTGCTCGGGAGAGATGGAGCGTCCCGAACCACGACCTTGGCCCCGGGGGCAGCGGCAGCCAGACGGGCAGGGGCTCCCCGGGGAGCTGGAGAGGTGCTGCCTCCTCTCAGATGTGACTGGCCCGGCACAGCCCGAGGCACACCGGCAGCCGAGCTCCCACCTCCTCTCCGGGCTGCCAGGATTCAAGCTGCTCTTACTCAACAGAAAGTAAAAATCTCCCTAAGCTTGAACAAGACAGCAAAGCCGCTGCTCCCAGCCAAAGACCAGAGCACATTTATGAAGCAACTGATCTTCTCTTCACCCCTTTCACCCACAAGCCTGCAGAGTAAAACCCAGAGTGGCACATCCAGCTTGGTTCACCTCTCCTCTGCTCCACACAGGCAGAAACGCTGCAAGGAACGTGACTCCTGTCCAAGTGCCTACAGCCAGCACAACCTGGCAGAGATCCATCCATGGATCACGGGGACCAGCAGGAGCTGCTGGAGGAGGGCAGGACACGTCACTCCCTGCACACAAACCCTCTCTGTATCACCTAAAGCCAGCTCAAAGCAACATTTGCAAAACCAGGTTAAATATCAGTGCATGACATCAACCACTGGCTTCTCTAATTTTGTATTTTTAAGATCAGATAAAAAAGGAAAGGATGATTTTTCCCTGAATGTCTCTTTAAAGATTTTCCAACAGCTTACACACAAAGCATTTAGACACTTTAATTTCCACTCCGATATGAATACTCTAACCCCAAATGAAACTTATTAAAAATTAAATTCTTATATTAAGTTTAATATGCGTCTCTTTTCTCCCCAGGTCCCATTAAACGCTCTCCCTACACACAATTTAGAAGACAGAAGAGATCCTAGAGAATATTTACAAAGAGAACAAAACCCCCTGAGGGTTTTTATGTTACTACAACATTAATCTATTTTAATCACACAACAGATTAAAAACAAACAACATTAAATGGTTCTGCAAAGTACAGACCAAAAGCCTATCTTTGTTGCACAAAAAAAAAAACAAAAAAACCCTCAGGAAAAAAATAAAGTGCTTGGAAATAGGGTTATTACGGTGTTCCACAGAGACAGAGCATAGCAAAATAACGACTGGGCCACCAGAGCTATGGGTGGGGAGAAGATCACAGAATCACGGAGCAGGCTGGGTTGGAAGGGACCTTACAGCCCACCCAGTGCCACCCGTGCCATGGCAAGGACCCCCCACCACTGTCCCAGGTTGCTCCAAGCCCTGTCCAGTCTGGCCTTGGGCACTGCCAGGGATCCGAGGGCAGCCACAGCTGCTCTGGGCAACCCATTCTATGACTACTGCAGCAGTTTTTTCTAGCCTTAATCTTGGTCACTCTGACGTCCTCACTATTTCCTCCAAGGCAGCCCCTGTCCTGTTCTCAACTGTGCCCTTTCCAGGTGTGAGCACCCCCCTGGCTACCCACAAACCCCGACTTCAGCTTTTGAGGGATGGAGCCCAAGGAGCAGAGCCGGTTCCTCAGAGCTTGCTGTGAGCAGCTGCTCTGAACAGCTCTGGTTTCTATCCCAGGCTCTAATATTTTATTCAGCTTTTAATTATTTACATCTATTTGGACAGTTTTGGTGCAGTGAACTAAAATATCTATTGAGCTGTCCACAGGTCACTCCCCTGAATCATCCCAGTGCATTTAGAGGCTGGAGCTGTTCATGGATAGCTCACTCTTCCAGTAGCACCATCTTGCTGGTGCTAACACAGAACCTCCTCTGCTGCTGCTGGGGCTGTCAGTGGCCTGGAGATCTCACCGGATGCACAGGGCTGTTTCTTCTCATCTTGAATAACCCAGTTAATGGTCCTTTTGTAATTGAGTTTGTCATCTCCCTGCCCACAAACTGTTGATGAAGAACAGCAGCATTCTCTGGGATCTTGCTGCATTCCGGATCAGATCCATACAGCCAAATCTTTCCAACAGTGACAAGCCAATGTGCTCCACCACAATTTCATAACCACCTTTGCCCAGAAGACACTGGATGGGACCAGTTATGCTGGAGCCCGAAATTACCTAAAGAAACCACAAAGAAAAAAAGAACTGATCTTGTTCAAAGGCAATGAGCTGCTAAGATTCCCTGAAACAAGTGGAATCATTTCACAGGGATGCTCTGATAATACAGGGTGCTCCAGGCAGCCCTTTTATCTCAACACTGCCAACCCAGCTGCCAAAGCAGCCAAAACTTCAAGGGAATGATTTGTGTAGTTACTCCAGATTTACCAGGAGATATTGCTGACACTGAACATCAGTGGGAGCAGCTGCAGTTGTTCCTGGCAGCATCACTATGGGTGTGGAGGGGGAAAGTGCAGGGGGTTCTGCACAACAGTCGTATTAAAATCCTCCACTATGTTTATTCAGTGGATTTACTCCCAACGTGGTGCAATCCCTGATAGGCTTTGATTACTTCATCCCATTCTTTCATTCATCAACATTCTTTCTTCCCAAACCAGCTGCTGCAATGGCTAATCCATGTTCACCGTGGAGGACAAAGGGGAGGAATGAGCAATCCCTGCCCCTGCTGCACTTTGGGTTGTCTCTGTCCAGGCTGGGAGCAGGGAGGGAGGACTGCTGAGCCCTGGGAGGGTACTGGGATCTGAAGGAGATCCACCTCCCTCCCTCTTCAGGACCAAGCACTGACATACAGCCCAAGAAAATACTCCTAAAGCCTGTCAGAGCATGTGCAGCACACAGAGATTTCCATCAGTGGCTGGAAATGTTTTCATGCCAGAGACATGGAGTGTCTGCCATCTGTCACCCCCGGAGTGACAGTAGTGAGGGATCCCAGGAGTCACCAGGCTTTGGGAGAAGGAACAAACCAGTTGTGGCCACAGCAGCAACACAGGCACAGTCCCAGACCTGGGACACATGGACAGGACATAGGACCCCTCTTAACTGATGGTAAATATGCACAAGGTATATCTGCCTTGGTGAGATCACAGCATCCCAGATGGTTTGGGTTGGAAGGGACCTCAAAGCCCATCTTTTCCCAACCTGCCATGGGCAGGGACACCTTCCAGTGTCCCAGGCTGCTCCAAGCCCTGTCCAGCCTGGCCTTGGGCACTGCCAGGGATCCAGGGGCAGCCACAGCTGCCAGGGCCTGCCCACCCTCACAGGGAAGAATTTATTCCTATATCCAACCTAAACCCATTCTCTGTCTGTTTGAAGCCATTTCCCTTTGTCCCGTCACTTCAGGCCCTTGTAAATAAACTTTCTCCATCTTTTTTGTAGGCTCCCTTCAGGCACGGGAAGGTCTCAATTAAGAGAGCTTTCACTGCTCTTACAGCTCGACAAAACTTTGTTTTGTTTTCAGTCTCAAGTATAAAACAAGTCAATGCCCCCTCTTAGGAACCTGCTTTAAAAACCAGAGGATGTATATTCAGGGCTTGCTTTATTTGCATTGCAGTTTTTAGCCTCATGGAAGGGAAAGCCTTTCATATAATGGTATAACTTCAAGATCTAAAATAACCACAAAAAAAAAAAATATGATGAGACTTCTGATAAAATCATGAAAGGCAGTAAATGTTGCATCTTATTACCACTCCATGGTAATTCAGCTTCTCTTAGTGGTAATGGCCTCTCTAACAGCAGACAAGAGCTGTTGTTGAGCTCTGCTAATGATGCAGGAGATGGAACTGTGAGGCAGCTGAAGCAGCAGCTCCTTCCAGGGCCACACACTTGGCAAGGTAACATTATCTCTGCATTTTACAGGTTTTCACAGTAAAAAATCACTCTTCAAAACCATATGCAATAATATTGTGAACGAACTTTAAGCTGCTTAAGTAACCATCAGCTCACAAAAGGAAGAAATGAAGTAGCTGTGCCATGATGAATAGATGGTGTAAAAGTGTGTCAGTGCCACCATCAGTGGCTGAATCTCTGCAGGGTTTTTCCATTCACCTGTTTGAAACTGGAGAGGCACCAAACCCACACCTGGATTTGAACCAGCTGCTACAGCTAGGAGACATCAGCTTTAAAAAAATACCTGTAAATACTTAAGGATGATAAATGCTCAGATCCATGTTTATCCAAGCTCCTGGCACACCACCTTTGGGTCACAGAATCACAGAATCACTAAGGTTGGAAAAGACCTCTAAGATAATTGAGTCCAATCACTACAAAACCAAAAAATGACCTTCAGAACATCCCCTGTCACACACCACAGTGTGAGGACAGGGTCCACTTCCCATGCTGATCCTTTACCATTCCAAGGGTTGAAGTATCCACCCAATGTACAGCTCCAAAGGATCCCCCAACACCGCGTGTGAGTGAGTGTGGATTAAATACTGACTCAGAAGGAAAAGCACCACTGTTTGCAGCAGCAACACAAGGGTGAGATCTCAGCACTCTCACAGTCAAAGGATTTGGGGGCAAGTGTGAAGAAAGTTTTTCATCTTCCTATTCCCAAAATAATCCTGGGTATCCATTTCAAAACTCCAGTTCTGGATATCAGGAACGACAACAGAGCAGCTCATTGAAGTATAAGTTATTCAGGGAGGAGTATTTCACCCAAATAAGTGCAATGATTATTGGTTGCAATATCTGATACACAAAAAACAGAGCAAAGAAAAACAGAATAAGAAAAATATACTTTCTCCATTTGTGCTATTTTCTTGAAATTTAATTTTCAAGGGATTCTTGATGCCAGCCTCTTTCCACACCAGTTTGTAGTCAGGCATCATTAAGTTTGGGAGTTGGTGCTGGGCTACCATGTGCAGCCTCCTCCTCTTTGCTAAACAACTCCTGTCCCACACTGAAAAAATAAAATTACTCTTACTAAATGGATTTCACTTTTTTAAAAACAGAAGAACACATTGTCTCCTACACTTTAAATTCCAATACAGCAAATTAAATGAAAACAAAGTACACACTGCCAAATGTTCTTGCTAATAAGATTAAAATCACTCTAGAAACTGGACATTAGTTAATCTTCCAGCTAAGAATATCACGTAGAGAAGACATGAGGATCTTGCCAGTAATCTTAAAATAAAGACTGATAAGGCAAAAAAATAACTCACAGCAGCTTGTGCTCTGTTAATGTTCTCGTTGGTGGTTAATACACCCAGCATCAAGGGGTGCTCACTGATCCACGGTGCTTCTCCAAAATCATTCCCAGGAAGAAACAGTCCAGAAGGGTATATATTTAATACAGTATCACTTTCAGGCTAAAAATGTGCTTTCAGCTACTAAATCCCTTTCTGAAAGAGCTGACCTCGTGTTTGGGCATCAGCCCCTGCTTCTGTTGTGTTGCTGGCATAACAGAGGAGCAGAGCTCTGAGCACTGCCCTGCCTCCTCTGGCCTGACACCCCAGGCTGTGGCCCCTGCCCTGGGANCCACTCCAGGGGAGGTGGCAATGAGGGGGCTCCCAGGGGACACAGGCACTGCAGAGCCTTTGGAAAGCTCTGCTTGGGGAATGTGCTGGAGCAGGGAAAGGACCATGGGCTGCTTTGGGATCCCCACAGCTGCTGCAGACTCCAGGAGAATCCCTTCTCTGGCTCCTTGGACAGCTCAGCCCGAGTGACTGCCCAGAGGACACACCACCACTGCAGCAGCAGAGGGAAATGAGGAAGATCAGAACGTGGACCTGTTCTGAGCCTGCAGTGCCTTCCTGGAGGAGGATTTAGCTCCTCTGGGTCTGCTGGGCAGCCCCAGGGATGAGATTTGCATAGTGGGCCTCCTATCCCAGAGCAGATACTGATCACTGAGCCAGGCTGCTGCCAAGCTCACTGAATTCAAACATCTTGACAAGCCTTACCAACATGACCAGAACTGAACTGAGTTTCAGCAGCTCTTCTCTTGGGAGTGGAGGGGAGTTATCAGTCAAGCCCAAATGTGAACAGGACCTAAACAAGAGCTAAAAAGCAGAGGAATTCTAACCCTGCCTCTCATTTGTTTCTTGGAAATCCATTTCTTAGATAACTAAAAGGCATATAAATAATGGAAAAGAATCTGCACTAAGTAGATCATTTGTTTTCAGGGACGTAAGTGGCAAATGCTGAATTTCTTTCTCATCTTGCCTTGAGTTGTAGCAAACTGTCACTCTTACATGGGCAGCAAGGGAAAAACATACTTATTATTAGAAAACAATCACTGCCAGATCTGATAACAATCTGACATTAACAACTGTGGGGATTCTGCTGCCAAGGATGTCTTGTGTTATTTAGAAAACAAAAAAGAAAAAATCCTGAGGGGGAAAGCACACAAACAAATAATTGTTTTACATCCTATTAATAAACCTCTACAGCTCATGCCTTCCTCAGAAAATGTTTTCGGTCCTGCCATCACCTTCCGGACCAAGTTACCAAATGACATTTAACATTCCAGAGGTTAGAAAAAACAATCACAGCTGTCCTAGAGTCTGCCACAAACACGAGGGGGTGCTGTTTTTATCCAGCCATTCTACAGTGGGACATGACCTCCTTTTTGTAGTGGCTCCTGCTCTCCCCCATAGCCAAGGCTGGAAGGATTTACTCCCTCCTTTGTTTTTCCAGTCTTAATCCCTGTTTGCAGCACGAGCTCCAACGGCAGCACCATTCACAGAGCCAACCACATTACAGAGGTCGAGATCAGCTTTCAGGTGACTTGAGTTGGGTACAAAACTCTCCACGTGGCTTCTGACTTCCAGCTTCCAGCAGTGCGGGATCTGTCAACCTACTGACCCCATCCACACCAAGCTAAAGCCTTTGGACAGCAAATATTTTGGTTTTACATTCTGAGGATGCACCTAAATGGACCCCAATGTGCACAGGCAGTAACAGCATTAAGTGGGTGGTAAAATACCAGAAGGTTTTTGAGGGTTTTACAACCTTCACCAAAGGCTGTAGGATAGTTTGACTTCTCCACAACAGGTCAGGAAGTCACTAAAAAAAAAATCAGACTTATCACAGCATTGAAGGGGTCAGAAAACCATGTGCATATGCAGATGCCTCTAAGTAGGTGAAGCAACAATCTAGGTGGTTCAAATAAAGGAAGACAAACTTTCATTTTAGTTTTTACATGTGTCTTGAAGGATTCAACCACAGCAGGCACTGCAGCTGCCAAAGTTCCTGTATTCACTGAAGTCACTAAGTTCATTGAAGTTCCTGTGTCCACTGCTCATGTTGAATTCACAGCAAAATCCTTCTCAGTTGTTGGGTTTTTTTTACACAGTTGATGTTACCAGTGTGTACTGTAGTTTCTTACTGAGTTTGTATCTGTTCCTAGATTTTACAGCAAAAGGCTTTTTTAGACAAGTTCAGGTCCTGTGTGTGCAGACAAAGTGGGGATTTGAGTGGGCTGTGTGGAAAGATTTTTCACAAAACACTTTCCCATCTGAAAATGAAATTTTACTTCTTCACTGGTATTACCTGGAGTTCAACATAAACCTTTGCATCCTGCACCATTCTGCATTACTGTCCTCACCCCTTGGTAATGACCTCCTGCAAGTTAAACCCTCAGCGGTGCCCCCAGGCTCACAGAAGCCACTCCAACACTGAAAATGGGATAAAAGCTGCAGCCAGGCCTTAAGCACATCACAGAAATCTCTCTGTCTTTAAAGGCCCCCTCTGCATTCTCATGGCCTTTCCTAAACACAGACAGCCACCCAGTACCTGTGTGACAGACACAAGGCATGTCCTGGACTGCCCCACATTTATACACGGTGCTGGATTTAAACCGAGACCCTGCCCAGGACTGGCTGGGGCAGCCAAGGCATCACTCACAAACCACGGGGAGCCTCCAGCAGTGACAGTGTCTGAGAGGGCTGAACCCAGGGGGCACAGAGCCACAGAATCATGGCATCCTAGAATGGTCTGGGCTGGAAGGGCCCCTAAAGATCATCTCATTCCACCCCTCTGCCACATACTGAACTTCATTTAGCTCCAACACCTCCACCAAATCCCAAACTTCTTGAGAACAGGTGCCCCAATCTCACAGCTACCCCCTCCATGGCTTGTAAAAAGCCTTTGCAAGATGAATCCCACAAACAGGAGACTCCCTGGTTGGACTTTCTTCCTCCGCTGTCCTCTTCACTGTCCTTGTTTTGTTCTGGTTGCTTGGTTGGGGTTTTTCCCTGGAGTGGTGGAACACAGAGCTTGTGAAGTGTGCAACCCTGGCAGCCCTGGAGCTGCTCCTGCCCCAGCCATGCTCTGGGAGCTCTTCTCCTCACACTCTCCAGTTAATGCCTCTGGAGGGTGACCTGGGAACCGACTCTTCCCTGGCGTGAGTGCAAATCACTTGCCAAGTTTAGTTTCGTTTCGATTGTGCCTACCAGGGAAGGGTCACTTAAAGACTCCATCCGCTCCTTCCTTGTCTCAAAAGATTATAATTTGTCCATTGCAATTCACATCAGGATGCAATTTGGCAGGTAAGTTAGAAGTCTGGAGGCAATTATTTTTCTTTCTGAGGAGAAATGGGTTATATTCATTCATTTATTTCTCAGTTATTTATTTTAAATGGAGCACAGAGGGGGGAAAAAAGGGAAAAGAAAACAAGATGGGTTTAGATTTTATGATAGGATTGACACTTGATGTTTTGACATCTTAGCAGGGTTGATTATACTGATATATGCAATCCATGCATCTAATTCTACCCGAGAGGAAAGGGCTGTAACAGGAGCGTCTCAGCTCTTACAGCTAGGTATTCATGTGCCAATGAAAACAACCATTATGGCAAATCCTTAGGACTCACCTCCACAGAACAGTCACAGTTATTATTAGCTAGTGTAAATCACCTCATTTGTAACAGATGAAATTTCTTCCTTTGAATCCGATGAGTGATGTGCTGCTCTCAGCTTACCAGGAAACACCTTTCTTACACTTCTATTTCCTTAGAAACACAGCCAAAAACTACATTTAAATCATACTCCGTTTTTTACAGCAGCACACATGACAGGGACCTTCCTGCCCAGGAGCTGACCCTGCTCTGACCTCTCTTGCCAAACGCACCCTGATATTCTCACCATCATCCAGCCTTGCCAGTGCCTATGTGTTCTCTGGACACCACAAATTAAAGGGTGAATGCCCAGATCTAAGGAATAACCTGGACAAAACAGAAAAGATTAAATATAGATGAGTGGCTCTTCCCCAGCACAGCCTCCATGTACAGCTCTGGTGGACTCTGGTGGAGGTCAAGAGAGTTTTCCAGCTGGACTTTTCCAGACGCTGCTATATTACTTATATTTTCACTAGTTTCACTATTATCTCTCTACCCTATATGGTTTTCACATGGTTCAGAGAATAACTACCAGAAGCCTTTTCTTTTCTCATTTGTGCTCACCAGATGGATTTGGAAAAGAATTCCACTGAGCTCAGATCTGTCAGCAGGACGGACTCAGCCCGTCACCCTGTCCCAGCATCCCAGAATGGTTTGGGTTGGAAGAGACCCTAAATATCATCCATTCCCATTCCCTGCCATGGCAGGGACACCTCCCACTGTCCCAGGCTGCTCCAAATCCCAATGTCCTGCCTGGCCTTGGGCACTGCCAGGGATCCAGGGGCAGCCACAGCTGCTCTGGGCACCTGTGCCAGGGCCTGCCCACCCTCGCAGGGGAACAATCCCTTCCCAATTTTCAACTTCACTCTACACTCAGTTACCTTCCTATCAATCGCTAAATTCATTCCCAACCTCATTTCCATTTTAAGACGCAAATTATTAGAAAAGGGGGGTTCCAGGAACTCCTGTTAGAGCAAGTGATTACTTATTTCAGCAGTTAAAAGGAAGATGCAGTAAGTTTTATTTTAGCCAATTAAAGAAGGTCCATGTGAGCTTCCCATGAGCCCCAACCAATTCCACATGAGCACAGCAATGTGCAAAGCTGCCTCTGAAACAGTTCAGTGAGCACTAGCCTAGAATAAACTTGCCAGATCAGATCTTTACTTGAAAACTGAATTTTGGGAAACTGCAGCTTTACTTGCGAATCTTTTCAGGCATCGTGCCCTGTGAAACAGCCAGTGAGACTTCTCTGACATTCCAGCGGAAGCCCAAGTTTTACCAGAGACTGCAAAGATTTAAAGTCACAGTAAAATCTCACCTCCAGGTTCTGGGGCCCCACTTCCCTTATCAATTAACCTGTCAGCCGACAGTCAGCTCTAATTAATTTAATCCTTTTTTAATGAAAAGAATTTGCCTAGAGCACAGACTGTCAGCTCCAGAACCAGTCTCCAATTGGGACATGTCGCAGCAAACCATTAAATACCTGCAGGGAACCCAACACCAGTAGCAACCTCACACTCCCCTTGGCTTCTGCAGGCATACATCATGTTATTTTTCCATGTCTCTACCCTGCTGCCACAAGAGGCTCCTTCCTACAAAAACCTGCCCTTGCATTTGGCCCTGATGCACCTTTGTTCCAGCTGCTTGCAGCTGTGTTTGTGTATCCATCATCCCAGAGCAGAGAGGTTCCCAGATAAAATCCTAACACCAGGGGCCTCTGAGAAAGTATTTTCTGGAGAAAACTCAGTGTCTGAGATGGAGATTTCTCAAAATGCACAGAAGGAATGTCATCCAGAACCCTGGCTCCAAGAATAAGATTTTAGACTATTTCTTTTAAAATTATACAGTGACAGACTTTGTGGATTCCATGGACACTCAGACTTTATGGACACTGAGACTTCACAGACACACCACACTCCCATCCTCTGGAAGAGCCACGGCTTGGAAAAGAACTCCCCACTCACCATCCCTGTGGTGTGCATTCCCCAGGTGGGAGGAGATGGACACAGGGAGCTGTTCTCTGGGTGTGTTGCATTAGAAAAACAGGGATAATCCCTATGCTAATGATCCCCCTGCTCCCCTTGACTTCAAAGGGCCTGGGATTACAGCTGTAATCTTCTGCAAGTGTTAGCAAACAAAATTACAAGTTTTAACTCTACAGGTTCCAACAAATTCCCCTTGCCCTCCATGCAGCAACAGACTTAAAAATAGATGTAATGAGCAGCTTTGGATCTGCATAAATCCCCTCTGGAGTTTATTAATGATTTCATTTCTGGCAAGACACCATGTCAAACGAGGGAGCATTATTAAAAACACACATAGATATACGTACCTGAAAGTGCATTCCTGCAGATGCTCAGGGAGAAAAGGAGGCTGTGTAATTTTGGTTTACCTTTTAAAGAACATGATTGTAACGGCGTGTAACTCTAAAGCCTTTTGTTCTCAGAACTAATTGCAGCTCTCCAAGGGACGCCTGAATCTGCAATTATTTTTACATTCGAGAAAATGGGATTTGAAGGTTTACCATGGAATCATGGAATGGCTGGGGTTGGAAGGGACCTCAAAGCTCATCCAGTGCCACCCCTGCCGTGGGCAGGGACACCTCCCACTGTCCCAGGCTGCTCCCAGCCCCAGTGTCCAGCCTGGCCTTGGGCACTGCCAGGGATCCAGGGGCAGCCACAGCTGCTCTGGGCACCCTGTGCCAGGGCCTGCCCACCCTCCCAGGGAACAATTCCTGTCCAATCTCCCATCCAGCCCTGCCCTCTGGCAGTGGGAAGCCATTTCCTGTGTCCTGTCCCTCCATCCCTTGTCCCAAGTGCCTCTCCAGCTCTCCTGGAGCCCTTTCACACACTGGAAGGCCACAATAAGGTCATTCCAGAGCCTCCTCTTTGCCAACAACCCCAACTCTCTCAGTCTTTCCGGACAGCAGAGCAGCTCCACCCCTTGGAGCATCTTCATGGCCTCCTCTGGACTCATCCCAACCTTTCAAGTCCTGTATTCAAACACAAGCAGTTCCGACCGTGCCGCTGTTTGTTCCTAATCTGCACAAATAAACGTGAATTATTGCTCCATGCAGCTCCCATTTCACACCACGGCTGCTGGTGCATGAAATCCCAGGAATGTGCTTGCTCTCAAGGCAAGGTTCAGCACGTCCATCAGCAAACCACCCTCAGGAAATTCGCTCCTGGCTGATGTGTTGTTGTTGCAAGAAGAGAAATCTCAAACACACTGTCTCAGAAAGTATGTGCTGCCTCCACCTCCCGTTTATTCCTCAGGGGAAAAGGTAAATACAGTATAAGCAATTTCTTTTTTTAAAAGGAAAACAGTCTAACCTGCCTGAGATGTAGGGAAATCATTTACCTTCTGCCTGTCAGAGCAAGTTCTCTCTGTGCTTTTTCCATATTAAAACCACAGCCCAACAGAATGGATTCACTCCATCTACAGAGGGCAAAGTTTAAGTTGCAGAGAGAAAATGAAAGCCCAGTGATAAACTCTGGGTTTTAAGCAGTGCTTAAGTTCCATGGTTAGCCAAAGGAAAGCAAATAAAACCTAAATATTCAAATTGAGACTGCTAAAGTCTGTTTATCATTTCCTGAAGAATCAGCTCAAAGACAGAATCCTATTCCCTGCCTCCTGTTTGCATTTGGAAATTACTTTATCCATATTATGTTTACTAAAATAAGCAACATGAACACATAAATTCTGAAAGCAGGCTTTTACTCACAAACTTGGCTGATCCCTGAGCTTTGAAGTTTCCATAGCTGCCCTGTTTTTTTTGGCCACTCCTCGTTCTGACTGTTAGCAGTAGAAAAATCATAAAACATTGCAGAAAAATGCTAGAGCTTCTTTGCCAAAACAAGTAACGTCCCCCCTGTAGCATCTTTCTGAATCACTTCCAGGAACATCACAATGATGCTTCTCCCTCTCTTCCCCACGCTCTGCTTACCAACAGTGCCTGCCTGAGCACAGCAAACACCACTGGAACAGGAACAGGAACATCCTCATTCCCCTGCCACGCTGCCGGTACCACCTGGGCACACACTGGGACTGACCTGGCTGAAGATCCCGACTTGCTACTCACTCACAAGCACAAAAAAGAGTTAAAAACTGCTTAAAAAGGAGCAATTGCAGGAAATGTCAGGTTACAGAGTCTCTCACACACTTGTGAATGTACCCATTTTATTTTATCCCCTAAGTCACACAGGATTAGCAATATCAGCTACTCAGAGAACCCCAAAAGGTTTGAGTTGGAAGGGACCTCAAAGCCCATCCAGTGCCACCCCTGCCATGGGCAGGGACACCTCCCACTATCCCAGGCTTCTCCAAGCCCCAATGTCCAGCCTGGCCTTGGGCACTGCCAGGGATCCAGGGGCAACCACAGCTTGCCTGGGCACCTGTGCCAGGGCCTGCCCACCCTCCCAGGGCAGAATATCTTCCCAATATCCCAATATCTACCCACCTACCCCTGCCCTCCTTCAGTTTAATGCATTCCCTGTGTCCTGTCAGACCCAGCTGTGAAGTCCAGGGCTCCAGGGTATTTCCCTGCAGCTCCCTGGAAACCCCTGGGGGATTTGGGGTGCGCCAGGAGGGTGGGCAGAGCAGGGCTGGGGCTGTGCTGACAGGGAAGGGCAGCACCAACACTCCCCGAGGATGTGGGACTGTGCCCCTGTGCTGGCACAGCCCAGCTGGCCCAAAGGGCTGCAGGACAGTGACCACCCCAAAGGGACTGTCCTGCTGGGGACACCCCACTTTTGGGGACCCTGGCACAGCCATGCCTGCCTTCTCAGGACACATTAACGCGCTCCAAACACAAGAGGTTTCATTGCTTTTATGTAAACTGCCAGAGAAATCAAAACCATCATTAGAGACAAGTTACCCGCTAATCTGATTTTTAAGTATGCCCAGCAATCAACTTTAAATTAACGATAATATCAAACTAAAAGGTGAAGATGGATCACTTCCTGTCACACCCACAGACCCCCTAAGATAACAGTGTGCGAGTGCCTCTGTTTTTTTAATTATTATTTCTTTCAAATGCCTTTGTTAAGCCTTTATTCCAAGTTGCCAGCCCCCTAACTGCAGGAAAATGGCAATGACTTCCCCTGGGCTGGTGAGGAGATGCCACACACCATCCCCCAGCTGTGTCCCAGCACTCTCTGAAGCATGGTGGCTGTGGCAGCTCACTGTGCTTAGGGTTTGCTTCACCCAATTATTTGTTTGTCACTGAGAGACCTGCGTATCGAGCAGGTATTGTTAAGTTATTTTTGGCCCCAATATAGTGCCAAAACATAATGAGGCCTTGAGGTGAACAACCACCTTGGCAGCAAGGCAGTAAGCTGATGTGCTGTTGAAAGGCTGGAGAGCAATTAGGTTATTTCAGTAGGAGGAGATGCTGGACAGGGCATGTGAAGACAGAGAAAACAAGCTTAAGTATTAAAACACCAACCCCTCCTTCAAGTTGTCAGCTATTTAAGCAAGATGTTAATTTACTGCATGCTGGATTGTCAACAAATTTAATTTTTTAATTAATTCAAAAGATGCACAGACTTGTCCCACATGCACATATTGCCCAAGCCCTTTCCAGACAAGTGGAACAGCTTGCCAGATGATTGTTATCACCATTTAATTGTATTACAGGGATTCCCACAAGTGCTGGCCATGGGCCTGGTGTGCACAGAGTGAGGGGCTGTGCACACAGGGCCAAAGGTGGCCTGTGGAGGGATAACTTCAGACCAAGAGTCAGCATCAGATACAGCGAGCAGATCCAGAAGCAGATGGAAAAACAGCTCAGTCGAGGCCCATCACCCCCCGAGGCAGCTCACAGGGTGCCAAAGGCATGGAGTGACCTGAGGAGCACGAGGGTAGGGCACAAGTCCTCTCTGCTGCTCTGTGGGTGTCACCTGGTGCCCACGGGACTGCTCAGTGAACGGTGTCACACCCCCAAACACACCTGGCACTGCACAGCGCTGGGCTCTGCAGAGGATACCCTCAGGCACCATCTGTGGGAAGTGCTTCTCACCTGTCTGACTGATCAAACTGGGCTTTATATACCCAAACTCGACATCACATCCTGTCTGCATCACAGGAAGTGCACACAGCATCGGAGGGCAGCATTGGGCCATGTTCTTTTAAAGAACCACAGAATGGGTTGGGTTGGAAAAGACCTCAAAGCTCCTCTCATTTCAACCCCCCTTCCATGGGCCACCTTCCACTAGACCAGCTTGCTCCAAGCCCCACCCAACCTGGCCTTGGATACTTCCAGACTTTAAGAAGATACTTATTTTTGTAAAATATTTATGCAGATACACCTACCTGTAGAAGATAAGCACTTTCCAAGTACATATTCATAGGTCACTGCTTTGGGCATAACATAGCTAGAGAAATCATTGGGAAATACAAAAGCAGGTACAACAGCCAATTTTTAGGAAGGAACACCGACCCCCCAGCATTGAAAACAGCTGTTAGACAAGAAAAATTACCTTTGCAACACAGAAACAAGAGTTTTCTAATTCAATCCATAGAGCCAGTTGGTTTTGCTTTACCCTTTCAAGTGGTCAGGGATGAGGTTCTGTACCCAAAGGTTATGATTTCTCTTGGAGCCTGGACTGAGCAGGTCCCGGGGAGCTGTTAGCTCATGGCTGTGGCTGAGGGCTGGCTGCAGACGACAGGACATCTCTCTTGCTGCATGCAGCTGGTCTACAGCTGGACATAATGAACCTGATCCTAACAGACCCAATTCGGCTGACCCGGCTTGTTCTAGGAGTCCCCAGGGGAACAATGAGCTCAGCTGCCCCACCTAAGCTCTGGATGTGGACACACCAGTGGCCACAGATCTGGACAGTGCAGAGATTCCCAACCAACTGGCTTCCCAAGCCCAGGAAACTCAAACTCACTACAAACGGGAACTTGTAACAATAAAACAAGGCTGTTGCTCAGATCTCACAAATTACTGTGTTGTGTGTCTGCCTCCAACCCAGGACCGTCAGGTTACAGCTGCACAGGGAGCAGCACCAGAGGCACAGGGACGTCCCCAGGGCCAGTGTCAGCTCATCCCTCTGACCACTCCAGGCACTTGCTGGTGTGTTCTGAGGGCTCCTCACCCCGTCTGCAGCCAGACACGACTGGGAACTGGGTTCAAGTGGGAACTGGGTTATAATGAGCTGGTTGCTCAAGAACCACGTCTTCAAAATGACTGCCTGGAGCACCTTTAAATGTGTCTGATGCAGCCACGGGATTTCTCTTGGCGTGGGGAAAGAGGCTGAACCTGGTGTTCCAGGATTGCTCGGATTGCTCCTGAGCATGCTCTCATCCCTGAATGTGTTCAGAGAACCTGGCACAACCCTTCCACTCTGCTCCTTCCAAAACCCTGACTGTTTTCCATCTTTCCACCCACATGGTAAATCTTTCCCAGATCCCAAAGGCTCTGGAGGCTGTTTATTCACACAGCAACAATCCTCACCTTCAAATCAGCACCCACTTGACTGGGAGTTAGAAACACTAGGCTGAACTTCTGGCAGTGAATGAAGACCAAGATCATTCCTCTGCCTTTCCTGACGAAGAGATGAGGTGAGAGCCCAGGAGTTCACCCCATTTCTTCCACATGAAAACTATGCAAGACCTGTTTAGACCTCAGGAAGATCATCAGGAGAAGCTGAAGAACAGTACCTAAAGAAGCTCTCCTAGATGCAATCAGATGGAAGAGGGAAGATTCCAGCTCTCATAGGGAGTGTCAGAAACTCGGCATCAGACTTTCCATCTATCACAGCCTGAAGTGTCTCCCTGCCTCAGTAACCAAAATACCTGAGGATCAACTGCCTCGGGAGAGCAGTTCCCTTAATGACAACGGTCTCTTTGTGCTACCCCAGGGTGCCAGAAGAGCTGGTATTTGTCGTTCCAGAGCTGACCCACCCCTGAGGCTGAGATCCACAGCAGGCACTGTGCTCCTGGCACAGCTTCCCACCCATTCCCAGGGCCAGTAGGTCCTATCTGGTGCTGAAAAACTGCCAAAGTCAGATTTTAATAATCGTTTGTCTCAGCAACATGGGTAAGGAGAAAAGAAAAATCCCAACAGTTATTATCACAGGACAGAACAAACTGGTGCTGAGGTCCCCAGGCAGCTCCCACACCTGCTGAACGCTGCACAGGCTCCAGGCATACAACCCCAGCAATAAACCCAGCCAGCAGCAGCAAAACCAGGGCCTTGCTCATCTGCTTTTGATTTTTAAACGCTGCTTCTCTTAATAAATGAAGTTTCAGTGCTTATGGGACCAACAACCTAGTAAATGAACTAAGTATTTATTTGTGGCTTTATTACTTGGCAGACCCATTTCCATGGAGTCATTTTTCCTTAGGACCCAGCTTGCTCTGCAGCAGCTGTTTTCTATTACCAGGCACTCAAATTCCTTTGCCTCTAATTTCCAAAAGTGCCCACTAACTTGAAGTATTTGGGAACTACAGCAAATGGCTGTGGGAGCTCAGCAGCACTTTCACCTCAACCCTCTTCCCAGGTTCTTCCCCATCTCCCTCACCAAGGCCTGAGCTGGCCCAGGTGGCTCCAGTTCTCCAGATCCCCTAAGCCTCCAGACCCCCCAATGTTTGTGAAACCCCATGAAGGACCCTCAGAGTGACCCAGGAGAGGCTCCCACAGGGGCTGGGAAGAAGGTGGTTTGGCCCATGCCATGTATGACTTCTGAATCGTTAAAGGTGAGAGGGGAACAGGAGGTCTGGGGAGCTCCTCTGACTGTGAACAGGAGACTGGAATAAATAAGGGGGCGTTGGAGGGCTCGGAGCATGCTCTGAGGGTGCCTCGAGCCAGGATTTCAAGTGCCAGGGGAAATCCTGCTGCACTACCACAGACTCCAGCTCTGGTGGGGTTTAGGTCTTGCGCTGCTTGACTTGTAAGCTCTCTCCTGGCCCCACTCTAAACAGTCTTAGCAAGTTGAGCTCTTCAGCTCCAAAAAAAGGAAAAGAGAGAGGTTTCTTGGGAACAAAATTTTTGGTTTAGAAATTCTTCCCTGTGAGGGTGGGCAGGCCCTGGCACAGGGTGCCCAGAGCAGCTGTGGCTGCCCCTGGATCCCTGGCAGTGCCCAAGGCCAGGCTGGATGGGGCTTGGAGCAGCCTGGGACAGTGGAAGGTGTCCCTGCCCATGGTAGGGGGTGGGAATAAGATGAGCTTTAAGGTCCCTTCCACCCAAACCATTCTGGGATTCTACAGTTCTGTGTAGAATTCACAGAAGGATGCCCCTCCCAGCTCCCACCTCACTCTCCCAGCACATGTAAGTCAAGGCCATGAACTTGACTCTAAAGGGCACTTCACTCAGTTTATCTGCGCCTTTGTTTGCTACTTTCTAAGTATACATTGATACTAGCTTTTTTAAACCACTTGAACACCGTGCAAGGCCCTTTCAGACACTTGAGGCCTCTCTCAGCCAGTCACATCCAGCTAGGGAAACAGAAGCTGCGACACTGAATGCCTGAATGCACTGGACAACAGCAGGACAAGTGCTGATGGCAGCTGAAGCTGTGTCCTGACCCTGGGCTGGTCCTCCAGCACCTTGGTGGGGCAGCCCCTCTGCCCTGCCCCAGGCTCTGCCTCCTCCCCCCCATCCTTCACTTGAGCAACTCAGCTGCAGAATTACCTTACTTTTTCTTTTTTTTTCTTTTTTTCCCCTGTGTTTGGGTTTCTGGTGAGAAATCACTCAGCTCACACTGTCTGCCAGGGCAGCAGCCAGGTGGGGGAGGAGAATGGGACCTGCTGGGAACAGGGACAGCAAAAGGGGCTTCAGTCCCCCTCATTCACCAACGTCCAGTAGGGATAAGAAAAAGGAAATCTCAGTGATCCTGGGTGGCTGAGAGTCCCAGGGTGTCCCAGGGTTTATTCCTGTGGCTCTCATCCAGCAGAGCACTTAAGTAAATGCTGAGTGTTAACAAGTGTCTGGAGGCAGCGGAGCAAGGAAGCACAACACTGAGCTGAAGCCTGAACAAGGAGAACTCAGGGTCTCTTTATTCTGCCCCGAGCCTAGAAATGCTCTCTCACAACCCCCTCCATCTCCGGAGACTCACAGCATCCCTTCATGACCAGGCCCTGCCTTTTCCCTGAGAAAGCTAAAAATTCACCAGATTAAAATTTCAACCTTCACAAACTCTTCTTTGCCACCAGAAGCAACGTGGTAGCTCTCACTGGGAAGCCTGATTTCAGTTTTTCTGCCTACTCAGACAAATATTATTGCACTCAGGTCATACACTGAAGAGTTTCTTCACATGTTCAGACTGTGTTTTTCTAGGAAAAAAAAAAACAAAACCCAAGATTTTGGAAAGGAACAGTGAGATCTGGCTGTGGTTCTCCACTCCTATTCCCACACTTTGGAAAACAACGACTAATTCATAGAACTTCATGGGCTTTTGTGGGCAGTCTGCATGATAAAATAACATCTGACTGTGTGGGATCGTTTTGTGTGGAGAAACATTTAAAATACACCAGGGTGGTGATTAATCATGGAATGGTTTGGGTTGGAAGGGACCTCAAATCTCATCTCATTCCAGCCCCTGCTGTGGACAGGGCCACTTCCACCAGACCTTGTCGCTCCAAACCCTGTCCAACCTTTTTGAAGGCAAAAGGCATTCTTGTTTGGGGGACAGCTGAGAACCAGAAGGAAAAAAAAGCCTTTCTGCTTTGGTTTTAAGCACCTTTTAAGACTTTATTAAAAAAACAACAAAAAAAAAAAACCAAAAAGGAAAAAACCCCCCACAATTCCTGTAGATGTCCTTGCAAAACTCCTACTGTCATCCAGAGTGTCAAGACTGTAGGATGTGGGATATTTTGGGGTGCTTTTTCTTTTTTAAATTACAGTAGCTGTCTAACAGCCCTTACCCAGGCTGTGTAACTGTGCCAAGTGAGGAGGCATTAGATCCTACGGGAGAAGGGCTTGGGAGGGGACCTGGAGGGTTGGTGGCACCGCTGGGTGTTTGGGGAAGCCTGGGCAATCCGTGCACCCCACGGCCACACCCTGAGAACCCTCGGCACAGCTCTCCTGACTTCACCTTGGAAGAGAGGCTGGTGGTGCAACTTGGATGGTGGCTGGGAATCAACCACTTCTCTCTAGATAAAGTAAGTTAAGTTAAATTTAATTTATGGCCATTCCTTCTTGCCTTTTTTTTTTTAAATTTTATTTTTGAGCCCCGCAGGGCACACAATGCCCACAATATTCCAGGGTGCTGCTGGAGGCAGCGCTGCTGCCCTGGAGGGCTGGGGGGACAGTGGCACATTGTGGGAATGCTCTGTGCCAGCTGGTCCCTCCCTCCAGCCGGCGCTCCCCCAGAGCCCTGTGGGCCCCTTACAACCCAAGCAAGGGGCTGTGGAAGCCGAGTCCATCCAGAACCAACACGAAATGACAAACCCAGCATTGTCCAGCGCTATCTACGGCCACACATCCATTGTGTGGTGTCCTTGGCCTCAGCCCCGGGTTAAACCCAGTGCCAGGCTGAGCCTCCTGGCAGGAGTGGCTCTGCTCAGGTGACACCTGATGGAAACGTGGCCCCTCTGCTGTGACATTGCTGCGCTTTTCCACTGGAAATGAAATGCATTTGATAAGATAACAGAATGTCTGGCACAGCACAGTGAAGCTATGCAAGGGAGAGAACAGAAGGGGGAAAAAAAAAATCTTGTATAAGCAGCAAAACAATACAGCTTTATCTAATCTCAGCAACTTATTGCTGCTTGTCTGCCTGTGTGTGTTTTACTGACAAAATAAAATAAATTGAATCAGCTCACACACGATAACATGCTCTTTCCTACCTCATACTAATTGCTTGGCTAATTGATGTTTGTTGAACTTTCTCCATTTCATTGAGTGATTAGGTACAAAGCTAACAGTTGACATCTGTAGGCGCTTAACTGGCGTCTGTAATTACTGTTAATGTTAAATAATTGTTAGTTAATTGGAGTGGTAACTGACTGAATGGAATCCAGATTGTGAGGCAAAAAGAGACCTAGTTAAATAAACATACATTTTCAGAGAAAATAACATTTTATTACAAGGGAGAGACTAACAGCAGGCCAGAAAGGGGAGGTCTGCAGGATGCTCCACTCACCAAATCTCACAGCAGCCTCCAGCCTGGACTTCCCCAACCACAGGTATGGCAAGGCAGATCTCTGTCACCAAAACACTCCTATCCCAAGATTTTTTCCACTTTCTTTTGAACCAATTAGCTCAATTTTAGAGCCCAACACTGATATCTTTTTTGAGAAAATCAAATATAGGCTAATCTACAAAACAAATATTCCCTCCATATTAGATACAATTGTGTTAGCAAATATTGCCATTTTGCTCCCAAGCCCAGAATAGCTTGACTTTGCAAAAATCCACAGCCTTAAATGAACTCTTGGGGGCATGTGATCGCCAGCTGACCACAAAGGATATTTGATACCAGCCCCAAGGGGCAGGGATGTCCAGAACAACACTTCCAACTTCTCCCTCTGCTGTTTCGGTCAGGAAAAGCCAGTGCCTTCAAGTGCTTGTACCATGTTGGCTGCTTTCTGCTTTTGTTTTGAATTACTAACTCAAAGTTACCTGTGAAGCCTTGACAGGCTCCTGTTTTATAAGTTTAACAACTTAAAAATCTGAAATTTCTGGAAAAGGCTCCCTCAGACTTTCACCTGCCCCTCTGGGCACATCACATTATCCAGCAACCTTTTCCTGCAGGTACAGGACAGCACTGGAGTCCCACAGCTCTGGCACCTGCCAGCACTGGGACCCCACAGTTCAGCTGGCAGCCACAGTCCAGACAAAAAACCACCAGCACATAGAAAAGAGCATGGAAAGGAGTAGGACTGGAGCGAGGTGGTTTGTGCTTAGGAGGTACAGCCGTAAGGGATGCTATGAACAAATTCCTTGCTCAGATGAAGCTTCCCTGGCTCAGGAACAGCTGCCTCACTCTTTTGTGCAGCAGAAAAAAGCACCATCTCAAGACATTTATCAACCTTTTTCTCTGCTTCACTCAAAAGTCAGGAGTGAAGTGACCCAGTAACTCTTCTAATCTGACTAGAAGGGGTTAGCAGAAAATCAGGCTCTCCAAACCCATAGCTTTTTCCAGTGCTCAGCCTCTCCCTAATGAGGCACTGAACTTCCACATGGAAAATACTGAAAAGGCATTTGAAACCCACAAAACACCAGCAAACCAGTGATTCAAAGCCACCAGGGAAGCCTCTGCCAGAAAGGCGAGGAGACACCACTTGTCACTTGTGGGGGTCACGTCGGAACTGCCACAAAACCAGACATCTGGGATGATCAGCAGTCCCTGAGGTTTGCTGGCCTGGGGCCAGTTCCCTGCAGGGCTGGGGCTGCTCCAGAGCTCCGAGAGCAGGGGAAGAAAGGGCATTTCAGTGAGAAGAGGCAGCAGGGAGCAGCCCCCCAAAAACTGCAAGCGAGGCTGAGAACACACCCCAAGTGAGTAAGGATGTTCTGTGGACTCCGCCAGACCCTGGAAAGGAGGGAGGCAGCCCCAGGCAGTCCTCTGGCACACTGACCACGTTAGCACTGCACACCTGCTGCCTGCAGAGTACTGGATCCACTTACATCCAGCTTGAGATGCTGTGGGGATGGTTTACTTGAGAGTGAGAGCACCTCTCCACAGCCAAGGATCTCCTGTGATGGGATCAGCAGGGAAGGAATTGTCAGCTTCAGCTCCCTGCCTGTTTACAGAAACAGATGTTGTAGAGGATCCTCAAGAAATGCTTTACCACAGAAGCCAAGGGGAGAAACAACAACACGCCTGTTTTTTTCTAGGGCAGGATATTGCTGTAGAACCACCTAGAAAGCCAAGACCTGATGTGACTGGTATTTCAGACACCAGCGAAGCCTCCTAACCCAGATGCCTTGATCTATCTCCAGCTGAGAGTATAAATATTTCCCTGACAGCTGGTGGTGCCACGCAGCAGAAGGATTCATAAACTTTACATGAACATCCTGTAAACAATTTGAACATAAAAAGCTCTAACAGCCCAATTGTGCTTCTGATCAAAGGCAAACTTCAATATACAGCACAAATGAAACCTTCACCACTTTGGGACTCATTTCTCCCTTCAGGAAAAGCTGTTTTCCAAGGGTATGTAGGAGGGATTTAACATAAATGAACCACACAGTCGTAGTAGGAGCTGCCTGCTCTGCAGCTTCAGATGTGTGTATTTAAATTATTGAGAGATAATGGAATTTAATTATGCTGAGAAGTCATGTTACAAAAATTCATGAACAAACCCTGTACTTTGGCTGGGATTAATGGTGCTGAGGTGAAACTCTCAGAGGGTGTGGGGCAGTTCTGTCCCTTCAATGGCACACAGCCTACAAGCAGCAATCCCAGCTGGAAGGGCCATCCCGCAGGGAGCGAGCGAGGGAGAGCAGGAGCTGCAGGTGGGGGACGTTCTCCTCTGCCAGCTCTTCTCCAGCTCATTTATTCAGACACTGACAGCTCCTTTGTCAAACATCTCCAAGGGCCCAGACCCTCGGGTGCTCACCTCCCAGCACAGCCACCTGGATTCCCAAGGGAACCATCTCTCCGGGTAATTTAAGCATTACAAGGTGTTACTGCCAGGGCCAAGGAATGCTCTGATTCACGACCAGGGACCACTCATTCAGTGGCAGCTACAGGAATTCCTGCTCTGGGGACCAAGCTCCATCCCTCCCAAATTCCCAGCCCTGCTGCAGACACACTGAGGGCTGGGGACCCTGGGAGCGGCAGTGTGGAGGTGACAGGGAAACCCCACAACCCTTTCCATCGCTCGGCTCTGACACGACTCCCAGCCCTGAGGGACCCCAACATCCACTGGCTGCCCCCCAAAGCTCACAGGACCCTTCTAGTTTCAGTGATGAACCTTTCCATTCAGCTCCAAGGGCAGCCAAGTCCTCAATAGGAGCTGAGAGACTTCTCCTCAAGGGGTTTACCAGCTCTTCTAGAGAGGGTTTGGGGAGGCTTTCACTTGGCTCTGGATTTTTTAAATTCCTAGTGTTTCTCAGGAAGGGACT
Source organism: Donacobius atricapilla (assembly GCA_013397315.1). Taxonomy (NCBI): domain Eukaryota; kingdom Metazoa; phylum Chordata; class Aves; order Passeriformes; family Mimidae; genus Donacobius; species Donacobius atricapilla. The sequence goes on along the minus strand of WBMY01009985.1, from coordinate 938,674 downwards.
GGCCCACATTACACATCCACTCTTTGAGCCTGAGCACATCTTAAGCCTTGAAGTCCACAACAGAATGACAGAAAGGGGACAAAATGTATACATGAGATGTAAAATGCTTCAGGATTTGTACCTGCTCCCTAAATACATTACTTCCATAATTTCTGCTACTTCAGTTGTGAATGATGCTAAAAAAAAATTAAAAAAAGATAAGAAAACCCCAAGCAGTGTGTGAGACACGGGTGGCTGTGGGACACCCCCAAGGAGTGACCACGGATGCAGAGGGCCCGATGCTGTCAGCCTGCCCAGTTCTCCCAGCCTGGCAGCTTGGAAGGTTTCATCGTGATTTACCCAATGCAAACCTGACCTTTCTTACCAGTGAGTTTTATTGCTTTTGGCAAAAGCAGCGGTGGACAGCACAGTGGGGAAGAGCTGGCTTGGAAGCAAACAGCCTGAGCTGCGGAGAGGGAACTTGAACTCAGAATTTATCAAACTGACAGCCCCCGGGCACTCGGAGCTCCCCAGGGCCAGCACTCCGAGCAGAACAGCCCCCTCAGCCCCGGCAGAGAGCCCAGCACCTGCCTGGCAGCAATTACTGACATTATCTCCAAACAGGGGAGCTTTTCTGAGCTTCTTTTCCTGATATTTTGCAGTCTGAATGCTAATCCCTTGGACAAAACTGTCCCCTATGCTTTTTCCGTTCTCTTTCCCCTTAATCTCTTTCTCCCAGTGGAAAAAAGAAAAAAAAGAGGGTAAGTGGAAAAAAAAAAAAAAAAAAAAAAGAAAATACCAGCCAGCCTAGTTTGGCCGCACCTGGATTTGCATTGATTCCTCCCTTGTCATTCATGTTACCAACAGGAATTAGCATATGGCTTTAAGGGGAAACTCAGGAGGAGAAAAGAAAGATGCCATTTTGATGGAAATAAGGGGCAAAGGAATAATCTACCATCAACTAAAAAGCTTATTTGTGTACGGTTTCCCAAGCAAAGCTTCGAAAAGCCCATGTTGATTTTAGGCTACACAAAGAAACCCTAATCCTTTCAAGGGAACTAAATCACCAAAGAAAAGTACCTCGGAAGAAAAGGCTCCCTGTCAAGCATGGGTATTCACATCCAAAGGGATGCCACGAATCAAGCTCCGTAAGTAAACAGCAATAAGAATGTGGGAAATGTGTTTGAGTCAAAAAAGAAAACCAAAGGAAGAGGAAGAGGGGCCCACTCTTCATCAGTCACCTCCCGGGGAGGAGAGGAGCCCCTCACCCTGGTTACAAGCCTGCGCCAGGAATGTGGATTCACCGTGGCTTCTCCTGCCCTGGCCCAGCCCCAAGAAAGGGCTGCTCAAATGCCAAAGCTTTTTACAGCAAATTAGCAAAATAAAGATGCAGTCACATGTAGTTTGGGGGCCTGGGGTCACTCCAGACACACAGCTCTTCCTTTCTAATGGCTGTGCCACCTATTCTCAGCCTCAGGAGGGGCCTGGGGAACCTGTAAATGCCATTAATCACAAAAGATAAATCAGCTTGCCAAGTGAGATAACCTGGTTAGACCACAGAAATAATCCAGACTGTACTTCCAGAGGATGCTAATACATGAAAAACAGAACTATGGATCTGTAATGCAATTAAATCCAGGTATAATTCAATATGCAGCAGAAGCCTTCAGAAGCAGCAGTGGATCAGCATGGGAATCCCAAAGGTAACAGGGTCACATTCTGTCCCCAGTGAAACCACTACAGCTTCATGGAATTAAAAGGCACAGAGAAACACTGGAATGACTCACAGGGGTAACAAACCAAACCCAGGGAGAAGCACACAAGGCAAATACTGAGCAAATCCACACCTGGCCAACAAAACACACTTGAATTTCAAAAGAGTCAAATCTGCCCCTTCTAAGGCAAATTGACTGGAGTGCTCCAAACCCCACCAGATAAAACCCCGGGTTTACAGCAGAAGTTCAGCCCTTTCCAGGCACTCCCCATGTGCTGCCAGAGAAAAGCAGGACACTGGGGTAAAAAACAGATGCATTTTCCAGGCTTTGAATTATACTTGTTTGTGCAACTCATGCCTGGAGCTGCTCCCTCCACCCTCCTTGCAAAAACACCAACCAGACTGAAAACAAGAACGACACCCAAAGGATCCCCAAAGCCTTTCTAACAAGGGTGCTCCAGGCCCAGCTCCGCACAGCAGCTCACGGCGCTGATTTAGGGCAAGCTTTCCCTTAATGTACTGTTGTATCATTAGCCACTCTGTCTTTGGATTGCTGTTTGGAAGAAATTAATGGGATACTGAATATTTAAATGTGGCCCTCTCTATCATTTATTAACTCTACAGAAAGCACACAGCACAGTAAGCCATGGTTTATGACTATTATCCTGTGAATACTAAACGTTGGCTGGTTATTACTGTCAGCAGTGCAAATTGGCTATTCATAATTCCACGTCTATCATGGAGCTGATGAGTAACAATCAAGTTAAAACATTTTGAAAACTCTTACAGTTATTTAAATGAGCTTAAATTAAAGCCATTTGTAAAATAAACCATTCCCTAATATTGTTATTTAAATTAATTCTGACCTGGCAGGCAATGCATTATTTAAAGCCTATATTTTATATTAAGCAAAGCAATTACCAAGCATACAGAACACGTCTGAAACCCAGAGAAACATAAAAAGCACTAACAAGCTGATTGCGACATTTCTGCAAGACAAGTTACATTTCATCCCCCATTGAAATTGCCATGAAAAGAAACGTGTGGGGAAAAAAGGAAAATAAATCTGTTTGGGATGTGAATTGCAGCCTTACCTTTATTTGTGACAGCGTTGAACAGTTTCTCAGAGCTGGCATCAGATGCCTGAAAGACCAATAAAAAAAAAGAAAAAAAGAAGTTACATTTTCTAGCAGTGATGGATTTCCGAAGGCACGGCGGTGTATTTATGCACAGGCAGAGGTGTGTATATTTTAGGGAAACAAATCAGGAGACAAAACCAGGGCGCTGGAAGCGGCGGCTGCGGAGGCCGTGTCCATGAGGTGGTGCTGTTAGGCTGTGCTTCGCCGCCCTGCAGTGCAGATATTTCTTTGGAAAGATTCTATTTCATAAAGAAATGGGGTTTTTCTTCAACGCTAGCTGCACAGACACTGTATCTTTGTACTGCCATTATCCAATACATCCCGGCATTGATTCTGCGACGCACAAGAGTCATGATTTCGAACCAGACAGCCGGGTCTCAGGAATTTCCAGAACGGCAGATTTCTTAATTAATTTTTAAAGTATTTTTGGGATCCCTGCTGTGTGAACGTTCGATTTTTACCACCTTCAAAGCAGTGTTGATAACTTAGGTTAGTAATTTCATAAATTGCTGTTGCAAACTCTTTGAAAAATGAAGAGCATGTCAGTATTTAGGATCAGTGTGTATTTCCATGTCAGCTTTGCCTTCCTCAGAATAACTGATTCTTGACACCTCACTGTGTAAACTAATAAACCTTTTCTTTTTATCAAGCCACCTTTATCCACAGAGGTTTTTCCCCTTAATATTGCGTTAGTAGCTTGTCTATTCCTTCTGTTTCTATGCCAGGGTGCCAGCTCAGCCCTCCACCCATATAAAAAGCTTTATTTCAGTTTCATACAAAACCATTGATCTCCCCCTTTCAGAAATTCCAGCAGCACAAAACCAGACAGGGAAGGAGCACTGAAAATGCTCATTTTGCAAACAGCCCCAGCCCAAAAGCACCGAACACTCAGTTTCTGCCAGCTGTGCGCCGCTTCGTTTGGGCACACACACACACACAGAGCACACACAGGCAGCTACAGCTCAAACTTCTCCCACCTCTGCACCCACAAAACGCACAGAGCTGTTCAATTCCAAACTGGAGCCCGCAGCCAGCCCCGCTGAGAAACAGGCTGCTCTTGGAAAATACAGGCAAAACGCGCTCAGGAACAGAACCCTGCAAACAGGGTCAAAATGCAGCACTGGAGAAAGATTTTAATTTTTCCCAAGAAAATTCAGGAACAATAATTTAAAACACTGTTTGGAAATCGGGCTGTGGGGGCTTTTTGTTAAAGGGAAGGAATTTCTCAGTTCAAAACCAGACAAAATTCACCAGACAATCAACATACACGTTCGCTATCTCGACTGCACTAAAAACTTGGATGTGAAACTCCCGATAAATGAGTAGACATGGCTCAGACTGTGCATCACAGTGTAGGAATACACTGAAAAAATTTGTTTGCCCTCAAGTTAGTGACAGACAAGATTTCTGTGATTAATTATTAAAAATAGCTTTATTCTTTTTCAGACTTCTAGACAAATTTTACTAGATTACCGCTGACTTATTTGAAAGCCGAGCTGGTGCATTTCGTCTCAATTAAATACCTTGTAAACACTGGATTTATTACCCAATGATGGATTTATTATTCAGTGATGACTTTCTCTAAATTAATGAAAATATGTGAATAATGCACAAATTGAAGAGATCAAGAAGGCCATGTGCTTTAAAGAGCAGCCCAGTATTAGTCCAACAAGAGGCTTAATGCTTTCCTACCCTTACCAATCAGCCTGCTTAAAAATAATCTTTCCCAGTGAATTTCAGCTGTTGTTGTCTTCTCAAATGCAGCTTTTCTCTGAAGTCAAAACTCTCTAAACAAGTCCTTCTTTTTCGAAAGAAAATCCAATATTAAAAACTTCTTACAGTTACAGCTATTACTTTATTTTACTGTTTCGAAACAAAACAGCACAGGGAAGCTCCATGCTTCCTATTCGCTTGATTTTCCCCAGCACTACAAAGAGGAAAACATCTTCTTAAGAAGTTTGCTTTAATGCCAAGTGCAAACCAAGAGATTGTTTTTTAAGCCGCGGTTTTTCAGGTGCAATCTTTGCCTGTGCTATGGCATGCCCCAGTCACAAACAGTGCTGTGCCACCTGGAAGTGGCACACCTCGAACAGAACGCACCCTGCCCGAGGACGGCACCCGGGCAGATGATGATCCATGTAACGGGCACTGAAAAAAAGGAATTATTTTACAAAGAGAAAGCTCGTTCAAGAATGAAGCTCATTTTGCATTACGGACCACACACAACCGAATGGAAGAGCAACTTGAAATAGCCACGCTGCCTGTGTTACAATGAAAATAACCCAAACGCTGGCTAGAACGGTGAGGTAAACTCGGCCTCCCCGTTTCCTTACTTAAAAAATGGGGTTTAAATACAAACTAGCACTTCGGATGAGGTACCAGTGATACAGAGGAGAACACAATCTCAGCCAGCAGACACACAGGGTATCAATTTCCAAGCAACTATTATTTTTCCACAGCTAGGCAGTCGCACCACGCAACAACACTAAATAGGAACAAAAAGCCCAACTGGTTCAAAACCCCGCCACAAGGCAGCAGTACCCCAGAAGGATGAAATTCAGTGCCTGTGCGGTGCCGAGTGAAACCCCGCCGGGCACTGACAGGGATCGGCGCGGACAACCAAGTGCCTTTATGGGCACGGCGGCTGCGATGTGACCGAACGTGGATGTTCCCGCGGCTGAGGAGAGGAGCTCGGCTCTCCCTGCCCTTGCACCAGCCAAGTGCAACTCTCTCCTCGCTCCCCTTTCTCTCGATCCTCCCCGGTCTCACTTGAGCAGCTGCTGAGCGCGGTCTGCCGGCACCGCGACATGTGGGGACGGCACCGGGGGATCCGCGGTGCTCTGCCCGAGGAGCCCCCTCGGCTTCTCCCGCACAGAGCCCGAGCTGGAGACGCACAGTTCCCTTCCTCGCACTTCGGCCCTTTTCCCTTATAAATCCCCTTGTTACCGAGCGCAGCTTAATCCTTTTCACCGCGAAATGAAACAAGTCAGCAATCCCTGGGCTTAAAGAAAAAAAACCAACAAACCACACAGAAAAAAAAAAAAAAAAAGACCCAAAGAGTATTTTTCCCTCACCAAGGAATGTACTGCCGTCCGAGGGGATGTATGACTAAAATATTTCCTGTCCAGCCAGCGCAGCCTGACTCACTGCTGGCACGGCACGGCCCGGCCCCGCCGCGGTACTTGCAGCGGCCCCGCACCTGCCCGCGGAGCCGGGGCGGCCCCGCCGCCCCCTC